>OY754966.1:31433179-31880296 GCA_963576475.1 Molanna angustata
TAACATATATATATATATATATATATATATATATATATATATATATATATATATATATATATATATATATATATATATATATATATATATATATATATATATATATATATATATATATATATATATATATATATATATATATATATATATATATATATATATATATATATATATATATATATATATATATATATATATATATATCCCGCAATACTTGTTGCGTCACCTATGTGAAATTCGTATAGGGTTGTTGCGTCCACCAACTTTTCGCGTCCGGTATACGGACGCAAGATAATTTTCACGCCAAAAACTACCATTCTGTTGCTTATACCATAGAGAATCAACTGGCAAAAATTTACATGGAAGCAAAAAAAATATCAAAATATCTTGAAATGAATATTATTAGTTCAACCATTGGCCGCACGGAGATTTATTCAGTGTATATTTTGAAGGTGTATATTTTTACTAAGCCACCGATCGTTTTGCATCCGCGGCAAAATATTACATGTTGACCTTGGCCGCACGGAGATTTGTTCGGAGTATATTTTGAAGGTGATTTATATATATGGCTCCGATCGTCTTGCGTCCGCGCTCAATACTCTTCAACCATGTCTCTGTGACCTTCGCGATAAAATGAATACAATTCAACGCATTTTAAATATTGCCTTGAAAAATCGCGTACCTACTTACTTTTATTTTTACGACTTCATACAACTGTCGATATATGTATTGATACCTACTCTCTCTCGTGCGCGTACCTACTTACTTTCAGTTTTACAAAGTTCATACTAGGTATATGTTGATTTGATTATTGTTACTTTCTCATGCGCGTACCTACTTACTTTTATTTTTACATAGTTCATAAAACTATCAATTTGTTTATTGTTACTCTGATGCGCGTACCTACTTACTTACTATTGCAATGTTAATATTTTTTATAGAAAATTTCCATATATCTCAGAAACCATAAAAGCTAGAACACTGAAAATTGGAATAAACATAGACATATACAAAATCTAAAATGAGTTTTTTCAAAAAAATTCCAGGGTTTCTCAAACATTTTTTGTAAAGAAAAATATTTTTTTATGATAAATTTATGAGTTTAACTGCCTATGTTTCCATTTTTTTGAATATCGAAAAAAACCGAAAAACCCCAACTAGATAATTTAATTTTCCAACTGTCGATTCGTTTATGAGAATTCAATTCTCTGAATGAATCGTCCTTATTAAGCCAATATGCGTGTACGAAAGAACATTTTTTATGGCGTAGTGGACTTTTTGCATGCTAATAACATCAACTAGAGGCCTCGCAGCATATATGTTCCATTACATGGATTTACTCAGAATACGGAGTAGAACATTTTATGTGAGTTTTGTGTGTCTGTGTGTCCGTCCCCTCTTATAACTTTTGATCCGCTCAATTTACAGAGCCCAAAATTTCAGAATATATAAAAAGTTATAGGCCTACAAAACTTTTATACTTAGAATTTTTAATTTTTGTTTCAGTCAGGGGTTATAAACTTTTGAAATTTTGGTATATTTTTCCATATATCTCAGAAACCATAAAAGCTAGAACGCTGAAAATTGGTATAAATATAGACAAACACAAAATATCAAATGAGTATTTAAAAAAAAATCCAGGGTTTCTCAAACATTTTTTAATAAGAAAAATATTTTTTTATGAAAAATTTATGAGTTTAACTGCCTATATTTCAAAATTTTTTTAAAAACATTGAAAAAACCGAAACACCCCAACTAGATAATTTTATTTTCTATAAAAAATATAACCATTGTATTAGCACATCTCAAATTCTTTTTAACAATTTTTATAAAAATTGAATTTAGTGACATTCCTTCATAGAATTTGTATGGCAGTCGCCTACACACAATATCTAAGAAGACTTAATTGTTTGATACTAATCTCCAAACATATGTACATACATACCATCATGCTGTTTTCATATTCTGGGTAGGATCAAAGGACTGACATCCATACTATCCTATCTTGACATACATACATAATTTAACTGTCACAATCCTTTTCCCATCCTTTTTTTTCTCTTCCCTTCCTTTCCCGTCACAGGCAAACATACATCTTAGTTATATTTAAATTAATGATGTTTAAAATGTTTCATATTTAATATCTGTGGACATATGTAATTGGTCTGTTTATTTTTATTTTATAGTTTATTATACTATTTTAGTATTTTAAGACTGTATTTGTCCCTAAATAAATAAATAAATAAATGTGTTGTATAGAAAACCAAATATCTTTAAATATTAAACAATTTATATTTATGGGTTTATAGTTTGATACTTATTCTTCAACTATACATACTATCGCTATCGACAGTTGGATCTCATGTGTTACATGCAATTAATTTTAAAAATCTGTTGGTTAAAAAATCATCTTATTTTATAATAGACGAGTTTTCAATCGAATGTTGATATTCATTTTCGTTCAGTGTTTGAGTTCCTAAGTTGTTCAAGGTTTCAATCGAATGTTCATAATATAAAATAGTCGAGGTTTCAATCGTATGTTAATATTGGTTTTCGTTCAGTGTTTTATTTTCTAAATATGTATGTATGTATATCTGTTGATTAAAAAATTAACTTAACATATTGATATTAATTATCTTTCAGTGTTACAGTTATTTAATAAATAAATTGTCGTCTATCATTATTTAGAATATGATATTGAATAGTACACAACATTCATTTCGAAATGATTGTTGAATACCTACTGTTATTGTTTAATTATTATATTTTTAGTACCTTATGTAAATAAATAAAAAAATAACAAACTCATTCATTTAATTGTTAATCATTGGTATCATACTGTACACTTTCATGGATCGATCCTCACTGCGTTCCACACAATGTGGGGTAACCATCGGCAGGTGAACGGGTGTGCATTATCCTATAAAAAAGCATGCCATGCGCATTTTTGTCGACACACCGGCATCTTTATTAATATATTTTTTTTTTAAATATAAAAAATGAATATGTCCTTGTTAAACAAGTACATATACATCTTCCTACGTTCCCTAAAAAAATCAAATAAATGCATGTGCTATAGGTAAACGAAATCGGTCGAGACAGGATTCGAACTCGCGACCACTGGATTACCAGCCCAGCGCGCTAGCCGCTCTGCCATCGACCCATCCATCCATTAAATTAATATAAATGATATGAGAATATTTTAAAGCTTGGTGACTGTTTATTTTCGATGCCTATAATATATTTTATTAATCTCCAAACATACATACAAACCATCATGCTGTTTTCATATCCCGGGTCGGAGAAAAGGACTGACTTCCATACTGTCCTATCTAACATACATACATACCTACATGTGTTGTATAGAAAACAAAATATCTTAAAATATTCAATAATTTCGATTAATGATTTTATAGTTTGGTACTTCTTATTTTTCAACTATACATACTATCGCTATCGACAATTGGATCTCATGTGTTACATGTAACTAGTTTTATAATAGTCAAGATTTCAATCGAATATTGATTTTCGTTCAGTGTTTTAGTTCTTTAATATTGATTCAACTGTCGATTTGTTCAAAAGAATTTTGTTCTCTTAACATATCGACAATGTTTCAAGCGGATACGCGAGAATTGTATGTAGGGTCTAAATAAAAATATCGAAAAAAGTCGAAATACCCCAACTAGATTATATAATTTTCTATAAATAATATTTGTATGTAGTAGGTAGTGTATCTGAATTTTTTTTAACAATATTTTATATATATTGAATTTAGTGACGACATTGCTTCATACAATTTGTATGGTACACAATATCTACACAATATACACAATATCTAAGAAGACTCAATAATTTGATACTTCATCTCCAAACATACATACATACCATCATGCTGTTTTCATATTCTGGGTATAAAAAAGGACTGACCTCCATACTGTCCTATCTTGACATACATACCTACATGTGTTGTAAAGATAACAAAATATCTTAAAATATTCTATAATTTCGATTTAAGTGTTTATATTTTGGTACCTACTTATTCTTCAACTATCGCTATCGACAGTTGGATCTCATGTGTTACATGCTACTAGTTTTATTTATTTTAGAACATTTCGTGTGTCTGTGTGTGGTAAAAAATATTTTTTTTATTATAAATTGATGTGTTTAACTGCCTATATTTCCAAAGTTTTTAAAATATCGAAAAAAGTCGATTTACCCTAACTAGATAATATAATTTTCTATAAATAATATTAGCATTGTAGTAGTCTATCTTATTTTTTTTTAACAATATTTTATAAATATTGAATTTAGTGACGACATTGCTTCATACAATTTGTATGGCAGTCACCTATACCACGATATCAAAGAAAACTTAATAGTTTGATAATTAATCTCCAAACATACATACATACCATCATGCTGTTTTCATTCTCTGGGTAGGACAAAAGGACTGACCTCCAAACTATCCTATCTTGACATACTTACCTACATGTGTTGTATAAAAAAATATCTTAAAATATTCAATAATTTGGATTTATGGGTTTATACATAGAATTATATATAATCTAAGGGTCTATAGTTTGGTACTTATTATTCAACTATACATGCTATCGCTATCGACAGTTGGATCTCATGTGTTACATGCAACTAGTGTTCAAAGAGAATATAACCTACGGATACTAGTGTTAAATAAAAAATCGCGAGTCTCTTGGTCTATCTAATATTTGTATCGACGGCCGCGTATTTGTTCGTGACAAGTTAAGGGTCATTTCATTTACTCCGTATATTATTTAAATCATTGGTTTTCAGTGAATTTTTGAGGAGTGAGTATAATTACTTTACCTTTTTTCAAACCATAGATTGACCGCGTCCCGGCTTAAATAGAAATTCGTTAGTGGTAAACATAATTTCTACATTTCCGTAAAAGGGATTTAGGCTTGTATTATAGACTTCCCGTTTGTCACGCAGATCAGATAACACATTGATTAGCGATCGTATTACTCTTGTTACACATTCTCTTTCGAACTCACCACAGTATCGTGTATTTGCGAAGAAAATAAATAATAATGATACTTTCGAATATTTGTATTATTGCATATGCGCAAACATTGGATTTTATTCTGTCGGGAGTCAATGATATTTAAGCCCTGTAGGTGCCTTGATTTCCCGGTTCTCCTACAATAAATATTCCAACTTCGTCTCTATTGAGATAATTAAAAATCTGTTAATGATACTTTCAACAAAATTTAAAAATATTACAAACCCGGCAGATGTTGTACTAACTGTGTATAATGGTTGATGTTTATGTAATCCAACTGTCGATTTGTTTAAGAAAATTTATTTATCTAAACATATCGACAGTACTAAGCCAAGATGCGCGTATTAGGAACATTTTGTATACCTACCATAGTGGACTTATTGCATGCAAAAAACACAAACTTAGAGGCTTCGCAGCAAATATCATATTCTATATAATGTCGTCCATCATACCATCATGCTGTTTTCATATTCTGGTTAGAAAAAAGGACTGACCTCCATACTGTCCTATCTAGACATACATACCTACATCTGTTGTATAGAAAACAAAATATCTTAAAATATTCAATAATTTGGATTTATGGGTTTATAGTTTGGTACTTATTCTTCAACTAACATACTATCGTTATCGATAGTTGGATCTCATGTATTACATGCAACTAGTTTCTTATTGTTTTTTTGCGTTTATCTTAATTACATATTTCAACTGTCGATTTGTTTAAGAGAACTTTGTTCTCTTAACATATCGACAATGTTTCAAGCCAGGATACGCGAGAATTGTATGCAGGGTCTACTTTTTTCACGGCTTTTCCAAGTCATAAAACACCAACATAGTGGCTTCACAGCATATATGTTCCATACACGGATTTACTCAGAATTCGGAGTAAAATATTTCGTGTGAGTTTTGTGTGCGTATGCGTGTGCTTGTGCGTGCGTGCGTGCATGCGTGCGTGCGTGCGTGCGTGCATGTGTGTGTGTGTGTGAGGGTGTGTGTGTGTGTGTGTCCGTCTCCCCTTATAACTTTTGATCTGCTCAATTTACAGAGCCCAAAACTTCAGAATACATAAATAGTTATAGGCCTACAAAACTTTTATACTCAGAATTTTGAATTTTTGTTTCAGTCAGGGGTTATCAACTTTTGAATTTTTACTTTATTTTTCCATATATCTCAGAAACCATAAAAGCTTGAACGCTGAAAATTGGTACGAACATAGACAAATACAAAATCTCAAACGAGTTTTTTCAAAAAAATTCCAGAGTTTCTCAAACATTTTTTATTAAGAAAAACATTTTTTTAAATTTATGTGTTTAACTGCCTATATTTCCTAAGTTTTTAATAATATCGAAAAAAAACCGAAACAATCCAAATAGATAATTTAATTTTCTATAAAACATAGTAACATTGTAGTAGTACATCTCAAATTTACATAAATTGAATTTAGTGACGACATTGCTTCATACGATTTCTATGGCAGTCGCCTATACACAATATTATAATATATTATGTAGGTATCTACATTCATGTTTATAAATTTATTTAAAATTATTTCTCACGTAACTCTTGCTTATCGGGGCTGGAAACACTAGGTAAATAAATTAGATGAAATTGTCGAATAGCAATGAAATGGCCACATGCACAGGATGCAAGGAAGTATTTATTATTATTTTTAAATTTTATATATATTTTTTCAATGGCGAGCCTTTGAATTTTGTTTTATTCTATAATTTATTTTGAAAGAAATAATGTTTGGGTACATATTAAATTTATATGATGTACCTAGTACGTAAGTACTTCATCTAATAAATAGTGACATTAAACAAAGTAGGTACCTATGTAGTGTGTTTTATATAATATTTAAATAATGAATTTCCCCAACATTTTTTAACACAAAATTATCTTTTGACTAAATATATCACAACAAAAAAATCAAATAAAAACTTTTGTTATTTGTATAATATACGAGTACTTCAAAATATATAAAAGATTCATAAAATCCTAGATGTTATACTCCCGGTTGATATCTATATGAAAATTTAAAAAAAAATTCAACGCTCTTAAATTTGTGCATGCCTTTCGATTACACGATTGTATAAAACTCTACGATAGAGGAGATCAAATGTTTGTTGGTGTAACATCGTTGAAAAAATATTGAGATGGTCTTATGTTATAATAATGTAGTTTTCTTCAAAACTGCGTATAAAAACACCGTCGGACTCAACAGTAAGCTGTCAATAAATTGAACAATAATTCACAATATGTTTCTAAACATCGTAGGTATTTAAAAAAACATAGTTGTTAAATTGATAATATCAGTCCATCGACATTGAAATAAACATCCCTATAATATAGAACGAGCAATTTAATTGATATATTTTTTTTAATATCCTTATTGATATTACAAAAGATGTTTTTAATTTTACTCTGACACTAATGAACATTCGGACAAACTTCACCATCACACCACAGATGTTTGTCATAACATTGTACGTAAGTTAATGTAAAATAATCCTTACAAATAATAAGTAAAATGTTGTTAGTACGCATGTTGATGTTAACTCATTATGGACAGTATTTATGTCTTCAATACGCATGTCTGGAGCAAAGCACGGACCGGGACAGTGTTCTGTCCTTTTCTAACACATACCAATGAAGCGCTATCTGTGTCGCTCACAATCACGGATCGGCAAAATTTCGTATTACTATGAGATAATATGTAGAAAAATTACGTTCATATAAATTATGCACACAATCCTATAATATACGAATTTTGGCGCTATATACAAACACGCATCTACTAACAAAGTTACTAGGTACCATTATAACGTATTTTGGCAAGTGTTTTGAATAAGTTTTTTGGATATAATATATATTTATTAATTTTAGAAGGCAGTGTAGTGCACTTATGTACACACTAAGAAATCGCCTGTGTACAGAAGGCGTAGTAATAAAGCTGGAACAAATGGACGTGAAAACTATATAAAATATACGAAATATATAAAATATCGAAAAATATACACATGGACGCAAGTATGATGTCAATTATGCATAGGAAAGTTTTTAATATACACCGGAAGTAGTAATAAAGATAGAAAAATGGACGTGAAAACTATATGAAGAAATATATAAAATATACAAAAAATATACACCGGACGCAGTAATAAAGATAAAAAAATGGACGTGAAAACTATAGGAAGATATTTGTAAAATATACAAAAAATATACACATGGACGCAAGTATGAAAATGACGTGTCAAACGTACCAAAATAGGATAAAACTGAATATTTATATTTTTCAATTTACAAGAAAAACCTTATGGCTACAATGATTGTGAGCAACAAATAGCTCTAAATTCACTGACATAAACCTAAAATAATAAGTAGAAGTGGTGGACGCCGATCTGTCGGATATTTGGCGGACGCAAAAAATGTAGTGGGATCTATATATATATATATATATATATATATATATATATATATATATATATATATATATATATATATATATATATATACTCACACTGAAAGCTCACCGTCAAGTGACTCGTAGCGTACAAGATGGCCGCTTATGTCAAATATTGTTAGCGCGACGTGATTGGCTCCTTGTGACACGCCCACCTGCTGTCGTGTTCGTTGGTAATAATATTTTATCATTATTTTTGTGTTGTGATTTATTGTTAATTTTAGTTGTGACATTAATATTATTATTGTTGTGTTTTGGGGTTATTTTCAAGCAACCCAATCACGTATCTTGAGAAAACCACGAAAACTAAAATAATGGAAACAAAACTTAGTGATGATATCAGGAAGTCACTTATTCCACGAGAGAAGTCGTCACGCTTTCCAAAATTATATGGTCTTCCAAAAATTCATAAGAAAGATATTCCTCTCAGACCAATTGTTAGTTCCATTGGTTCGCCATTACAAATGCTTTCTAAATTCCTCGCGAATATGTTGCAGCCCTATGTAGAATCCGCAGACTCCTATGTCAAAAACTCAGAACATTTCATATCACTCATCACTGACTTAGAACTGGAAAGTACAGATATTCTTGTGAGTTTTGACGTTGTTTCTTTATTTACAAATATTCCAATTAACGAGACACTAGACATAATCAAAGAAACACTCAATACCACAGACGATATTTTAAATTTATTTTATCACTGTTTAAATAACACATTTTTTTATTACAACAATAAGACATACAAACAAATAAAAGGAGCACCTATGGGTTTGTCATTGTCACCAGCAGTCGCCAACTTATTTATGACGAGGTTTGAAGAAGAAGTCTTAAAGAAAGTAATACTCAAACCAAAGAAATGGCTAAGATACGTGGATGACACATTCGTAGTATGGTCTCACGGAGAAGAAGAATTAAATAATTTTTTGAACACTATTAACAGCATTCATAAAGATATAAAGTTTACAATGGAGAAGGAAAATAACAGACAAATACCTTTCTTAGACGTTTTAGTGTTAAAAAAAGCAAACGGTAAACTGGGGCACACAGTATATAGAAAGCCCACACACACCGATAGATACCTACACGCAACGTCCAATCATCACCCCGCACAAATATGCTCAGTCGCAAAAACACTAATAACAAGGTCAAAAAGAATTGCAGACCACGAGCATAAAAAACAAGAATTAGAATACACGAAAAATGCTCTACGTTGTAATGGTTTCTCAGACTATATAATAAACAAAGCATTAAAGAGTCCAAAAACAGTGAAAGAAAAATCCAATGAAACACCATTATCAACAGCCCGACTACCATATATCAAAGGCGTCACCGATAAAATCAGCCGTCTATTAAACAAAAATAACATACGTACCGTTTTCAGCACAACAAATAAAATATCAACCTTTCTAAGAAACCCGAAAGACATCATTCCACTTGAAGCTCATGGAGTATATGAAATACCGTGCGGATCGTGCAATAAGACTTATGTAGGAAGAACCAATCGAAAAGTTGAAGCACGAATAGCGGAGCACAGAGTCGACATGAGAAACAAAAAACTTACATCCTCACTTGTACAACACTCGCTCACAGAAGGACATACAATAGATTTTGACCATTCAAAAATAATAGCAAGTTTAAACAGTGAACCTCTCAGAATTTACAGGGAAGCTATAGAAATATATAAGAGAAGGGATATAATGAACAATCGGGACGACGGAGTTCGTTTGCCTAGTACCTGGAAGAACATTTTATATGACAAACAATACAATAATAATATTAATAATACCATAGCGAAAATAACCCCAAAACACAACAATAATAATATTAATGTCACAACTAAAATTAACAATAAATCACAACACAAAAATAATGATAAAATATTATTACCAACGAACACGACAGCAGGTGGGCGTGTCACAAGGAGCCAATCACGTCGCGCTAACAATATTTGACATAAGCGGCCATCTTGTACGCTACGAGTCACTTGACGGTGAGTAGACGTGTGTCGCGCGCGTGCTTTTCGTTAAGTCCTTGAAAATGCCTGGTGATATTCAGGCGAAACGTCGGAAGACTAATGGTCTTAGTCAAGACCTACTGACACGGGAAAACCGAGATAAAAATATTATAACATATTTCACCCGTGAAAACATCAAATATAACATATATATATATATATATATATATATATATATATATTATATATATATATATATATATATATAATATATATATATATATATATATATATATATATATATATATATATATATATATATATATATATATATATATATATATATATATATATATATATATATATATATATATATATATATATATATATATATATATATATATATATATATATATATATTATATATATATATATATATATATTTCATATTTATAACATATTTCACCCGTGAAAACATCAAATATAACATATATATATATATATATATATATATATATATATATATATATATATATATATATATATATATATATATATATATATATATATATATATATATATATATATATATATATATATATATATATATATATATATATATATATATATATATATATATATATATATATATATATATATGTATATATATATATATATATATATATATATATATATATATATATATATATATATATATATATATATATATATATATATATATATATATATATATATATATATATATATATATATATATATATATATATATATATATATATATATATATATATATATATATATATATATATATATATATATATATATATATAATATATATATATATATATATATATATATATATATATATATATATATATATATATATATATATATATATATATATATATATATATATATATATATATATATATATATATATATATATATATATATATATATATATGTTAAATCTAAGGTTTTCGCGAGTACTACCAAGTACTTGGTAGTAAGCTTTCGACTCGAACGGACGTGCGTGCACTATCCCTCGAGACGAAAATTTATTAACAAGGCGCCTTTAGAAAATGTCTGATGTGATTCAGACGAAACGTCGGCAGACGACTGATTCTCTCGGGAATCATAATTTGACGCGGGTTATCCCCAAAATACTTAATAATAACATTTTTTCACTACAATGTTTGATTTTAATTAAAAAAAACATCGATCGGTATAAAAAATTGAAAAAGTAACATGCTGTGTAATGAAACAAATAAAATAATGTGTTGTTATAATAATAAAATAATATTTAGTCACAGCATCGCGTCACGTATCATTTAAGGTTATTACAATTTTGACAGATGCGTTATAGACAATTTCCATAGAAAAACGTAAAATATATCTATAGTTGAAGATTACGTAACTAACGTTTCATTTTGCACTGAAATACGCGAATGAAATTTAATCTTCCCTAAACTTTTAACTTGGATTACCAAATCCAACGATTTAAGGGCCAACTGATATCTCGGGCCTATAATGACGCTACCAGTTCTCACTTTGTTGATCTTTTATCTTGTAGCACTTTAAAGCAATATACATAATTGCATTAATGGTGCGAATGGTAAAATATTGGATCTGGTTTTGGCTAATAACATATGCAATACTATGGAATGCACAAATTCATTGGCTATGCACTTTACACATATGATGTTAATATGAAGTCGATCGGACTTATAGTTTGGGCTGTAGAGAGGACACAAAAAGGATAATCCGTACGCCGAACGCCGTACGCTGTATGCCATACGCCGTATGCCATACGCCGTATGCCATACGCCGTACGCCATACATACAAACACATCACGACGAAACTCACAGTGTGCACTCTCTACATGATACCCGTTGAGAAATTGATGTAAAAAAATACGCTTAAAAATTGTGAAATCATGATTCTCCACTATTCCATAGTGTTGAGAGTAAAAATATTTGTTGGAAATGCATTTTAATACAAGAGTATGTTAAAAGTAATATAAATATTAGATCAGAGATGAAATTTGACTATAAATTCTTAATTATTATGCAAAACATGTTCGTGCAAATTAAAAAATGAATCAATTGTCTCAAACTCGAGAAGCGAGAAATATGTACATGGAAAATTAGACCATTCATTCATTAATTCATTCATTCATACCATCATGGCATATACCACAATGTGGAGTAACCAGTGACAGGTGTGCGGATGTGCATATCTTTTAAAAAGGAGCATAACACATGCGTGTACATCCACTCACCAGTCTCGTCTCACCTAAAATGGCGTAACACATTCAGAATGGATTGCTGAACTATGTGAGATGTTATTGGTCAGGATTAAATGTATCTGATTGAAAATTTATGTAGGTACGTCGATATAAAGGTAGGTGCATATAGCGACATTTGACTATCTGCCGATACCGCTAATCACACAATTCGATTATGATTCTCGAGTTGACATAATAGGTATAACATAATTAAAGCAGATGCATTGTCTGTAAACAAAATAATCTTCACCTAAATCCACTTTGAAATTGCACCGATGTTGAAGCGATGTTTTGAATAAAAGGAACAAATCTGTATACTTTACTAATTTTTCATACTAAATTTACCATATCGACTGATAATTATTCTTGATAGAACTCTATAATATTTCTTTACTAAAATAAAATACTTGGTATTGTTAAATTTGTTTATTTTGACTACTGAAGTGTTCCGTCAATAATGCAGATCGTCAGAATAATGCCCTACAAAGCTAATACAAGAGGTTATTTACAATAACTTGCTCAAAAAATCTCTAACCATACTATCTACCCTTATTATTTACCTGAATTACGGTCGAATTTTGACCTCTGGGCGATCACTAAATGAAATAAATCAATATGTGATATCAAAATTTAATCAATAGAATAATATGAATTTGATTATTATACAGTAGATATGTAGGTATAATATTATTATTGTGACCAAAGGGTCACAAAGGGAATTGTGGTATGAAAATTTTGACCAACCAATACAGATTGCAATCGACCACAAATAAATGAAATTGGTACATTCGAAAATATTGACACGATGACAAAATTTTGCAATGAATATTATTTGCAGTTATAACCTTTAAGGGGTGGATGCCATGTATCAAATTTAGTTCGTGCAATTTTCATGCCCGAAGGACATATGTAATATTACCATTAGAGTTGACTTATTTAAATATGAGGCGTATTTATATTCAAATTCATGTGTGATCATTTTCATCTTCATCTATATTTCAAGTCATAATTTTTTTTTAATTACCATGGATATTGGAAATTTAATGTGATTGATTCGATATTTCGCAAATCAACAAACAATATTATATTGATCAATGTCAAATATTTGGCTTGGTAAAATTGTAAACTGCTAGCCCTAGAACAGGGTTACCTAGTTAGGCTGCAGTAATATTCATAATAGTCGTTTTTTTTATAAAGGTGTAAAAAATAAAATAAAAATAAACAATATTTTTACTGATAAACTTTTTAACATCTCAATAGAGACGAAGTTGGGATATTATAGAAGAACCAGGAACTCAATGCACCTACAGGGCTTACGACCTGTCGTCGGCTGCTGGTTCGCGATCACTTTATGTGCTTGCGCAACGTTCACGTTCGTTCAACGTTCGTTATAAATGTAATTTTTGAAAGTTCTGTATATCATTTGACTCCCGACAGGGAAAAAATCTAATATTTGCGTATATGTAATTAAAAAAATATTCAATATAAAAATAAATAAATAAATAAACAAATATACCTACTACTCAATTTGTTAGTAATGTATTTTTTTTTATATGACATTTTTAATATAACACATAGTCAACCATTGAAATCCTCAGGGTTTATCTGAGGTTGACGAGTTCAGTATTTGGTATTTCTAATATGTACATAATACGATGCAAGTTCCAACCTAAGTCAACCGAGGAACTCAAAGAGTATGCTCTTAAATCACATAGCTGTCGACCTCATCATGTACCTTTTAAAGTTTTAAATATGATTAAGAAAGAGAAAAAGAGTTGCTGACTACTGTCAAGAGATGTACAGCCGCATACTTTAGCCACATATTCCGTGGTGACAAGTATGCCTTTCTAGAACTCATATCTAGGTAAAGATTAAGGGAAAATGGGGTGTGGGGCGAAAGAATCATCGTGTCCTAAAAATCTCTTGCAGTGGTTCGGGATTTCTGAAGCCGCCTTCAGAAATCCCGAACCCGATTAGGTTGGCGTAAAATCGTGATGATCTAGGTTTTATTTATAAATTTATTTATTTATTTATTTATTTATTAATTTATTTATTTATTTATTTATTTGTTTATTTATTTATATATTTATTTATTTACTTATTTATTTTTTTATTTATTTATTTATTTACCTATTTATATATTTATTTATTTATTTATCTAAAATCTTGATATTTGTTACATTAGTTATAAGTATAATCCACACCTCACTAGGACTACGCCTGTTTCGAGGTTGGAGATTTACAATATTATATTGATACATTACATCTACATCCATGCACCCAACATACAAAAATACAATATTTACTAATACGCAGTTGGGTACCTAACTCAATTCACTAATGAGACAATTATTATTTCAATTTTGTTATTGTATTATTTAAAATAATTTACAATCGACGCTTCCACCTGCTATTTTAATTTTCGAGAAACAGCAAGAACAGCTTATAGTAGTTCAATAATTGATTTAGGTATATTGAAGTAATGTGGTACCTACGCCACAGTTTTTTATTTTAATTTTTTTGTTTAATTAATTAATTCAAACCATCATCACGGTATATCTCACAATGCGGATTACCAACGACAGGTGTGCGGGTATACATAACCTTAAAAAAAGGAGCACAACACATAAATCTACACCCACACACCACTCTCGTTTAGTGCAACGATAAAGTTTATTCGTAGCGGTGACGAATTACACTGAATATTTATTTTATTAGCATACAACAGCTTATTTTATACAATAATAAATATTGTTTACCATTTATATGAAATACGAAAAAAGAAAAACATATCGCAGTGTTTTACTTAATTACTAAAAAAATATAATTTCATTCCTTTCCGAACAAAAAAAAAACACATTTATTAGTTAAAGGGATTCAAGGAGTAGGAAATAGGATATTACGGCTAAGAAACTTGGATGGACTAGGATGAAGAAATAGGATAGTTTCCCTAACCGATGTTTTCAGTTTGCAGGATGAGTTTTAATGATGGTTGAGACTGTTTTAAGGGGGCGACTGCTGCCAGAGTACCTATTTTTCAATTTGATATACCATCATTATTTCTAAAAAATAATTTAGTTAGTTCGGGTATTAAAAAAGAGAAATATACTGTAACTTTTTGATATTGTTCTGTATAAATTCCTGTAGAAAAATAATGGCATACCCCGATTTTCAACGTTTATCTTATATTTCAATAAACCATAAGGCGTAGAGTAAAATTTATTTTTTTTAATTCAAAGAAAACAAAAATATCTGGAAAAATATGTCGTGATGTTACATTAATGCTTCAGGTTTAGTAAAGAAACCTAAAAAACATTTATTTTTTTATCAGCGTCCATTACGAAATAAAAGTTTTTTGGTTTATTTACTTAACATAATGCCACATTACGACATATTTTTCCAGATATTTAGTTATTTTTTAATTAAAAAAAAATATATATTGTTCTAAGCCTTATAGTTTTTTAGAAATTTAAGATAAATGTCAAAAACCGCGGTATGCTTATTATTTTTTTACAAGAATATATACACTACATAATTAAAAAGTTAAAGTATATTTTTCTTTATTAATATCCCAACTAAGTTATTTTTTTCAAAATGATTCGTTTTATGTATAGTAATGATGCAACATTAAATTGAAAAAGTAGGTATGTTGGCAGCAGTCGCCTCCTTAAATGAATCGGGTTGAGGGCTAAGTTTAGGTTGATAAAATCATTTTTCTTATAGTTTATTCTTGAAGAATTCGTGTAAAATAAATTGTTAGAGATGTTCTAGATCAATGATACTCAACCTTTTATGTCTTCGGGCCACATCCATATATTTGTAAAGCTACGCGGGCCGCAGCACTATACTGGTATGAGTGTATGACGAAAAAAATCATGATTTCCCATTTTTTTGGAACTCAATTTTAGATTTTAAAAATTATACACAAAAACAGAATAATAATAGTAGGTACATATCACTTATCATTATAAGAATACGGTTCCTTAAAAATTTCAATTGTGAAAAAAGTAAAACTCAAAAGTAACATGTATCCAAACGTTTATTTAAAAATAGTGTGATTTTGATATTGAAATAAATTAAAAACAATTTTAGACAAATCGGGTTTATAATTGCTGCTTGCTACCCTCAATACGTCATCAAGGTGAGAATTAGTAAGTCGATTCATGTATACGTTTTTTACATAATATTTCATTTTGGAATAATATATGATGATTCACAAAGATATGTTGATGCAAACAATGTGTTTTTTACCGGAATGGGACACTTGACTGCGGCCACTTGGGTGCGGGACACTTGGGTGCGGGACACTTGGCTGCGAGACACTTGGCTGCGGGGGACATTTGGCTGCGGGACACTTGGGTGCGACGGACACTTGGGTGCGAGCCCACTTGGTTTCGAGTCCATTTGGTCGCGACGGACACTTGGGTGCGAGCCCACTTGGTCGCGAAATCATTAAAATATTTTTTTCTGCTTAGGAATGAAATATTTCGTACTGATTTTTGTAATGCTCTTTATATTTATTTATTTATTTTTATTTAAAGAACCACTTACAGCTAAAAAGTTACTATACATCGTTGTTTCATCAAATAAGGGCAAGCTACTACAAAACTGGTCAGCCAATTACAAGTGCCACATCCTGCATTAAATATCGGCCTACAAATCTATAAGAAAAGGAATATCAAAAAAGAATCTATATGAAAATAAAAAAAGATACAACAGAAACTATAATGTTTATTATTTTTATAAAATATACAGTTTTGTTCTTCTCAGTAAATATATTTTTTGTAAATATATCAGTAAATATATTTATATCAGTAAATCAGTAAATATATATCAGTAAATATATTTTTATATTTTTTGTTTTGTCGCCTATACACAATATGTTAGAAGACTTAATAGTTTGATACTAAATCTCTAAACATACATACATACCATCATGCTGTTTTCATATTCCGGGTAGGAAAAAAGGGACTAACCTCCATACTATCCTATCTTGACATACACAATAATAATAAACACTTCCTTGCACCATGCGCAAGTGGCGAGTTTATTGCCGTATGGCAATTTCTTCCAACTAACCAGTGTTTCCAGCCCAGAGAAGCAATATTTGCGTGAGAAATGAATTTAAATATATTTCTCCTCTACTGGGTATCGAACCCAGGACGCCCGCACAGAAACCGAACGGCTTACCAACAGTGCCACGGCGGTCGGCATACATACCTACATGTTTTGTGTAGAAAACAAAATATCTTAAAAAAATTCAATAATTTCGATTTATTGGTTAATAGTTTGGTACTTACTTATTCTTCAACTATACAAGTATACATACTATCGCTATCGACAGTTGGATCTCATGTGTTACATGCAACTAGTGTGTATGAAAAATTCTCATATTTTTATAGTGTAAAAAATAATTTGGCTTAATAACCTTGTTTTTACTTTACAATTTCAAACATAAGTACAAATTGGAAGAAATTGCCACTAGGCAATAAGCCCGCCAGTGTACTAATTATAATTTCAAGAAGATTTAATAAATAAATAATTTTTTTATATTTTTAATGTCTGTATATAGGTACCTACTTGTATTTCAACTACTTATATGATAAAGAGCATTACAAAAATCAGCATGAAAACCTTCAGCCCTAGGCAGAAAAAAAATATTTTTGAATTCGCGACCAAGTGGGCTCACACCCAAGTGTCCGTCGCGACCAAATGGACTCGCAACCAAGTGGGCTCGCACCCAAGTGTCCGTCGCACCCAAGTGTCCCGCAGCCAAATGTCCGCCGCAGCCAAGTGTCTCGCAGCCAAGTGTCCCGCACCCAAGTGTCCCGCACCCAAGTGCCCGCAGCCAAGTGTCCTAGACCGGTTTTTTACAGTCTTGTATTTTTCAGGAACTAATTTTAAAAAAATGGATGTACTCCTTTCTCTCTCTTTTTTCTTCAAAAATAACTTTCAGATTAGTATATTATATGAAATATAGAATGCCAGATATTGTAAATCATGTCCATGATAATAAATGTGTTAAGGGCCGCACAAAAAAGGTTGTCGGGCCGCAGGTTGAGTATGGTTGTTCTAGATGGACAATGAAATGGTACTTTATATAACATACGGACTATCGACAACATTATTTGAATTTTAATGAGGATATAGGTCTGTCCCTATTTCGTCTTCTATACATAGGTCATCTAGATCATTCATTGAGGGAGGTGGGCAGAGTCAACAAAGCGGCTGACTTTGGTTGATATTTTAGCATGATTGGCCTTGTAAAGTGAAATGAATAACCGTCAGTAGTGTTTAATGCAAAATCATTACTTCTGAAAGAAGCTTTTATCTCCAGCGTCTATGGAATTTTTATTTTTTATACATACCGAATAATAAAATTATAAAGGACTTCAATTATCTTCTCATATAAAATTAAGATAGGCACCTTTGTAACGGAATAGCTTTTAGAAGCCGAAAACCTTGGCTTAACTATAAATATAATATGTAAAGAAATTCACAAAAAAATATTCAGTCGTTTTGAAAAAAATCCTAATTATTTTTGATTGTTTTATCGTAACCATACTACAAGATCCAGGGATCTTATTTCCATTCACGTGTAATATTTTGCGATAAGTTCCGCTAATCTTTACGTATTATCACATAATGTAAAGTGAAAGTTACGTATCAGGAGCTGCCATTCATAACTATAATCTGTGAAGCGACTTAATGTGTGTAGGTACGTGTACGCGTCGCTTTATGTCTTTACACAAAACTTAACACCACCTCGATATGCCGCATAAAAAATGTGAATTAATCCACCTGTCGAATGTCTTACGAATTTCGCTCCAATCAGAATACCGCGCAACGAATGGCGAACGGAGGTTTTCTCGACCTAATGCACGGAAGTTTACGCAGGCTAGTATCCGCGGAAACAGGATGACGATCTGCTAAAAGAAACACATGTAGAGTAAAAACTTGTGTATATTGCCGCGATAAAAGAACCGGAATACAATCCTTGATATTTTGGCATGAGATTTAAAAATATTTTACATGACCACTGCAATGAACAACAAAAAAATTATACAAAAAAATCTTGAATTTTTGACATTTCTCAATTTTCTTTCAGGGTTTGCGTTACTATGGAGATTCTAGGCACGCCCCTGGGCACCTATACCTGTATTTTCCTCGAAATTGTACATAATTGTATATTAATTAGAAAATTAAAATCACGATCAATTTTCGTTCGAAAATAACATAGTAACCACAGACCACTAGTTATCTATTTAAATGATGATCAGTATAAATAAATTATTTAACAATATAATTTCAATGGAAGGATCCAAAGCTATGTTGGAAATCGCGTGTATCAAGCGCTTTTGATTGCAACCTTGATTTTACTTACGAATGAAGTGACTAAAGATGTTACACATTTGGTATAATATAAGTCAATTCATATTGAAATTGTCACTGCAAATAGATTTATTAATATTTACTTGGAAAAGCAAAAATATAAGTATAATAAGTGCTTTCAACTTAAAATTACACTGGTCACCTGGCGCTGTTCAAATAAATATATATTACAGAAACATAATATTTGAAAAAATCATAGAACATCATAGAAAATACTTACTAGATAGATCCATGATATCTTCCAGCTGTACGTCTTGAATATGCAGAAGTGCGTTATTGGCCGGAGGCGGAAGTGTGATTGGCTCTTTTTCCGGAGGTAATTTAGGCCAGTTGGTAGTCATACGATTCAGTATTTTAGCTAAATTCTCCATATTAATGGAGTTTTCCTAAAACAAACAAAATATATTATGTTGTATTATAGGTTTAATTTTTTTATGTACGCAAATGGCGGGTTTATTAACTATTAAAGCTATGTTTATTTAACTTTATAGTATTGTCGAACAAGGAAAGCTAGCAATATGTTGTCATCTGGGAATCTAACGCAGAAAGTTGACACAAAATTCAAACGTTTTACCACTATGTTATATTGAAAATTAATAATAATTTACCGAAAACAGTGCAGGTACGCATGACACGCCCTTAATACGTTTTTATCTTGTAGGGCTACCCATAAAATTGATTAAGGTTAGATTCAGCATTTGGAAATCTTTCAGATTAAAATTAAGTGATTAATAATATTAATTTATAATGATTGACTGTTGATTAACATTAGATTATGATCGAGTACTGATTTATACATTTTTAAGATTGAGACAAGATAACGTATTGAGATCGTGTCATGAGTTGGCATACAGTACTCTATCATAGTCTTATCTCAATCAACATTCAATCATAAAAATTCGTTAAGATCAACGTTTAGTATGAAATCGTCACTAATTTTTGTATAAATTAACATAATCAATTAGTTAATAAAAATCTGGAGATTTATAAAGTCTAGATCTAATTTTAATCAACTTTATGAGTAGCCCGCTGACGTCTTACATAAATGAAGTTGAACTTATTCCATGGGCGTGAATTTTTTGTTGAACTATTATTTTTGCACTATGGTGTTGAGATTGCTTACAATTGCATATTTAGAGCTGGCAGTAGCGACAGTAGCCACTATCTGTAACATAAGTACATTATAATAGCACTTCCTTGAACCCCGCTGTAGTGGCAAGTTTGTTGCCAAACGGAAATTTCTTCCAGCTAATTATAGTTTCTTGTACAGAGAACCGAGATTTAAGTGTGAATTACAAACCCAAAATAATCGTTCAATTTGGAAAACCACATTTAAATCACGGTCGCCAGATTGGTTTCTCATATTTTCTAAAGAAAATAAAGAAACTTTAATTATTTCGAAATCTACACCCTCTAATTAGTGTGAATAGATATTTATCTCGAAAAGTCAAAAAAGAAAAAGAAGAATTTTAAAAATAGAATTAAATCAAATAAGGTTAAATTTCGAAATAAAGCAAATTTGAACATTTTAATAATCCCATAATTATTGCTGATTTTTAAAATCATGTTTTTAATTACTGCCGGCATCTTTGACTTTCGTAGTATTTTGAAATGAAAAAAAGAAAAGGTCCTTTATTTAAAAGTACTTTTTAAAATAAGCACGAAGGCGCGATTTCTTAAATAATACTTAAAAAAAAGAAAAGGATGAAGTAATTTCTGATCCTTGTGAATTGTCCATTCGGTCAACTGTCCATACGGTAAAATGAGTACATACGGAAAGAGTGTAAGATAAAGAAAAATGTCATTAATCGAATGAAAGTGAACACATTGAGATGGTTTGGCCACATGGGGAGAATGAATGAGGAACGCTTGACGAAGAAAATATACATTGCGGACAGGAATGGAATAAGAGGTCGGGTCCGCCCAAGGAATGGATGGCACGTACATGTGAACGGTATTTTGAAAGACGGAAATTTTAGAAGCGTGAACAACAGACGATCATGTATGAATGTCGGCGAGGCTATGAACGTGTGTCAAGATAGAATGGCGATCGGTTCCCTTTGTCTGCCCCGTGAGGGACATGGCGTGATGGTATGTATGTATGAAATGTAAAACATATATATTTTTTATAATAACAAGAATAGTAGGCAATAAAATAATAAAAAAACTCAGCCGGTAAATTTTCATATTCTCTTTCGATTGACGTAAAAATCAACTTTATACGCATTGTATTTTTTAGTTACTTTCAATTTAAAAAATGGGTTTTACTAAAATAAATTTCAAAAAAATGCAATAGCATAAATTTGTAAATATAAATTGTTACTGTTAGGGCACTGGGGAAACGATTTTCTTAATATACTACGTATATGTATAGCCTCTTAAATCCAATTTTTTTGTAAATTTTTGGTTTGGTTCGCCCTTGAGGTGAGGTTATCACAAAAACGGCGCTATAAAAATAATCCAAATTTATTATTATTATTATTAATTTTACACAACTAATTGTTTAAAGAGTGTTTGATCTGTTAAATTTATAAACCGCTTCATCATACACCGACCGTACTGAGGACATGTAACGCAAAATCTAGTTACTGAAAACATGATATATATTCAAAATGCCTAATGCAATATGATGTTACGTGTTAATAAGGGTAATTATCGCGTGCGTTAAAAAATGTTTATACGCGGGAAAAGATTTTTTGCATTTTAAGAACAAACCTTACTAGAAATGAAAAAAACTTCACTTTGATTTAACGCACTCTTTAAGCATAGGTATAAAAGATTTATTTCTCGGCGACGCATAATTATGGAGTGATTTTTAAAAAAATTGCTGTAAAGATGATATTTTTTAATAATCTTTAAGAGGAATTCAGGCTGAATTATTAAATTGTGTGACGAACATTCACTAGAGAAATGTTGAATGCACTGATGCAATTTTTTATAGAATCATACTGTTGATATTTGAGGAATTTGATTTGATATTGGGGTGTTTAGGTTTATATGCCCCCTTAATAATAATAAAATCCGAATACCAGGAAAAGGATTGAATGTCAAAGCGATGCTGCTCTTGTGCATAACACAAAGGATTGAATGTCAAAGCGATGCTGCTCTTGTGCATAACACAAAGGATTGAATGTCAAAGCGATGCTGCTCTTGTGCATAACACAAAGGATTGAATGTCAAAGCGATGCTGCTCTTGTGCATAACACAAAGGATTGAATGTCAAAGCGATGCTGCTCTTGTGCATAACACAAAGGATTGAATGTCAAAGCGATGCTGCTCTTGTGCATAACACAAAGGATTGAATGTCAAAGCGATGCTGCTCTTGTACATAACACAAAGGATTGAATGTCAAAGCGATGCTGCTCTTGTGCATAACACAAAGGATATCGATGATATTTTTTTTGTTTGTATATCACTTCTGTTATGTTTCAAAGTAATTCGTTTTCATTAGCTCCGGGAACAAAGCAACTAATCCACAAGGTTGAATCTGTTTTTATATCTAAATACCTACGTATGTACATGGACATGTTCTTTGACAAGTTTAGTCAGTAGGATCACCAAAGAATAACCAAGGTATTACGCATAGTATTTGTATTATGTAACAACACTCTCAAACAAAATAAAGATCGTGCTACAAATGGGAATTATTAATAATTACCAGTTGCATGTAACACATGAGATCCAACTGTCGATGGCGATAGTATGCATAATCAAAGAATACGTAACAAACTATAAACAATCCAAATTAATTAATATTTGAATTTTATTTTCTATATAAAACATGTAGGTATGTTTGTCAGGCTAGGATAGTATGGAGGTCAGTCTGTTTTTCCTACACAGAACATGAAAACAGCATGATGGTATGTATGTATGTTTGGAGATTTAATATCAAACTATTAAGTCTTCTTACATATTGTGTATAGGCGATTGCCATACAAATTGTATGAAGTGATGTCGTCACTAAATTCATTTTTTATAAAAATTGAGATTTACTTCTACAATATTTGTATTTTTTAAAGAAAATTAAATTTTCTAGTTAGGGTGTTTCGGCTTTTTTCGATATTTTTAAAAAAATTGGAAATATAGGCAGTTAAACTCATAAATTTATCAAAAAAAAAATATTTATCTTAATAAAAAATGTTTGAGAAACCCTGGATTTTTTTTTTACAAAAATCATTCTGAGATTTTGTATTTGTCTATGTTTATACCAATTTTCAGCGTTCTAACGTTTATGGTTTCTGAGATGCTAGCCCTAGAACAGGTATACCTAGTTGGGCAGCAGTTATCTATTTTAATAAAGATTATTTAAATGGTGTGACAAATAAATAAAAAAATAAAAAAAAAAAAAAATATATGGAAAAATAAATCAAAATTTCAAAAATTGATAACCCCTGACTGAAACAAAAATTCATTATTCTGAGTATAAATATATTCTGAAATTTTGGGTTCTGTAAATTGAGCGGATCAAAAGTTATTAGGGACGGAGGGACAAACACACACACACACACACGCACACACACACACACACACACACACACACACACACACACACACACACACACACACACACACACACACACAACACACACACACGCGAAATGTTCTGCTCCGAATTCCGAATAAATCTGTATAGGGAACATATATGCTGCGAAGCCTCTAGGTTGGTGTTTTTTGACTTGAAATTTGGAAAAGGCGTGAAAAATGTAGACCTCTGCATACAATTCTCGCGTATCCTGGCTTGAAAAATTTTCGATATGTTAAGAGAACAAAGTTCTCCTGAACAAATCGACAGTTGGATAATATCTCTGTATTACCTGAGTATATAAAAGCAATTTTAAGCAATTATTTATGTTTTTATTCCTCACTACCCTAAGGGGATATAGTAGGGAATTATGAATTGTTTTTTTAAGGTAATTTTTTATTGCAGATTATCAACTAGCATCATGATAAGTTTGTATTCTGAAAGTTTCATCACAATGTATCTTTGTGTGGTGTGTACTATGGCTATGTAATGTAAGTACTATGAACGACGTGTTTATTCTACTTAATCAATTATAGACTCATTCGATTCTTTTCAAATTTTGCAAATTTGTACATATAATACTCGCTTAGACCGCATTATATTTTGAAGGATATCAGTTCATTTCATTTTTTTAATATTTCAGTGACCCCAAGCTCTGGAAACTTAAAATTATTTTTTTTTTCAAATTTATAGATAATTTCTCAATACATCAAAAAGTATTGAGAAATTATCAACTTATATATTAATATAAAAAAAATATGATGGGTCGGTGGCAGAGCGGTTAGCGCGCTGGGCTAGTAATCCAGTGGTCGCGAGTTCGAATCCTGCCTCGACCGATTTCGTTCACCTAAGCACAAGCATTTATTTGCTTATTTTAGGGAATGTAGGAAGATGAATATGTACTTGTTTAACAAGACATATTCATTAAAAAAAAAAAAATTAAAAAAAAAAAAAAATTGAATAATTTGTGGAGCCTTGTCCACACGTTTTATAAAAATATTTGTAGTTTTTTGATGAATCAATTAACTTTTTATAATTATAACAACAAAGACATATTTGAATGCCAGATTTTTTCTTTTTATGAGATTATTAAAATTCATTCATACCATCAAAGCAAATCCCACTAAGCGGGATAGCCAGCGACAAATGTGCGGATGTGTATCCCCACATACCAGTCTCGTTTAGCATAAAAGGGCAACATTCAAAATAGGTGATGAATCTCATTGCTGACCTTTTTTATTTCGCCTGTTGTATTATTAATTTGATTTTCTGAATAAAAATGATTTCTTTTTAAAAAAAATGTCAATGTTGAATTGTAGCTAGTTGTTCCATATTGTGGAACATGACGTGATATTTAATGGTACCAATGTATGTAGGAATATAATGTTTCAAATATACATTTTTTTAAATATAGGAAATATAGTTTGATTTATAAATATTTTTTAAGACATTTCTATAATATCTGAATAGACGATGAAACTTTGTACGTGTAACCGAGTTTTTATAAAAGATATGTTGTACAAAGTTATTAAGCAATCTCTTAATAAATACAAAAGTACTGAGCTTATTTTTGCATTTTGCGAGAGGACTCCACAAAGATGTTTAACGAGCAACAGGGATTATAATATAAAATGAGGTTACGGACTGTATAATATACGTCATGTACCTAATGTTTGGTGTTGAATCGTATAAACAATTCAATAACATTGCATTAATAATATCCGTTTGTTACATGAATATTCGAATATGTTAAAACAATTTTTTTTAATTTCAACACAAACACTCTATTTTTCGACGTTGCTCTCTATACAGAGCGCTTTACAACCCAGAATATGCAATGAATTGATTAGAGCAGTGGTCCCCAACAGGGGCAGCTGAAGAGATCTAGGGGGGCGATTTTGTTGAAAGGAAAATCCAGAGGACGTTGAGGACTAGGTCATGACAAGATAGACACTAGTGCAGAGAAAGTGTAAACCTATATTTGTGTACAGTGTTTATGGATAACTTTCATGGACGTATGTACTTATTCAAAATAAATTATTCGTGTATTACAAGACTGCTTTTTGTATCAAAAAGTTAAAATTAATTGCCGTGCATGTTTCAACTTTTTTATCAATTGTATCAACCACAGGATTAAAATTTTCTCAATGTGCGACATTTTCGTTTTGGTTTGTTGAGACAAACACGATGAAACTGCAAATTTCTCTCTGTGTGGCTATTTTCGTTTTGATTTATTGATACACACATTAGAGGTCTGAAATTTTCTTGCTGCGCGGCAATTTTTATTTGGCTTTATTAATACAAATATTTCAAGACAGAATATTTATGTTGCGCGGCAATTTTTGCTTTGATTTATTGATACAAAAATTACAAGACAGAATTTTTCTTGCTGCGCGGCAATTTTTGTTTTGATTTATTGATACAATAATTACAAGACAGGATTTTTCTTGCTGCGCGGCAATTTTTGTTTTGATTTATTGATACAAACATTACATGACAAAAAAATTCTAACTGCGCGGCCATTTTCGTTTTGATTTATTGATAAAAACATTTTTCTAAAAAATCTATAAGTACAAACAAAGTGGACACACTCCTATTTCCTAAATACATACCTAATATCATTTTATAAAATCGTTTATTTTTTATTACATCTTTAAATTAATTTTACAATCGAACTTTAATTACCTTTCCGACCAGTTAGAACAACGAAACTTAGAATTTGTGTATTCCCAATGCGTGTTTTCATCTTGATTCGTTTGATATTTTGGTAAAATTTAACAATTTTGTATTTTATACTAGGTAAACTATAATAGTACACTTATATCACAAAACCTGGAGTTTTATATAAATTTATTATTACATGAAGAAAACTTTGAAAAGAATGTCCCTGCACAAAATAAGTTATAGCCAAATAGCATTTTATTTCAACTTGATACAATTCCCAGCCCAGAGAAGTAATATTATTAGAAAAAAAACTCCGCTGTGAGAAATATCTTGAACCAGACTCCCGGGTGTGCAGAGCGCAAATTTGTGTCTTTTTGCTTCGTTGGTATACGTGCAAATCGCCCCCCTTCTCACCGAAATGGCTCAAGATATTTAGCGACAACTATACTTTATCAATACATTTACTTAATTAATATTGTTGAGAAAAATATTCAATCAAGGGGTATGCTATTCAAAAAGGTTAAAAGCAAATGGTCTACTAGCAAAATAAAACACGTTTTACAGTGCAAGATTTTTAAATAATTGATTCTGAATTTATGATGAAATGGATTGAATATTAATTTATTGAAAACTATTCGCATTCGCAAAATCCCCTATTAAAGCATTCAGAATGGATTATTTTACATGCATATTGAAACACACGTATATTTATTTTATTGTTCATTGAATCGTTTTAAAAATGTTCGATTTTTCCAAACATAAGACTCAGCTGCACGCTATATAATGTATGTATATTGTATTACAAAGTATTTATATGGGGTGGTTGGATGAGAATGCTTCATGAAAATGAACCATCATTTATAAACTAACTAGTTAGTACAACCATTAAATAAATAAATACATTAATTTATTATCATTGTAAAGTATTAAACATAAGTATTAACGCTTTTTCTTCATAGGTTAAATGCTTGCTTAATTAAAAATATGAAGTAATAGGCAAACAAAAATGCTGTATTCAGAATTTTAAATTTTTGCTTCAGTCAGGGGTTATCAACTTTTGAATTTTTACTTTATTTTTCCATACTTTTCAAAAAAGATATAACGCTGATAATCGGTATAAATATATACAAATACAATATCTCAAATCAATTTTTCCAAAAAAGATTCAGTTTCTCAAACATTTTTTCTTAAGAAAAAAAATATTATAATTTTTTTGTGTATAACTGCCAAAGTTTTGAAAAATATCCAAAAAAGCCGAAACAATCCAACTACATAATTTAATTTTCTATAATAAATATGAACATTGTAGTACTACATCTCAAATATTTTAACAATTTTTATGAAAATTGAATTTAGTGGCGACATTGTTTCATACAATTTGTAAGGCAGTAAACACTACACATCTCACTTAATAGTTTGATACATACTTAATTTACAAACATACATCGTGTTGTTTTCATATTTTGGGCAAGAAAAACAGACTGACCTCCATTATATCAATTTGCGCTTAAAAGTTTATAGTTTGGTACGTATTCTTCAATTATGCATACTATCACCATCGACAGTTGGATCTCATTTGTTAGATGCAACTACATAGTTTATAAATTCTTTGTTCGTGATTCTAACCGACGCGACGCGACGTCCACAGTATTCCAACATTACTACTTATCGAATCATTTTGAAAAAAGATAGTTTGCATATTCAAAAAATTATTCCTTTACATTTTAATTAGGTTCTGTATATATTTTTAAATAAAAATAATTTGCATACACCGATTATTAACATTTTTTTTCAAGGTCACTATCATAGACTCCCCAAACGAATATCGACGGAAAATATCACAAATAGATAATTTAGAAAACGATAGCTAACCATGGGCCATCACTCTTAAGTCCACATACTCTCTTTTACATACACACACACACACTCACACACACACACACACACCCTCACACACAGACACACACACACACACACAAACACCCCTCTCACACAAACACCCCTCTCATACACACATACATATACACACCCTCTCTCTTACATAAGCGGAATAATAATTAAATAAATAAATAATTAACTACTTACACTACACACACAAACAAAAATGTATTTGACACATGTAATTGACATTAGATTTAGACAATTTATGTAATTTATGCATTAAATAGAAACAACCTCGCTTGTTCTTCTATTTAATGCCTTCGTTAGAAGTCATTTGGAGTTTGCATCAACCGTATGGAGCCCTAGTTACAAAATTCACATCGACAGAATTGAGAGGATTCAGAGAAGGTTTGTTAAAGCGCTTAATTTTAGAAAAAAAAATTACCGCCATGATTATGACCAATCTTTAAAATTACATGGGTTTATATCACTTGAAAAAAGAAGAAAGATATCTGATGTCTATCTGCTTTATAAAATACTTAATAACCTTGTAGACAGCTCTTACCTACTCCAAAAAATTTCTTTCAACTGCCCCATGAAAACAACACGCCAAAATCACCTTTTCTATACACCATACTGCAGAACAAATTACGCACAGAATAATTATGTCAACAGATGCTTAAATTATTACAATAGTCTTGACCCCCAACCTGATATATTTAACTCCACACAGACATCGATGAAACGCCAATTACGCGCAGTTATTGGTAATATTACTGGTTAAAAATCAAACCTACTTTCCTTAAACATTCATCCCTTCCTTATCAACGCTTTCCTATATCCATTACCCTTCCCTTTCCCCCACATACACTCACCATCTTACAATGACTACCCTACATTAATAATGTATAATAATTTAAATATGTGAAACTTTATAATTGGCTGTTTATTTTGTATTCTCATTTGAAATTAAGTATTATAAATGTATAGCTGTTAAGTTTCCAAACAAATAAAAAATAAATAAATAAAAATAACATATTATTAATCCATGTAATCAAACTATCTAATGTTGTTTGTGTTAATTAAAAATAAAATAAATAAAAATAACATATTATTAATCCATGTAATCAAACTATCTAATGTTGTTTGTGTTAATTAAAAATAAAATAAAATAAAATAACATATTATTAATCCATGTAATCAAACTATCTAATGTTGTTTGTGTTAATTAAAAATAAAATAAAATAAAATAACATATTATTAATCCATGTAATCAAACTATCTAATGTTGTTTGTGTTAATTAAAAATAAAATAAAATAAAATAAATAAAAATAACATATTATTAATCCATGTAATCAAACTACATAATGTTGTTTGTGTTAATTAAAAATAAAATAAAATAAAATAAAATAAAATAACATATTATTAATCCATGTAATCAAACTATCTAATGTTGTTTGTGTTAATTAAAAATAAAATAAAATAACATATTATTAATCCATGTAATCAAACTATCTAATGTTGTTTGTGTTAATTAAAAATAAAATAAAATAAAATAAATAAAAATAACATATTATTAATCCATGTAATCAAACTATCTAATGTTGTTTGTGTTAATTAAAAATAAAATAAAATAAAATAACATATTATTAATCCATGTAATCAAACTATCTAATGTTGTTTGTGTTAATTAAAAATAAAATAAAATAAAATAACATATTATTAATCCATGTAATCAAACTATCTAATGTTGTTTGTGTTAATTAAAAATAAAATAAAATAACATATTATTAATCCATGTAATCAAACTATCTAATGTTGTTTGTGTTAATTAAAAATAAAATAAAATAAAATAACATATTATTAATCCATGTAATCAAACTATCTAATGTTGTTTGTGTTAATTAAAAATAAAATAAAATAACAAATTATTAATCCATGTAATCAAACTATCTAATGTTGTTTGTGTTAATTAAAAATAAAATAAAATAAAATAAATAAAAATAACATATTATTAATCCATGTAATCAAACTATCTAATGTTGTTTGTGTTAATTAAAAATAAAATAAAATAAAATAACATATTATTAATCCATGTAATCAAACTATCTAATGTTGTTTGTGTTAATTAAAAATAAAATAAAATAAAATAAATAAAAATAACATATTATTAATCCATGTAATCAAACTATCTAATGTTGTTTGTGTTAATTAAAAATAAAATAAAATAAAATAACATATTATTAATCCATGTAATCAAACTATCTAATGTTGTTTGTGTTAATTAAAAATAAAATAAAATAACATATTATTAATCCATGTAATCAAACTATCTAATGTTGTTTGTGTTAATTAAAAATAAAATAAAATAAAATAAATAAAAATAACATATTATTAATCCATGTAATCAAACTATCTAATGTTGTTTGTGTTAATTAAAAATAAAATAAAATAAAATAACATATTATTAATCCATGTAATCAAACTATCTAATGTTGTTTGTGTTAATTAAAAATAAAATAAAATAAAATAACATATTATTAATCCATGTAATCAAACTATCTAATGTTGTTTGTGTTAATTAAAAATAAAATAAAATAAAATAACATATTATTAATCCATGTAATCAAACTATCTAATGTTGTTTGTGTTAATTAAAAATAAAATAAAATAAAATAAATAAAAATAACATATTATTAATCCATGTAATCAAACTACATAATGTTGTTTGTGTTAATTAAAAATAAAATAAAATAAAATAAATAAAAATAACATATTATTAATCCATGTAATCAAACTATCTAATGTTGTTTGTGTTAATTAAAAATAAAATAAAATAAAATAACATATTATTAATCCATGTAATCAAACTATCTAATGTTGTTTGTGTTAATTAAAAATAAAATAAAATAACATATTATTAATCCATGTAATCAAACTATCTAATGTTGTTTGTGTTAATTAAAAATAAAATAAAATAAAATAAATAAAAATAACATATTATTAATCCATGTAATCAAACTATCTAATGTTGTTTGTGTTAATTAAAAATAAAATAAAATAAAATAACATATTATTAATCCATGTAATCAAACTATCTAATGTTGTTTGTGTTAATTAAAAATAAAATAAAATAAAATAACATATTATTAATCCATGTAATCAAACTATCTAATGTTGTTTGTGTTAATTAAAAATAAAATAAAATAACATATTATTAATCCATGTAATCAAACTATCTAATGTTGTTTGTGTTAATTAAAAATAAAATAAAATAAAATAACATATTATTAATCCATGTAATCAAACTATCTAATGTTGTTTGTGTTAATTAAAAATAAAATAAAATAACAAATTATTAATCCATGTAATCAAACTATCTAATGTTGTTTGTGTTAATTAAAAATAAAATAAAATAAAATAAATAAAAATAACATATTATTAATCCATGTAATCAAACTATCTAATGTTGTTTGTGTTAATTAAAAATAAAATAAAATAAAATAACATATTATTAATCCATGTAATCAAACTATCTAATGTTGTTTGTGTTAATTAAAAATAAAATAAAATAAAATAAATAAAAATAACATATTATTAATCCATGTAATCAAACTATCTAATGTTGTTTGTGTTAATTAAAAATAAAATAAAATAAAAATAAAATAGGATTAAATATCTCTCCATATATCTCTGTTGTCCTTCCAGCCTCTTCATCTATGTACATTAATATTATATGTCCAATAATATTATATGGCGTACAGCTATACTAGTGATCGCGCAGAGGTTAAAAATCGATCGTAAAATTCGAATAAATTTTTAAGTTTGAAAACTTTTTGGACATCTACGATAAAAAAAACATCATATGTTATAATATATATATTTTTAAAAATGAATATGTCCTTGTTAAACAAGTACATACACATCTTCGAACGTTCCCTAAAATAAGCATATAAATGCTTGTGCTATAGGCGAACGAAATCGGTCGAGGCAGGATTCGAACTCGCGACCAGTGGATTACTAGCCCTGCGCGCTAACCTCTCTGCTATCGACCCATCTAATATAACGATGTAATGAAATTTTCAAAAGTATGGCATCCGTATTGTGACATGGATGTCATATTAAATAATCTATTTAATTTTAATAAATAAAAAAATTATTTGTATTTTTAACCTTTACTTTTTTTATTCCAAAAATATTCATTCTGATGATGGCCTTTGGTAAACGCATACCTACCGGCAGTTTCCATTTATGAAATTATAGTTCAACGAAATCATTTGTTTTCTTTACAATTCACGAAATAACAAAATTTCATTCAAAAATTTTTGTCAACAAATTAAATAAAATAGAACCTACAAATAAAATGTTAAAATAAAATATTTTTATTATTTTTTTTTCAACGCGCTATATAAAATCAGATACCATATAATCATCAATGTAGGTATAGGAAAGGAAAAACATGTTATTTATTATAGTTTGAAAGCTTTAAATAGAGGCGGAGTATGTATATTATTGAAATAAAAAAGCAAAGTACGAGGCATAAAATTCTATTTTAATTTAATAAAACTCAAACCTGTTAAAGGTCGAACTGTTTAAGTGTTAAATGATTTAACTTAAGTCTTTCTTTTGTGGAGCAATTTATTCGATTTTTTTTCAATGTTTGAAACTGTTACTTCAATATAGAGCTCCATAATCAAAAATAATTTTGATTAAAAAAATTGACATGTTTTAAAAAATTTAATTCTTTTAAACAAAAAATCACAGGTATAAATTTCATATCACATGTAAAAACCACATTATAAATTAACATAAAAGAAGATTGTGCGGATTTGTCCAGTTATTTTATTTTGCATTTAGAACATTTCCAATAAAATATATTTTATTTTTATTTTTGAAACAGAATTCCCGTTTTCAAATCAATATTTTTTCAATATTTGTCATCTCATAAATATCAGATTTTTATCTTTTTTCCAAACATTATTTTAAGTCTTAAAGTTATAATTTTTTTGAAATGTGTCAATCGAAAGATTGTTCGATTATTTTGAAATGCTGTAAATACAAATACAAAAATGCATTTAATATTATGAAATTATAAAAAAAATATACTTACGAATTCCATTAACTTTTGATTAATATCTATATACAGTCGAATTAATCTTGCCTTGTACTTCCTTTTGGAGTAACGCGTCATTACACGAAGAAGATTCTTAAAGTTGTCTGAAGATGTTCCTAGGAACAATCTTGCTGTTGATAAGTGGCCCAATAGTTTAATTCAGTTGGCGGAAGAGCGGCAATACATAGGTACTTACTGTATCGTCGCGGAAACCGTTCTGTTGTTGAAGATCACCTAATAAACGGGAACAGGGAAAACCCTACGTTGCACTTGGCAATGAAAATTTTCCGCGCAGTGCGTGGATGCATCCAATGCAGCCAGGGTGCGGGGTGTGAAGTGTGGGGTGATGGAAGGAAGGCAGGGCAGAGAGGTGTTACCTAGGCAACGGCAATCAATCAAAATGTGTTGGAAAACCAGACTATTTTTATTTCAATTTTATTTCATTTATCAATATTTTATTACATCACAATCGACACAACTCCGAGTATCTACATGATATGTAAAATATGACAACGCAAAATACCTACTAAAACGAGTTGGTTGTGGCCAATGATCATCACTTTCATGTCACTCCACAAATTATTCAAATTTCGCATGGAAATATATTAGTATTTTCATGAAATGCGTTTGTCAAATTATTTTTGAATTAAATATTTTATTGCAAAAACTCGATAATTCTTCAATGCCATTATATGAAAGTGATGTGCCTTTTTAGCAATTTGACAATAAAAATATCAAACTTTAAGTTTCCTGAGCTTGGAGTCACTTTACAATATTTGACAGTTGAAAAAGTTGTGAAGGACAATCCTTCAAAATATAATGGCGTCTAAGTGAGTATTAGATATAAATTTGCAAAATTAAAAATGAATCGAATGAGTACTTTAGTCTAAAATCGTAACACTCTCGTACGAATGTCTGTTTTGATAAATAGTTTACCTGTCTAAGCTGATGTCTTCTTCTGGGGTGTTCAGCGATTCAAAAAATATATTATATAAAATAACGAACAGGTGTCGCACTGTAACTGGCGTAATACGTATTGTGCGAGAAGAAAAAAAAAACACGCCGTACATAGTACACAGCACACACATAAACAGAAACTTTGTGATGAAACTTTCAGAATACAATCTCATGATACAATTTGATGATCCGTAATAATAAAAATACCCTTAAAAATTGTGAATGTACCACACTAATATCCCCATGGGATAGTGAGGAGAAAAAGTGAATTAAAACTACATAAAAAACATGAATAGAACAGGAATTATTCCTAGTTAGATAAACATAGGTAAAGTGATGGAATTATTCCTAGTTAGATAAACATAGGTAAAGTGATGGAATTATTCCTAGTTAGATAAACATAGGTAAAGTGATGGAATTATTCCTAGTTAGATAAACATAGGTAAAGTGATGGAATTATGCCAACCAGGGAGCACCAATGTTTTTTGATTTATTATATTTTTTGTTTGTTTTATATAAATAATGAGTGGTCTCTGAGGTGTATTGATTTTGTAATTTTTATGTTAAATAAATGAATTATTATTATTATAAGAATAATGCGTAAATATTTGTTAAATGTAGGTACATTTCAATGAAATTGTTTATTGCAGTGATGCCGCGAGAAAGCTGTCATGGGCATCATGATTTACATAATATGATATGTAAAGGATGTCATTGAGTCTCATCATGTCCCTTTCAAAGAAAAAATAACTAAAAACAAAAAAAAAATATAAGCAACGGCACATTTCATATTTTTACGAGTTGGAATCTATAGTTAGTTGAAATTGATACCAGGGTTTGGATCAATTTCTCACATTTTTGCTTGCAATAACAGCAAGTAGTTAGTTGATTGCCGAATTTTCACTATTGCCACCACCGCCCGCTCTGCATATGGGAACTATAAATGGCCCATTCACAGAAAGCTAAATGAACAACAAAAAATGCATATCACGAAAAGTAGATCATGGGGTCCTCTATATTAGCAATCTCGGCACCGTATGTGCAAAAATAACAATCGGCGAATGTGAATAAAAGATTCACACTCGTGGACTGTCATCGACTTCAGATCTTTTCAAATGTAAAGCATTAAAGGTGTGACTAAGATCTCTTTAAAAAAAGATTAATGGGAATCAAATTATAGTAAGGTACCTTAACTTTGATAGAAGTTCTTGAAGACTTTAAAATTGTTCTTCGAGATCACAAAATCCGCATGACCAATGGGACCTTGAAGAGGTCCACGGGCAGCAACGAGGAGCTCCGATCTATAAGAGGACACCATTAGGTGGCAACAATCCCACAGGAAATGTTCCGAAGTTCGGTCCGTGTAGTGATTGCCGAATGTCAATATATTAAAAAAACTGTATTTATAGCACATTGAAGCACAAACCCCGTGATAAATAAATATCAGAATTGAACCTAAGCCGCCGCGTCGTCATAGAAGTCAAACGAATTTCCACGAAAAGCAAGTAGTTGCTGTAACTTGTACTGTTGAATGTATGGTGGATGTGTGTTGAATTCAATGTTTATTTAAGCCAATTCGATCTCCCATTGTTATTGGGAGAATGACATATGGAATATAATGATACTCAGTGATTGCGAAACCAATACGAGAGGGAATGAAGAGTAGGTACTTTCAATAAATTAGTCGTGCATTGAGGGACCTAGAATAATTTGGGTACGAATAATAAAGCTAGCTTACTAATATATCACCATTTTTATAAATCCTCCTCAAGCGCGCTTTACAATAAAGTAATTACGTTGTTATGTACATATAAGGAAACAATCTACTTTCAATGAATGCAGTTGATTGGTTATATACGTATTTCTAACATTTTTTTTAAACAAAAATGTGCTATCACCACTATACCAAAAATATTTATATATTTGACAGACAACAGAAAATATACAATTCTCAGTAATATTCAATGATGACATACATAGCATACACTCTCGTAACATGACATACACTCATTTTATCTTAACTGTTTACTAATTAGGTAGGTACTATTGATAAAGTAAAAGCTATGAAACAAAAAAAAACACGTGTTGTAGTAAAAAAAGGTGGCTGGATGAATTACGAGAAGCCAGATAAATTATACATAAGTTGCGTTGTAAAACATTTTCAACACTATTGAATTCACTAAAAAAAAAACGAGTGGGTTGTGGCCAACGCTAAACTCCTCACTAACATGTCACTCCATAAAGTGTTCAAATTTTTTATGGAAATGTTTCAGCATTTTCATAAAATGAGTTTGTTCAACTATTTTGTATTTAAATATTTTATTATGAAATTCGATAATTCTTCAATGCCATTTTATGTATGTGATGAGCCTATTACCAATTTGAAAATAAAATTTTCTAATATTTAGTTTCCTAAGCTTGAGGTTACTTTTAAATATTTGATAGTTAAAAAAATTGAGAAGCACTATTCAGATATCCTTCAAAATCTAATGGGATCTAAGCGAGTATTAGATATACATATTTGCAAAATTTGAAATATGTATATCTAAATACATATTTCAAATTTTGAAATATGTATTTAGATATCGAATGAGTTCCTACTTAGTCTATAATTGAAGTAAAATGAACACGCCGTACATAGCACATAGCACACATCACACAACACATAGCACACACGCACACAGATACATTGTGATGAAACTTTCAGAATACAATCTCAGCATGATACTAGTTGATAATCTGCAATAAAAATAAAATAGCCTTAAAAATTGCGAAATCAAAACTCCCCACTATATCCCCTTGGGTTAGTGAGGAGTAAAAACTTTACAACAAAAAAATCAACAATTAATCAATCCAATTTACAACAAGCCTGACAAAATTGACAAAGATTAATTTTGGTTGCTAGAGAAATAATGTACTTCAGTGGTCTCAAATTAATTTTTCGCTTTTTATTACTGAATATGACGTTCGAGTATGCAACAGTGTAACGTTGCTGCTAATAAGTGTAAAAACAATTTGTTATCAAGGTAGGAAGCCGCTATACAATTTATTGGAAACATGAGTTACATAGGTAGGTATCTATGTACCTATGTCATGTGTTGTTTATTTTGAAACTTGACTTGTTATTTTACGTAACTTGTAAAGGAAATTAACGTTTTCTTTAACATTGTGCTGATACAAACTTAAAATAAGTAGATAGACATATTATTTTTATTGACAATAAAAATGTTTGCTTATATGCAATTAAAAAAATATATTCGATATATTATTTTGTTTAAATGATACTTTAAGTTAATTAAGAGGCTATAGTAGGCTTTATATGTAGTATATTTTAAAAATGATTTCCCCAGTTCCTCAAAAGATACGTTTTTGAAATAAGGAACAGTTTGTATTTACATCTTTATTCTATTGCATTAGTTTTTTGAAACTTGAATTTGTTTAATATTTTTCTTATAAAATAAGATTTAGTAAAACCCTTGTTTAATTTTATATCGTATGGCCTATGAAATATATTTTAACTTCAATCAAAAGAGAATCTGAAAATGTACCGGCTGAGTTTATTGTTGTTTTAATAGTTCAATTACTTTACTTGCTATTTAAAAAATCTCCTAATTTTACCTTTTCTTCACGAATAAATGTTGTTTATCACATATTAGATATACAACATTTTATATATTTGTCAATACATTTTTTCGTGTTTCATACATTAGAAGGTAATTTAAGGTGCATTTTATGTACATCCGTATACCCAGGGTATAAAAGGGTCTTAAGTCACAAATTTGTTTTTAAATTCATTCCTAATATCCAATATCCAATCATAATTGTTCGAAAATTATAGTGTTCCGTTTTGAAATAATATAATAATTCCCTCAGAGTCATATTCTAATCAGTCAGGCGAGGGTAGGTACATAATTATCGATAAGTTTATAAGAATACTGAAAAATTTTACTTACCCGAGAGCCAAAAATGTTGGACCATTTTAGTTTATGTGAAAGTGGAGTCTTGAAATCGTGTGTTTTTATTTGGCTTTCAATCGGGCCGTTGAATCTTCCGGAATCAGACGTTTTTAGTGGCTGTAAGAAATATATTTGTTAAATTACTATTGCAAGTAAATTAAGTATCAAATAAATAAATTAAAATTTGAATACAACTGTAAAAATAAAAAAAAATATCAATTCCAATGTAATGCAAGAAGCACAAAATCATACGATAAAAAAAATATCAGTCAAATGTGTTAGTGTTTTAACAAAATAAAAATATACACCATATATCAGCAAAGTATAGTATTTTTATCAACCAAAAATGTAAAGATTTATAAAAACTGGAAGGAGAATATTAGAAAAAATAATATATGTTACATAATTATATGTATACTTACGATCATCATAGAAAAACTCAATTTGTTTTATTTCACAGAACTTTCAAACTTCTTTTACACTTTCACGTTATGCTACATCCTACTTACGTATGTTGTCAACCATGTACTCACCTCAATTGACGATTTCCTGAACAACCTCAGCTTGTTGTTTTCTGCCAAAAATAAAAATAAAATATTTTAAAATACATTATTTGACATGAATAAAATTGACATGAAATAATGAGTAGCGAGTTATTGTCTCATAAATTCATAAAGAGGTCAAAAAAAAAAAACAATTAGCCATTTTCCGTCCCAAAATATGTTTTCTGTTTTAGATCACTGTAGGTGTACGGTATATTATAAAAATACGTAATTGATTAAATGAGTAATTATATAAAGTCCCCGAGGAATGGAAGACAAGCAAAACAGTAACCATATTTAAGAAAGGCCATAAGAACAATCCTGAAAACTATAGAGGTATCTCATTACTTAGTTCGATTCTTAAACTACTAACAAGTATCTTCAAAACTAAACTCGAACAAAAGATCATATCGCACCGTTAGTGTAAAACCAGCGTAAGTGCAAGTTTTTCATTTTTGAGATAACAATGTGAAACATTTGCTTTTTTCATAATCTTGAATGTGTAAAAGAGAAATAATTGAAAATTGAAAATTTTTCATATTTAAAAACAGATAATTTGGTTTTACAATATCCATGTTTATTTTTCTTGTTAATGTAAAACCGGAGTATCTGCACTTAACTCACTTTTACATTATATTTTTTTTAAAATTTGCATTTAACTCACTTTTGCATTTTTCTTTTTTTTTAATAAAAGAATACATTTCAGCAAAATGAACACTTACCTATTTTTTCTGCTTTTTGTGAATCTATATAAAGTTAGCATTCATTGATTTTAAATTTATCTTTGGTATTATTTATTTTTTATCTATGGTGAATTATCTGTAGCTTTGAAAGTGTTCGCAACTGTTTGCAAAGAGGTGTTATTCGTATATTTTAAATAAAATTAAATATTTACAAGTTTTAAGTAAGTTTGTAATAAAACATGAGTTCAAGAAGCGGATATAATATGTTTGATTTAGGCCTGAAGGTTGTAGAATCCTCAAAAAAGGTAATTTAAATACCTACTTGTATGTTACATAACAAAGCTTACTTAAGCATTTTTATTTTGTTTATTCAACATTCTTTGTACATTTTCGCAGGCCTACGATAGTAAGTTATCTGAAAGTGAAGAACAAAACTCGAAAAAGGTTTCTCCATCGGTTCTCGTGTTAAATGAGGTAAACTTCATAATGACTAAATGTACATATTGAAATATTATATCATTGACAAGTTTCCCGCACACTTTTCCCGCTCAAAACCCATACCATAGATAATATTGTCTACACTAACATTACTATAGACTATTTATGCAATATTAGCATAGACAATTGTTTTTAGACAATTATTAATAATTTAGGTATTATTTTATTACTGATAAATTCAAACATTTCCCGCTCAAAACACAAGCCATAGGTAGATAATATTGTGGTTGTCTACACTAACATTACCAAAGAGTATGAAATGTTAGGATAGACAATAATTTAGGTTTAATTTTATTACTGATAAGTTCAAACATTTCCCGCTCAAAACATAAACCATAATATTATATTATGTCATGTACATATATTATTGTGGTTGTCTATATTAACATTACCGAAGACTATTTATGTAAGGTTAGCATGGACAACTCACATATTCACAACGGATTACCCCACGACATATTGAATTCTTCCTTCTTTCACCACAAAAATATTTTAACTCAAGGCTTTGCACTTCGAACTGGTCTTCTGTATTTTTTTGTAATTGCATGCAATAAATATGCATAGGTACCTACATCGTATAAATATTTTTTTTTCTAAAATTTATAAAACCATTTAGATAATAATAAATAATTAATTTCCTTTAATTTTTATAGGGCTTCGAAGAAAATACCTATGGAGTACAAGATCATATTATACCGGAGCAACAATCTTTCACAATTTCTAATGTTTTAACGCCACCTCCAGCTAAAAGCAACGCTCACACAAGTGATATTAATACATCCGTAAACACGAGGGATCAATCCCCCCCGAGCAGGTATTAAAGAGGTCAAGAAAAAGAGTTTCTAATGCAAAAATGTGGGCACGAAATGTTCAAAAATCAAAGCATAACTCGGGAAAAGAATACACTACAGCAAAAGGAAAACATATTCTTGCAAAGCAAGTGAAACCAGGGTGTGCAGATAAATGCAAATTAAACTGTACAACCAAGATATGTCCAGAAATGAGAAAAACCATTTTTACTAGTTTCTGGAGTATAGGGGACAAACATAAGCAGCAATTATTTGTGGCTAATTGTATGAAATCTATCGTGCCTAAATACCGGAGAGTAAAAGAGGGCAGTACACGATCACCAAATTTTCAATATTTCTTTGAAACGGACAACATACCTATTGTTGTGTGTAAACGCTTTTTTAAAGCAACATTAAACATAGGAGATTATTTTATAAGTACTGTCATTCGAAGGAAATGTTCAGTTGGTATAGTACATCCTCCACTTCAAGGAAAGCACAATAACAGGCCTAGAAATATATCTAATGATGACAAATTAAATGTTCGCAATCATATAGAATCATTCCCACGAATTGAATCTCATTACCTGAGAGCGCAGACTACCAGAGAATACATTGATGGATCATTATCAGTGCGAGAAATGTATAGACTGTAATACAAGAAAGATGCAAGAGGCACAGTTGCCTACTTTAGAATATTCGATGTATTCATTTATATTCAATACAGAATATAATATTGGTTTTTTTCAGCCTAAAAAGGACCAATGCGAATTATGCGAAAAGTTTAAAAATATGAACGATGAGGAGAAAAATATTCATCAAACAGAATAAGACATTCACCAAAATAATAAAAAACTATCGAGAGAGCAAAAAGCGAAAGACGTGCAAGAGGCACCAGCAACAAATAAAATAGTTTGTTGTTACGATTTGCAAGCCGTTTTATCAACACCAGCAGCACATATATCAGTTCTACACTACAAAAGAAAGCTTTCGACGTTTAATTTCACCATATACAATATGGTGAACAAAAGTGGTTACTGCTTCGTTTGGCACGAAGGTATTGCCAATAGAGGTGCCAATGAGATTGGTACCTGTGTTTACAATTTTCTAAGAGACCAGTCCACTGGAAATGATGTAGTTTTTTACTCAGATAATTGCCCTGGGCAAAATAAAAATAAATTCATGGCTGCGATGTATCTACATAGCATCCAAAATTTTAATATTCCAAAGATAACACATAATTTTTTAGTAATAGGGCATACCCAAAATGAGGGAGACTCTATGCATTCGTGCATAGAAAAGCAAAAAAAGAGATCCCTTAAGTCTGGGCCAATTTATGTGCCAACACAGTGGATTCCTATAATAAAAATGGCTAACAAAAAAAAACCTTACAAGGTTACAGAATTGAGCACTGGAGAGATTTATGATTTTCATAGCTTGGCTAAAACAATGGGGACAAATTACAAAATAAATGAAAATAATTTACAGGTTCGATGGATGGATATCTGCGTAATGGAAGTAAGAAAATGTAGTCCATACCACATTTTTTATAAAACAAGTTATGCTCAGAAAGAGTTTTTTAGTATTAATTTACGACAACGTCAGCGTGGACGTCCTATAGAACCGCAATTGAGTAAAGCTGTACGTCAAGAGTGATACCAGAAATCCACCATGATTTTTATAAAAACCTTGTGTCACAAAATCATTATTAGTCACCGTAGCAAAAGAGGATGTATATTTTAGTTTTTTTGCATAATTGACTTCTTGTACTTCTTGGACAGGCCTTAAGGCCTAGAAAAGAAGAAGACTTCTTGTAGATTCACAGTATTTAAATTAGATTAAAATTTGTCCTTTTTAACTTAACCTTTGCCATATTTGATAAAAAAATGTAATAGCGAAGTAACTGAAAAATATCAACATGTTTTTGTGCCCTGAAAATGTAAAACCTAGCAACTGTGCAAATTTAAGAAAAATATATAAAGAAGGATAATATTGGCTTGGAGACCAAGAATGACAGTCAGGGGTGTTTGGAAGACCGCCCATGAGATGGAAGGATGAGATCAGCCATCATGCTGGTGTCAATTGGTTGCTCAGTGCGCAAGAAAGAGTGGCTTGGAAGGAGATGGAGGAGGCCTTCGTCCAGGAGTGGATGGGATTAGGCTGAGAAGAAGAAGAAGATATAGTTTTAATGTTTTTTTATATGTTCAATGAATAAAGCATGGTTTAATATACTTATAAACAAAAACACATTGATTTATTTCAAAAACCCAATTTTTGCGAGCGATGTGAAATCTTTAAACTCCCATATCTCCAAACTAAAATATTTGCACTTACGTCGGTTTTACACTAACGGTGCGATATATCGAGAGGAACAACAAGGTTTCAGGAGAAATTGCTCTACAACCGATGCCATTGTCACCATAAGGCAAATAAAATGTGTCAGCAATTTTATAAAATAATTTTAAGCGATGAAAAAATCAAATGATTTCACTCTCAAAAAATGCTCTTATATTTTCAATACAAATATGTGTATTCTCAGTTGAGTTTTACAAAGCTTATAGTGTTCCAATCTGTTTGAAGATATTTATGACATTTTGTCGTTGTTATTATAGGACAACATTTTCTTAACCGATAGTTCATTGGAGCACATCGTAAAGTTTGATTAATTTCCTTGTAAAATAAGACAGTTTGATTGATTATTTCTTTTAAGGAAAGAGAGTTTGTTTATAACTATTAAGAGTTATGGAAATCGAACTCCTTACTTCATACAGTATCCTACCTTGTAATACGACATGGCGTCCACCAAGTCTACCAACATCGACAGAGTCCAAATGGAAGAGCTGAGAAGAGCCGTCGATACGAACCGAATAATCAGCAGGCGATATTTGTGCGTTGAAACTTTTTCTCCTTTCCAAAGCCGACTTGGTTGCATGTCTATGAAAAACAAATATTAATATAATAAGTAGTTTTTTTTTGGTGCTAGCAAACAAAAAAAAATTTTCGCACTTTTTGACAAGAATGATAGGAAAGGCAGTCAATATTTATTAGTTTGTAATAAATTTCAACAAATCTTACTGTACCAATTGTTTATGAAGGGTGAATTGTTTACAATTGAAGTATAATAAATTAATGGACAATGCGTTTGTTTTATTTTGATCTTTTAAATAACTTACGCAGTGATCTGCTAATTCTAACTGCTAGTTCTGTCAAAAGAAAAATGATGATGTCTTATGGATAATTATAAAATAACCTGTGTACCTTTTGCTGTGTTAGGTACTATTTATTTAATTGTTTAAAGAAAATGACAATTTTTCTCTTATTCTTTTATCATTAAATATAATCAACACGACTTTGGAATGAGTACATAAATTACATCCCATTATAATCCTTTAAACAAGTAAATTTTAGTATTTAATGTTTAATAATTTTACAAGATGTGGCTGAAGTTTCGAACGTTCCAAGTACGTAAATAAAAAAAATTGTGTGGGAATACACGCATGTGTCATGCTTTATTTAATTATGTTAAGCGTATCCGCAAACCTGTCGCTGGTTACCCTACATGTTGGGGAATGCCGTGATTATATTAACGAGGTTTACTTTATTTATATGCAGATGATTTTCAATTTTTTTCCGTTAATTTTACCGTTCTTTAATGCAAAAATATGTAAATAATTAAACAAACAAGTAAATACATAAATAAATAAATAAACAAGCAATTAAATCACAAATAAAATATATTCAATAAATAAATAAATAAATGTTTTTTTCCTTGGGTTATCTCTGTTGTATCCTGACCATTGATCCGTTAGTTCATTCCGTTAGAACGTTCAAAACTCAAGCCACATTTTTAGAACAGAATTTGCTTAATTTAGGAGAATGTATGAGGACGTTTATATGTTCTTGTAACAAAGACACAAAAAATGGTCATATATGAACTTGTTAAGTCTATTTTACCTCTTTACAAACACTATAATAATATTATAAAAAAATATTCATATGATATGATTCACACAGGTTTATAATAATTACACATTTTCTTACCCAAGTGAAGTATTTCCAACAGCGGGAACAAAAACAGAATTTGGAAGAAATTTTCTGTAGTCGAAAGTTTTATCATCAAAGGACTCCGAGTATTCAAAACTTGAAGGCAGCGAGAGATGAAAGTAGTCTCTGGAAGAACCCTAGGGAAAATAATTTATTATATTACTAGTTGCATGTAACACATGAGATCAAACTGTCTATGGCAATTGTATGTATAATTGAAGAAAACGTACCAAACTATAAACACTTAAACACAAATTAATAAATATTCTAAGATATTTTATATTCTTTAGAAAACATGTAGGTATAAAAAATGTAGTTGTTAAAAATAAATAATTTACTGCTAATAATAACCGAGCAACTTTGTTATTATAGTACCTGCAAAGTTCGTTGCTAAAAATTGCCAAGTAAATATTCTGCTAATTTTAACCCAGCTTTGATATTATTCATTCTTTCTTTTGAAAAACGGAAAATACTAATTGGTAATCAAGCTTTAACATCAAAATAGTATAAACATCTTTACATTACATCTCAAATGTAAATATTAGCAAATCAACACACGATATTTGTGAATAATAATGATAATCTTTGACGAATATCTCATCTTAATTCATCTTAATTGAATCATTTTTCAGTGAAACATGTCTAATTTGACGAGTATTATACTTTATTTAATCATTTTTTAATGTGACATATAATATTTGGCGAGAATTATACTTTATTTAATATTTTATTAAATATATCGTGTCAAATTTGAGAAATATTAATATTTTTATGTATGAAATGTCAAATTTTACAGATGTCGAATACAAAATGTCCGTATAGGTACCTGTTACTCAGTTAAATTTAAACAAGTACATTGCTATTGGCAACCAACTTCATTTTAACAGTATTAAATTTTCAGATAATAACCAAGTGCAACATTGCTATTTTTAATCATTTATAGGTTAATAACTACCAATATATCTTTTTACATTGCTATTGGTAACCAACTTACATTTTAACAGTATTCAATTGTTAGATAATAGCCAAGTGCAAATTTGTTATTTTTAATCATATATTGGTTAATAACTACCAATATGACTTTAACCGAGCCAAAAAGGTAATTTGCTAGATTTTTTTCAGTGTATGTACATATGTCAGGATAGGACAGTATGAAGTCTTTTTTTCCTACCCAGAATATGAAAACAGCATGATGGTATGCATGTATGTTGGAGATTACGTATTAAACTATTGAGTCCTCGTGTATTGTACGAGTATACTGCCTTACACATTGTATGAAACGATGTCGTCACTAAATTCAATTTTTATAAAAAATTAAATTGTCTATTTGGGGTGTTTCGGCTTTTTTCGATATATTTAAAAATTTTGGAAATATAGGCAGTTAAACTCATATTTTTTCACTAAACAATATTTTCTCACTAAAAATGTTTGAAAAACACTGGAATAAAAAAAAACAAATTTGATATTCTATATTTGTCTATATTTATACCAATTTTCAGGCACTAGCTTATATGATTATTGAGATATATGGAAAAATAACGTAAAAAATCAAAAGTTGATAACCCCTGACTGAAACAAAAAATCGAAATTCTGAGTAAAAAAGTTTTGTAGGCCTATACCTAACTATAATAAAGATAGTAATAATAATAATGAACACTTCCTTGCACCCTGCGAAAGTGGCGAGTTTATTGACGAATGGCAAATTCTTCCAACTAACCAGTGTTTCCAGCCCAGAGAAGCAATATTTGCGTGAGAAATATATTTAAATAAATTTCTCCTCTGCTGGGAATCGAACCCAGGACACCCGCACAGAAACCGAACGGCTTTCCAACTGTGCCACGGCGGTCAACAACTATCTATATATTCTGAAATTTTGGCAAACACACAGACACGCAGATATTCTAAATGTTCTACTGCGATTTCTGAATAAATCCATATATATGTATAAAGAACATAATATATGCTGCGAAGCCTCTAAGTTGGTGTTTTTTGGCTTCAAAGTTGGCTTTATACTTTGTCGATATGTTAAGAGAATAAAATTCTCTTGAACAAATCGACAGTTGGATCATTTATTTTGATTCAATAAAAAATATAACACACTAAAACGTGTATGCGGCGTTTTAAATAAAACGTGTATGCAGTGAGTAGGTAGTAAAAGATGCTCATTAGTGATAAGTACGAAAAATTATGTATAAGTATGGTTGGTGTTATATTATGTATGTAATTAACAAGTCTAGAAAGCAATTCAAATTGACTTTATTTACATATAATATATTTAATAATACAGTTCTTAAAATGTGCACGCAACAAAACATTTATTTACACTATGTACGGTTTTTACTCTTTGGGCCTATAATATAAAATATAAAATCTCTTTTTTATGCCTATGGCAAAGAATTGCCGCCACGAAGATATATCACAGTTGGTATATTGTGTAAACCGCGGCAAAAGGCTCATGAAGTTTGATAGCATCTTTATCGACAAACATCTTTACAATTTAATGTTTAGTTAGGAAGGTTTGCTTATCTAGGAACTAAGCGAAAACTACAAAAATTGTGTTATGCACAGCGGCGTCATAATTCAAGATATTTGCCCGTCACCCGAACAACGTTTCTTTTAAATGAAACACAAGTTTCTTTAGCTAAATGGTATTAATCTGAATACATCTATTCTTTGATCAACTTGTTATCATAATTCAAGAACTGTGTCAGAGAAAAAAAAGAGCAACATAACTTAGGTCGTCTGGATCACAGAATGCCAACTCCTTTGAAAAGATGGACTAAGTCAACATGGCGGCTTACTATGATGTATGGATTAGTGTGAAAGGTATGGATTATTTACAAATTTTTGTGGAGTTCATAGCAAGATTTTGTTTTGCATCAATAAAAAACAAAGTAATCACCGCCCTTATAGTGATTCGAAATTGCCAAATAACCTCCACCAAACTTCTTGATACAAATTTTCGATCTGCGCTCCCACGTAACAGGTCCAAGTTATTTTACGATAACTATAATATATATTTTTAATCACCAATATTCCAACGTATTTTAATATATTACAACGAATTCATTCGTTTATTAAGTCGTTTAATTATGTGCTGGTGTCATGTGTTCGATTCCCATTCGGTAATAAAACAGCCACTTGCACCGACCAAGGAAACACCACTAATATGTTATTTTTGATCTTAAACAATTGATTTTTTTTTAATTTATGAGTTTGATTTTGAACGGTCTTATTATAAAAAAAAACATTATTTTATACAACAAAACGAAAAAAGGATGATTTTTTGGAATAGAACTTTCAAATAACTAGAAAAAAGTTTTTACAAAAAAAACAATTCTCTCAATAGATGGCGTTCCAACAAAATAAATAAAAATAATAAGATTGTTGTTCATAATTTCACCCATAGATGGCTGTAGTAAAAATTCCTTATTTTCAAGCGAAAAGAATTTCAGTATTACAATATATAGAACTTTCAAAATTGAATTGATAGGGATCTCATTAAAAGGCATAATTGGTGAACGTTGCGCAAGCGCATAAAGTGATCACGTAAACCAGCCGATGACAGGTCGTAAGCCCTGTAGGTGCCTTGATTTCCCGGTTCTCCTACAATAAATATTCCAACTTCGTCTCTATTGAGATAATTAAAAATCTGTTAAAAAATATCTTTGACTCCCGACAGGGAAAAAAATCCAATGTTTGCGCATATGCAATAATAAAAATATTCGTATATTTTATTAATATTTAAAATTTTCACATAAGTTTGATATTGGTGTAGTACCAATATGAATATAAAATTCCCCTTGAAAAGTCTGGTGTGGAAAGCTTTTACAATATACGAGTATATACGGCAGTAGCTACCGGAAACGCAATACTTGGCGTTAATAAATAAAGATGTCTTCAGTGAAGAAAAATCTTATATATCTGTATTACGTACGTATTTCCATGAACATCGATAATATAATTTCTGACTATTTCATTTGAAAAGGGAAGATATTCATTCCGCAGTACATAAATTTAATTCCATACTTTTATTGCGAAATACTTACATAGGATAAACTACAATAGAACAATTCATCTATGTATCTACTTGGATATTTCAATCTGACAGAAAAAAGAGAGTCCGCTAGAGTATAGAAAAAGTATTATAGCGGCCAATGAAACATTTATCTCTTGTATAATTATTAAAATCTCACAATGTTCATAGAAAAATAAAATGCCCCTTACAAAAACTTTATCTTTACCCTTTTTATTTTTTTGATACTTAAATACTTGACTCCAGGTTAAGACCAAACGAAATGATCATTCTGTTTAAAACTTGATTTAGAAGTATAACAGAATGTTTTCATTTAACAAAAATAGGTCTTTATTTATTTCTGAGTATATTTATCAATAGGTACCTATATCAGCAAATTTCAGAGAGAATAGGCACTCACATTAAAATGTCAACTTCTAGGGTATATATCGCACCTTATTTTCATAGTGACACTACACAAAATTGTAAATTTAAAATTTTTCATTTTTATAACCAGTTAAGTATTTTAGATGAGCGATATCTACAAATTGAATACAGAAACACCAGATCACTCTTTCAAATATTTGCCACCAATTGGCATTATTGCTATTTGTATTTTTTCAAATTAAATTAAAAAATTTAAAACTTTAATCCCTGATGGTGGAAAATTTTTATTTGTTTCGTGTCACTATGAAAATAAAGGTACGATATGTACCTACATAGGTTATATTATTTTTTTTCTGTGTTGTTTATTCTTTATTATTGTTTTTATTTACTTTACAAAATACTTTTATTATTGCAAAAAAATAGTACTGTAAGGTACCTACTTATTATGTACATACATACATTCCATCACGCCATGTTTCTCAAGAGGTAGGCAGAGAGAACCGAAGGCTACATATTTAAATCTTAACACACATTCATCGCTTCGTCAACATTCATACATCGTCTTATACATCATGTTCGTCTGTTGTTCACGCTTCTAATATTTCCGTATTTCAAAGCAGCGTTCACATGTAATTATAAATTGTATGTATATAAATATTGACCATCTTAAAACAGTAATCTCTAGATAGATGGCCATAGCATATATTATATAACGTTGTATTCAATTATGCATTTATAAAATACATAAAAAAAATAGTTTCTTGCATTTTATCGTGATTATGAGGTGTACTTCAAAGGATAGGCAGAATGAAGTACCCATGAGATAATATAATAATAATAATAAAACTGGCTTACTTATATAGCGCCGTTTTTGTGTGTCCACCTCAAGGGCGCTTTACAATTACAACTAGGAATTAAACACTATAAGTTTTTTAAACAGATGAGTTTTTAAATGTTTTTTAAAACTAAATTCACTATTAATTACTCTGATGGTTGGTGGCAGATTGTTCCACTGATTGTTGTGAGATACATTTGCTAATCTATCATAAATAATTTGCCTCGTTCACTTAAGCGCAACATCTTGTATAAATTACATACTCGTATATTTTTTAAACTTTCCACGTTTTCTTGCATGTTTTTTCTCAAAATTTAATTTATTTTTTAAAGCTTAACCAATGGATAAGATACGGCGTATACCTTACAAACATCTAGGTTAAATTTATAGCAAAATAAATAAAATCTCAAGTTCCACTGTAATACCAATTTTCTTTTATACTTGATGTCGTGTCTATATGATTTAAGAGTCAAACTACAATTTTAATCATCATTTCCTGCCCCTCTATCCCAGTTCATCCAGGGTCGGGCCTCCTAATCATCAGTAGCCATGATCTGCGACTCTGGGTAGTCTCCTGTGGGATACCTTGTGCCGCCAGCTCCCTCTCGATACTCGTCTGCCTCTTTCTCGTGGTTTTGAGGGGATACCGTGCACAGGTTTGACGGAGTAGGTATCCTCCCTTCGCATGACATGGCCATACCATCGCTGTCTGCCCTCTTTCAATTTCTCTTCTATTGGGGCTACCTTAAAAGATCCTCTGACGTACTCGTTGCGAACTCTACTACAATTTTAATGTTCGTTTAAATTTAGAGGTCTGCAAACGGAACTTGTAAGGCACTATAAGTAAAACTAGTGGGGATAGAATCAGGATAAAAAAATGCTATTTTGCTAACTTATAAGATGAAAATATGTTCTTTTACGTGAGTAGATATATAGTCATAGTACATAATCCGAGAATCATATTATGTCTATAGAGTAAAGAGTTGAAATGTGGCTTCTAGTTCTTTCTGCCTACTCGGAATATAGAAACGGCTGATTGTGTGCGTGCATCATAATTGTAAAAAAATGTCAAAATAAGTGCAAGTTAAATTGTGATCTTTGACATTTCGAAATTCATCGCCAACTCGAAGCATGTGATAAAAATAATTTTTATATAATATTGTACATTATATAAGATTGAATGTAGGTAGGGTGTATATTTTCGTATTACATTGACAAGGGAGTGAAAATAATGCTATACCTACAGGTGACTTGTTTGTTCCGGATGAATTCATCATTTCACATGGATAATTTGAAGGAATGTTTTCTATACACATTTTTATTTTCATCTTAGAAGGCCCTTAAAATGGGGAGTTAAAATGAAACGTAGAAGTGTTTATTGTTCACCCTTACACTAGTGAAATATTACGAAATGCATTTTTTTTAAACATACATACTTGCTTCAAATTTAATGCATTGTGAATTTTCCGTTCACCGTAATATTCAAACATGTAAGTAGAATGAAATTATAATTATCAAAACTAAATTATTTTTTTCTTCCAAATAACCAGTGTTTCTATTGGGAATCGAATCCTCAGGATTAGGGATTGCAATCCGGCACCAATTTCAATCCGGATCCGTACTGCCGGATCCGTACGTATGGTCACACCCGAAACTAGTGTATTACAATGTAAGATGAGCGGTTAGCGCGCTGGGCTAGTAATCCAGTGGTCGCCAGTTCGAATCCTACCTCGACCGATTTCGTTCACCTATAGCACAAGCATTTATGTTTATTTTAGGGAACGAGGATTCATTTTTTATATAAAAAAAGTTAATTTTTATGAAACCAAATATATTTACGATGTTTTAATTAGTCGACATTTACGCGTGAATCAACAATAATAATAATAATGAACACTTCCTTGCACCCCTGCGCAAGTGGCGAGTTTATTGCCGTATGGCAATTTCTTCCAACTAACCAGTGTTTCCAGCCCAGAGAAGCAACATTAGCGTGAGAAATGAATTTAAATAAATTTCTTCTCTGCTGGGAATCGAACCCAGGACGCCCGCACTGAAACCAAACGGCTTACCAACTGTGCCACGGCGGTCGGCTATTAACATTGAATGTTGTTAATTCTCAGTGAACAGCACAAAATTAACATAATATGTCAATAAATAAACAGATATTACTGAGAAAGTCATGATTTTTTTATAATTAACCGAACGGATTATTGTATAGGTTCAATTGTTTCCTGATCCGGTAGACGTCTGATGAAATTGAGCCTATATCCACTGTCGAATTATATTATTTGGTTGTTACTATTTTGCTGTGTCCAAAAAAAGTCCAGTCTTTTCAGCATCCAAAACATTTTGGGGCAGTTTATTCCAAGTATTCACCACTCCATTAGAAAGAAAATGATTTCGAGGATTTGTCGAGAACCTACTTATCACAAGTTTTATGTTATGGCCACGCAAATTAATAGTGTTATTTATTTATTTATGACTATATTGAAAGATATTTTTCATATTTACACAGTCATAATGGCCTGATAATATTTTGAAATTTTCAATAAGATCTCCACGTTCTCTTCGGTTAGTCTTCATTGTTGTTATATTTTTTTATATTATTGGACAGTCAAAACCTTGAGATTTCTGTTGGTGGTGATGCATCGTAATATATTGATTTATTTATCACTTTATTATACCCAAAGCTTATTGCGAGTTTATTACCAAATTACAATATCTTTCAACGAATCAGAGTATCCAGAACAGAGAACCAAGTTGAAAAATATAAGTCCTTATAATGGTTTAGTTTTCACCATTTTAAATTGACCGATCTCATGAACTTGTTGAAGAGAGGTTCATATAGTTTTGAAATTTAATGTAGATACATAATCTTTAAGTTGGACGGCTAAGTTAGACCAACCACAACTTATGTAAACTGGTCATTATTTATCAAATTTGTCATATCTAGGATATTTAAATAAATTTTACTCTCCAAATTTTACTGAATTAGTGATTTGACAAAAGTAGACTTACTATTCGGCAGATAGGTGACGTGTTTAAGCACATCATAAAACCTAAAAGCATTTAATTTAATTATAACTTAAAAATAATATTAAAACAACAACAAAAATAAGCCGACCGCCGTGACACAGTAAGTAAGCTGTTTGGTTTCTGTGCGGGCGTGGTGGGCTCGATCCCCAGCAGAGAAATTATATAAATTGATTTCTCACGGTAATATTGCTTCTCTGGGCTAGAATCACTGGTTAGTTGGAATAAGAATTTGCCATATGGCAATAAACTCGCTACTTGCGCAGAGTGCAAGGAAGTGTTTATTATTTTAAAATAATGTTTATTTCCACTCATTAAAAAAAAACGAATATCCACAACGTATACGAGTATTTGTAGAATATTTGTAATTATAACTTACATAGTTGCATCCCGTCATTTTGTTTCAGGACAAAAGTAAGACAGTTCGATGAACAAATTTTATTTTATTAACCTAATTAATTGTTAGTCTTTTAAATATTATAAACCTCATCAATTTTTTTTATTTATAACTATTTTGATTTATAAATCCGGTATTTTTATGTTTAAGTCATAATATTCTGCAGCGGGTATTAAATTCAATAAATATTTTGATACTGATGTTCTTTTGTAGATATCTTATAAAATCGATTAACAAAATGAAGAATCACCCTTTTTTTTTTTTTTTTTTTTTTTTTTTTTTTTTTCTCTCACACGACAGCTTTACGCCAGTTACAGTGCGACACCTGTTCGTTATTTTATTTAATATATTTTTTAAATCGCTGAACGCCCCAGAAGAAGACGTCAGCTTCAACAGGTAAACCATTTAATAGAGCAGACATTCGTACGAGAGTGTTACGAGCAACCACGTCTGTACGAGCGGCAGGCAAATTAAATAAGTGGTGTCCTCTACCTCTCATGTAGTTCGGGGGAGCGTAAAGGCCTAGGTGCTCAAGCAAAATTGGGCAGTCAATGATATAATTTACAACCTTGTAACCTACCAGAAGTAACGAATTATCTCGCCTTTTTTCGAGACTCTGATAGGCACAGGCCTCAAGGAGATCAGGGTGATGCATGTAAGTTGGGTACACTCCATGCGTACGCATGTAAAGGTACCTTAAAAACTTTTTCTGGATCTGTTCCAGCATTTCGGAGTATTTCTTCCGGCATGGTGCCCAAACAACACTACCAAACTCCAGCTTGGTACGCACCATACAGTTGAATATACTCTTTAGCGCCTCCGGATTTGTAAAATATTTTCCCAGGCGAAAAGTCAGGCCTAGCAACTGTCCACATTTGGATGTCAGGTTGGTGATGTGGTCAGCGAAGGTCAACTTAGCATCATACATCACCCCCAAGTCCTTAAATGTGACTTTTCGTGCCAGCGTGGTACCGTCCATCAAATAGTTGGATAATATAGGGTTTGTCGAGCGACTGTAGCTCATGACGACACATTTTTTAATATTGAACAACAATTTATTAGTGATTGACCACTTTGACAAGTTATCAATATCACACTGGAGCTTCAAACAATCCTCCATAGCTCTGATAGATAAGAAAATCTTTAAGTCGTCAGCATAGAGTAAACAAAGACAGTGTTCAATGACATCCTGTATGTCGTCAATAAATAACAAAAACAAGAGCGGGCCCAGATTAGATCCCTGAGGAATCCCAGAGTAAGATTGGAATTCCTGGGAACAGAACTGACCCACCGTTACGTATTGTTTCCGATTTTCAAGGTAGGAAGCGAAAAATGATAGGAGGCAGTTATCGAATCCAAAGTCATGCAGTTTTTGTAACAAAACGTCGTGATCTACACTGTCAAAGGCCTTGGCAAAATCAGTATAGACCACATCTGTCTGTACAGTCGCATCAAGATTAGTGGATACGTATCCAGAAAACGTTAACAGGTTCGACACTATTGATCTTTTTGGTAGAAATCCGTGTTGGTTGCCTCTAAGATACGGTTGTATTTGAGGGAAAATATTTTTATAGATACACATTTCGAAAATTTTGGGAATGACAGATAGGATTGATATCGGCCTGTAATTTTTAACGTCCATCTTGTCATCTGTCTTATGAATTGGGGTAATTTTTGTCGTCTTCCAGCAAGTAGGAAAAACTTCGGACGGTAAACTTAGGTTGAATAAATAATGAAGCGGAATTATAAAGGATTCAGCATGGGATTTAACAATGCTCGCTGGGATACCATCAGGGCCGATCGATTTCTTGGTAGCCAATTCCTTTATACACAGTTCAATAGTGGTTGGAGATATTTCACACAAACTTACTGCTCCTGCGTTGCGCGACACATTATTGTTAATTTTGTTAACATCAAGGTTAGGTGGCGTTTGTTTGTATACAGAACTAAAGTACTGTGCAAATGTATTCGCCACCTCATTTTCATCCGAGATCACTTCATCATCAATTCTCAAACTAAGGTACCCTTTGTCACCTGATTTTTGAATTTTCACAAAATTCCAAAGAACGTTAAAATTTGATTTCATGTCGGAGTCTATTTTTCGTAAGTAGTCGTCGTAGGTATTACGAATTAGGATTTTAACCTCCTTACGAATACTTGTGAAGGCTAAATAGTCCTCGTTCCGGGAGAATTTTTTATATCGTAAACGATACCTTTCCTTCTCTTTAATTTTGTCTATTATATTTTTAGTGAACCAACATGGATAGTTCCTACGGGTATTTCGTTTCTTGATTGGGACGCAAACATCTAAAATGCCATACAGGACGAAATAAAAATATTCAACGGCTAGGTTTATAAAAGTTTAGGAGAAATCTTCTTCTTTTGTTTCAATCTTGAAGATTGGTTGGCAGCATTAAATTGATGCATCTCCTCCTCCACTCCGTTCGGTCTTCAGCGACTCTTTTCATCTCCGTGTAAGAGGTACAATGCATGTCGCGGCACACCTGTTCTAAATACTCCCGGCGGGGACGCCCTCTGCCAGTTGTACCCTCAACCATTCCCTCCAAGATGATATGTAGGAGATCCTCGTATCGCAACACATGGCCTATCCAATTTGCACGCCTTTTCGATATGGTGTTTGACAGGTGCCTGGTTTCCTTAATTCTGCTGAGAACCTCATCATTTGTTATATGGTCCCTCCAAGATATGCCAAGCATTCGGCGATAGGTCCACATCTCGAAGGCATCCAATCTTTTGCGTTCTCTTTCACCTATGCACCATGTCTCACAACCATATAACAAAATACTCCATACAAATGTCTTCACTAGTTCCTTTCGGAGTTTAAGGTCCATGTTAACGACATAAAATTAATCTTCAAAATTTTATGATCTGAATCATAATGTATTTATGAAGTTAACTATTATATTCTTAAGTATTGGTTTATATATATTTTTCATCATTTATAAAATGTATATATAAAAAATCGAAAAAAATTGTTTTATAAATTTTGTCCTGTCTTGATTTGATCTGAGACTCGACTGAATAAAAATATGATCGCCGGATCATATCTATGCTCTGTCAGTTCAGTATTCCCAAGAAATACTATTTCAGTTTATTTGTCAAATTAACAAATAAAAATGACAAGATACCTTCATTCACAATATGCATATTATCATGATGACTCCAATTTATTCCATTTTTTAATCTGTGTACAATAGTAGATATATAATAGATACTTTTTAAAAATGCAAATAGGTACAACCTATATATCTCCTGTGAAATATTGTATTAATATGTATACCTAGTTGAGCAGCAGTTATCTTTTTTAATCAACATTATTTAAATGGTGTGATAAAGAAATAATAATAATAAAACACAATTAAAAAAACAAAAAAATATTCACATTAAAAAAAAAACATATATCCCTTTACCAGAATGCAAGCACTCGTGTGTAAAGGAGATATTTAAAAACAATACACAAAATATTATTATATAGGTATGCATAATTATTATCTATACAAAAAGAAGTCAATATAATACAAATCAGTCAAATATAATAAGTTCATCTTTTGAATTCATTATGTTCAGTTGCCAATCTGTTTCAAGTTGGTTGAACCAAACCACCCCATTCTACTTGTGCTGTGCAAAACTTGTATGTGTACTCGTAAACGGGGTACACAATTGACCCACTATATTTTGTCTGTCATTCGCCACACGTACAAAGGGTATGATGCGACCTTCCTTTATGTCTTTATGTATTTGAAAAAAGCACATTTTTTTAAATATTTTTGTAAGACGGCATTAGAAAACCATAAAATGGTTGCAAAGATGGGTAGTCAGATGATTTTTTTATTTATATTTTTACTATCTATTTTTGTGTAATTTCTAGAGGCAAAATTGATGTTTTATATGTCCCCCCCAGAGGCGGCTCGTGATTGAAATTATAGGCGGTGCATATTTACATAAACATAATAATATGTAGGTACCTACATTCATCTTTATTAAAAAAACAGTTTTAAACGCTGTTAAGTTGGAAGAATTGCCAAATGCCACTTAATTCGCCACTTATGCAGGATGCAAGGAAGTATTTATTATTTTATGACAAATTGATTTGAATACTAGTAGGAAAAAAGTCCAATCTATGCGTATATAGTATATGTTATCATAAAATAGTCGATTGTATTTTTTTTTCTCAAGCAATTTAAATGTAGGTACTTATTCAAATATTAATTTAACACGTACCCAATAACAAATTGACACTTTCTGGATAGATATTTATCGTCTCATAGAGCTAGACTGAAAACACAATTAAAACTATACCTCATCTGGAAATATAACCCGATCCTTTATATAACTCTATAAGTTGATTGGAATGAATTGCCTAATGGCAATAAGCCTACGAGTGTGTAATAAATTTGCATATATTATGTACAAAGGGATTAATAAAAATTAAATACACAAGCGAGAAATTCAAAATTTTTGTATTACAAATAAATTACTACAGTAAGATTTTATAAGTTAATTTTAATTAAGATTTTCATATCGTTTGGCCAAATACATCACAATAAAAAATATATATAAAAACATTTTTTATTTGTATAAAAAATGGATATTTCTTATAAATTAAAGTTTCATTAAATGCTAGGTAGGTACTCACACTGGGTATATCTAGATGCAAATGAAAAAAAAAACTTTCGACACTTTCATTTGTATAAACACTTCGATTACACGATTGTTTTAAATATGGATTTGTTTTTGGACACCATTGATAAAGCAATGAGGCAGTCTTCTGTTATAATAAGAATATAATAATGTATTATCCTCAAAAATATTAGAAAAAATGCGTAGAAAATCACCGATGCCACTCCTCAGTTGTCATTGAGATTGTACAAATAATTGTATGATAATTTACTATAAGACTAGATCGTAGGTATTTCAAATAGTTTTTAAATTGTTATCACTCCATCGACGTTGAAAAAATACCACGAGAATAAAGAACACGCAATTCAGTCGATATTATTTCATATCTTTATTCACTCTAGAAAGATGTTTTGTTTAAAAAACAGATAAATCGATGAATGACACTTTGTGTTCTGTGTGGACAACCGGTCAAACAGTCAAACTTGAATGTTGTTGTATAACATTATACGTTGTATAACATTATACGTCAGTAAATGTAAAACAATCTTTACTGATCAAAGCTAAAAGGTCGTTTTTACGCATATTTTTGGTAACTCTTATTATGGACAGAATATGTCTTCAATGCGCATGTGCGGGGCAGATCGGGCAGTGCACGACAACTGAATGATTACATCTCTTTCTAACGCATATGTAGACCAATGAGGCATTATAACACCGACGATTTTGAACAAAATATAGAATTTGTATGAGGTCTCACATTTATTTACGGGCATTATTGAAAGTGCACATAATCCTTAATGCGCATGCGCGAAATATATTTCGTACTACAGTATACTCACGGTCACGACTACACCGCGCATTCACCATGAACCTACAGGAAATTTACTACATACATATTATTATTGAAATGTATGTTTACAAGTGTTTTGATAAATTTCTAGGGATATTTCTCTTTTATTTTAGTAAGCAGTGCAGTGCACTTATGCACACACTAAGAAACCGCCTGTGGTCCCCCCCATGCAATATTTTTTTATATTAAAATTAATGGGGATGAAATATGTAGTCTGTGATTAGTTGAGTGCATATTTCTTTATTCAATATTATAACATTCAGAGAGGAGAAAACATCAAGTCAACAATGAACACCCATTACATGGTTAATATTGTTTCAAACACATAAAATATCGTAGGTACTACAGGATTATGTTTCTTCTTGTTTATATGTACATAGGGCAGGATGTTTAATCTTGATAGGTAAGATACTTGCACATACATGGATATCAAAATTGTTGTGAACACCACGTCGAGTCAATACAAGACATGACAGGATTATGCGATGATAACATTTTCTTAAAAATATTTTACAGTAATTTGTTTTTAAAATGTGAAAGACACGAAAAACTAACAAATTATATTTTATAATACTAAAATAATATAAATAAAATGTTGTTTTAGTTGTTCGTAAAATAAAAACTTCGACACTAGACTAGATATGGCACTTGGTACGGTTTTTAATTTTTAATTTTTTTTAAGTCCCAACTAAGTATATAAGCCATTAAGAAAATGTACCGGTTTAGAGAAGTAAAAATTCATTTATTTAAAGACATTTCATCCAACATTGAATGTTATACGGAAGTAAAATTATCAAATAAAATTAATCTCTTCTGAAAATCGAACTCAGTATTTTGAAATACATTTATATCATTATTCTTTGGTATTTGTGTATGTACATATTTAAATACAAATGTATTTTCTAGTTAAGTAACAGATGATTGCATAGATTTTTGTTTAATCGTCAATATCTTCATTCTCCACCAGCTTGGACACATTCACCTTTACGCTGTAGGTCGGCAATTACCCGTTTTAAGTTCACACTTAGTCTGGCATATTTACGTCTCTGAAAAAATAGCAGTGCAAATGTTATTATGGAGGGCTTAGACCCGAATGGACAGTCCTACGTAACTAAATACTACCTCCTAACCTCACTGGAGTTTTCAGTATTCTTAAGTTAGCAATTGCATTGCAGAGACATCACTAACTAAATACTACGCCAAACTTAAAGTCGATGGCATAGAAGTTCTCGTCCTTGTGTACGAAGAAAATGGACATATAGTTTTCTATGAGTTTATGCTGTGGTATAAAATGTTTATTTGTTATAACAACACAAACATATACATATAACCAAGATTAACACTGACAGCTCGATGTCACGATTCTTCTGAAATTCCAGCAAATTTTCGGTATCTCGTATTGATCGCTGAATAATCTGCGTGAGATTTGATTTGAGAAAATTACCAAAAACATATTTGACGAAGTCGCTAAAATCATAAACCCATCGAAAACATTTCGTATTTTAGTATTAAACCACTCGTAAGGTTCCTCGCGATCAACCTTACTTTTTGAGAATTTGCAAATGTTAATTTATGCTACCGCGTATGCGCTAAGTATTTAGATAATATGTCTCTGCAACGCAATTATCATACAAAAACTTCGTAACATCTTCCAGTTAGAAAACCACGTGACTTAAGTGAGCAACTGTGCAATGAAAACATGGTTAGTATTTAGAATTTAGTATTTAGGTCGGACTCTGCATTCGGGACTTTAATGTGTTATTATTAGGTACTATACGCAATAGTCAAATACTGCGCGTTCAAATAAAGTCAATAATTTGTAATTGATCAGAAAAGGGGGTGGCATAAATTAAACGGAAAATATGACGTTCTAAAACATAATAATTATAATATTTTTTTAATATTTTGAATCAATTTTAGAAATAATGCCGGTTGAAAATATGCGTGTTTAATTAGAGTATTGTAGAATAGGAAGTGTTTTAATGTTTTAGCGCTCAAATTGCTGCTGATCCAAAGGTCCCGGGTTAAATTCCCGGCGGAGACACAGTTTTTAATTGTGTTTTCAGTCTGGGTCTGTGAGACGATTAATATCGTAAGTCTCCAGAATGTGGCAACTTGATATTGAGTGCATGTTAAATAATTATTTGACATAGTACCTGTTAGTTGCCCGAGAAGCTACATAAAATAAATAAATAAATAAATTACTTACAAATACGTCAAAGAAAAATTAATATAAATATTCCTGCGAATCGAAACGAGCATTTCCAGTTCCTTTCCGACTTTCTTTATATAAAGTTACTTTGTTGTATTTCATATCATATTGCTTTTATAATATATTAAAAGTTTTATTGATAAATATTTGCTGTAATATTCGAGTTATTGCAATGTAAGTACAGCAATAAATTACTTTCATCTCCGTGTGACATTGAAGTAAGAAATCTCGCAACGTTCGTTTAAAGATGCTGAAAATCTCAGGGAATATCAAACCAAGTGAAAATAATTTATTTATATTCTTATAACGTAGTTCAAACAACTCTTTTCATAATTAAAAATCGTACCCGAGTTTAGAGCTAACTGGTCATCAATCAAGCTAATTACAGCTGTTGTAAATTAGATCAATTTGGTTAGAAACCGAAAGTAACATCGACATAAAAGAAGTATTTTTGAGTATGGCCTTGTCACGAGAACATATACATTTTAAAATAAACAAATACATTTAGTTTACGTATACAAAATAGGTCAAGGCAGGATTCCAATCCGCGTTAAGTTATTGAATTACTAACCCATTGTAGTTACTAGCCGCTCTGTCACCGACCCATTGCTATAAAATGTACCAAAATTTTAATTATTTGTATGATTATATAAATCATATTTTGTTGATTATATTTCCTTATTATAAATGTTATGTCGGATGCAGAATTCCGAGAAATGTTTACTTTGTGTATTATTTAATGATGTTTCGGGAACTGTAATAATTATATATATGACAGAGAAGTGCTCTCTTAGGTAACTCAAGTATAATTGATTCAATGTATTAAATGGCTGTGAGACTTGGACGCTGAAGGTTGACACCATGGACAAGGTTGAAAGGATCAAAATTCCTTTGACAGATCTGTTTACAAACTCTGAAGTTTCTGAAGTCGAGCCAGAGCAACCAGGCAACTCGTGCCTACAACGAAGGTCCGTAAGATCGCATATCTAGGTCACACGAGGGTAGAAATTTACCACTTGTTTCAATTAATACTGGAGGGCAAGATTGAAGGTCGCCGAGGGACTGAAAGGAGACAGATGTCCTGACTGCGTAATATCAGGGAATGGACGGGCTTCAGAACTGTGGATCAGATATTCCGGGCAGAACAGGACAGAGAGGGATTCGCCAACGTCGGGGGTTCCTGAAACGGCACCAGAAGAAGAAGAGCTATCAATGAAATCTATATTTGTTTTGAGAAAATGAGATTAGTGAAAATGAAATCGTTTTAGAACATTGTTGACAATATGACCACACGTTTGGTTGAAATCTTGAACATTTTTCATTTTTCTCTCCACATTAGTAGTTATTGTATTATGCTTCCATCTTTCAAAACATCATTTACATGGTCATACCTTTCCTTTTATTTTATTTTATTTAGCGTAGATACAGGCATACTGCCCAAAGAGTTCAATGCGTAATATAGTAATAGGTAGATTTAATGCGAATGGTGTGCAGTGTGCCTGACGTGTTATTAAAAGGATCTTCGAATCGAGGGCAAGACACTCGGGCTATGTCTCTATTATTCTACAGCGGTATCAAAGTATAAAATAAACTTGAGCCAGACTTCTGGGTGCAGAGCGCAAATCTATGTCTTTTTGCTTGGTTGTGGTATACGTGCAAATCGCCCCCCTTCTCGGCGATATGGCTTAAGATATACTCTATACCTACTCGAGTTGAAAACTCCTACAATATTAGACAGATTTTTACACATCCCCAGAACTCAAACCAAGTTTGCCCAAAAACATTTTGATTTTATTTTTATTTTATTTAATTTTATTTTATTTTTATTTATTGGCAAATTCACAGAATGTATTACATAACATTATTTACATAATCTTTAAAATATAAATACATTCCATTATTGTAGAGTAGTTAATTTTTTATTGTAGATTTTAGTCGATGATTGTATAATAATTGAGTTTAGACTATGTGACATACGCCTGTCATTGGAACATTGGAGATCTAATATGTTTTTGATTTGTATGTGTAAATGCTAGTATTCTGTTGGTGTATCATAGATAAATAAATAAATTATTCCATCGTTGGAAGTATGCAATATATGTAATATAATTATGTAAATTTAATACGTGTAATGCAGGGGTTCAGAAAACTTTTTAGCCTATGGGTTGCACTGATTTCTCCATTTAGTCCCAAGGGCCAAAAACAAGCTAGCTAATCATACGAACATACTGTAGATTTGATTTACGTGCAAATTTTCGTATTGTGACTAGCTGGCGAGTTAATTATATGTTTAAAACGCGGAGGTGGTTTTCGTTCGGTTCGCTATTTCGTCTGGTTGGTATATTTAGTATAAATCTAGAATCATTAATTAGGTACAGTTATAATATTCAATTTTATACGATTGTCAGTTATTTTGTTTCGTAATTGGTCGCTGAATAAAAACATCCGATTATTATTTGGTATGATTTATGTAAGTACTTACATTGTGTAGTTGGTACTCAATGTAAATAAACTACGGCATGGCGGAAGTTATCTTAATTGTAACTTTAGAAGGTTTATCAACTTACAATTATTTTAAATAAACAATTTGTGGATATGTTTTGTCAATCAATTAATTAATTACATCAGAAATGCAACTTCACCACCAATACTACGCGTAGTGCATTTTCAGGGTTGTGTTCAGATACAACGTCACTAAGCGCACTCGGCGTTCATTGTGGACGCAGCCCAGGTGATTTGATCCTGGTGGATGGTTTTGTGCTTCCTTTTATAAGGTTCACAATCGCATACCTGTGATGGTTACCCCACATTGTGAGATATGCCGCCATTTTATGGAAAATTAGTTTTGATCAATCGGAATAAGACAAGGCGATAGTCTAAGTCCATTCCTATTCAACTTAATAATGGACAAACTGATCGAAGAAGTTGTAGACCTAAACCTTGGTTACCGAATGGGAGGTAAAAGAGTCAGTATAGTATGCTACGCCGTCGATGCGGTACTTATCGCAGAATCAGAAGATGACCTTCAAAGGATGCTATACAAACTAAATCATACATCATTTAAATATAATATGATGATATCTACAGACAAAACAAAGAGTCTCACGATAAGCAAGAACCCGTTGAGATGCAAATTAGTCGTAGAAAATAACATAATAGAGCAAGTGATGGACTTTTAATACCTGGGAATAGACATCACTAGCAGCGGTAGTCTATACGACGAAACATTAAGACAAGTAAATAAAGCAGCTGCAATATCAGGATGTCTAAAGGAAAGTATATGAAGGAATAAACACATGAATATCGAAAGCAAACTCCGAATATATAAAACATGTGTAAGACCCATTGCCACCTACGGAGTAGAGACCAGAGCAGACACAACGAGAACAAAATCTCTTCTGAGAACATCGGAGATGAGGACATTGAGATGTATAACCGGAAACACTCTAAGAGACCGAATTCGAAATACCGAAATAAGAAAAAAAGTGTAGAACGGAAGACATCGTCAGATGGGGAAGACAGCGGAGGCGATATTGGAGCTCACATGTAAGCAGAATGGCTGAAAATAGACTCCTACGTATCGCTATCCAGGAGAACCCAGCTGGAAGAAGACCACCAGGAAGAACTCCAAAGAGATGGCGAGACAGTTGGCAGTCCACATCGCAGGAGACAGAATAGCGGTACAAACAGATCTTCGGATCAATGAAAAGGAAGAAGAAGAAGAAGTTTTGATAAATATTAAGTAAACGAAAAAACGCCTTAATTGAAATGGTTTATATATTGGTGGTTAAGAATATTGTGTACATCGTAAAATAATTTAAAGCATAAAAAATATCTCAAGGTTGTAGAGTAGTTTTAAACCAACTGTCGATTTGTTCAAGAGAACTGTGTTCTCTTAACATACCGACAAAATTTCAAGCCAGGATACGCGAGATTTGTATGCACGGTCTATATTTTTCATGGCTTTTCCATCTTTGATGTCAAAAAACAACAACTTCTGTGTACGGATATATGTTCTGTGTACGGATTTACCTAGAATTCGGAGTAGAACATTCGGAGTGTGTGTGTGTGTGTGTGTGTGTGTGTGTGTGTGTGTGTGTGTGTGTGTGTGTGTGTGTGTGTGTGTGTGTGTGTGTGTGTGTGTGTGTGTGTGTGTGTGTGTGTGTGTGTGTGTGTGTGTGTGTGTATAAACATAGTATATCGAGAATATATCGATAGTTATATGCCTACAGATCTTATATACTCAGAATTTTGAATTTTTGTTTCAGTCAGGGGTTATCAACTTTTGATTTTTTACTTTATTTTTCATATACCTCAGAAACCATAAAAGGTAGAACGCTGAACATTGGTAGGTATGCATTTATTTTCAAAAAAAATCCAGAGTTTTACAAACATTTCTTTTAAGAAAAATATTTTTTTATGATAAATTTATGTGTTTAACTGCCTATATTTCCAATGTTTTTAAAAATATCGAATAAAGCCGAAACACCCCAACTAGATAATTTCATAAAAAAATGAACATTGTAGTTTTATTGAATTTAGTAATAACAACCTTTCATACATTTTGTATGGTAATATACACTACACAATAATCTATGGGGACTCTCAATAGTTTGATACTTTATCTCCAAACATACGTACATGCCATCATGCTGGTTTCATATTCTGGGTAGGAAAAATAGACTGACCTCCATACTATGCTATCTTGACATACATACCTTCATGTGTTTTATACAAAACAAAATATCTTAAAATATTTAATAATTTGGATTTATCGGTTTATAGTTTGGTACTTATTCTTCAACTATACATACTATCGTTATTGATAGTTGGATCTCATGTGTTACATGCAACTCGTAATATTTGAATGTTGTCCAAAATATAATGAATAATAATGTAGGTATCTAATAAAAAAAGCATAACTGCTGTTTAAACTGTATGGAACAGAATAATAAAACAAAGAAACAATAAGTTGGAGAAAATTGCTTTATTTAACTTTACTATCAAAATAAAAGCCCATAATGTTATTAATTTGTAGTTACTCAGTTAATTGTAGTTCTGAATTGATAATACTCAATTTTGCAATCAATTTATTTAATTATTGTATACATATACCTACACAAATAACAAATATTCATAATATATAAAGTTTATAAGACTCACCTGACTGTTAGTATGGCGAAGTTGAGAATGTGTGCGACGTACAAATGCCGATCTTCCAACAGTAGATCCTGGTTGATATGGCAGACCTTCTAAATAAATAAAACACCAATTATCATTAATAAGCTCACCAATTATCCATTGAATCTTAAAAATGTGTATTTAAAGCCTATTTAAAAAACCAACATATTATACAAAAGATTTTAACATAAATTTAAAATAAAAGTACAACAAACATAATAATCAATTATAAAACCCGATACATAATTAAAAACAAAATACAATAAATATAAAAACCCAAAAATACAACGATTACTTTATTTATAAAACCAACAAAAAAAAATCATTATACAACTTATTTGTATAAGTATTTGTTAATACTTTTTTGACCAAGCATTAAATTTGTAATATTTCACGTCGTGGTGTAAATTCGTGATTGGAATACATTTATATATTAATACATTCTGTGAATTTACCAACAAATAAATAAAAATAAATAAATAAATAAGTTATAAGTTCAAAAGTTAAAAATTTAGATTTGAAAATGGAGAAATCACACACTGTCTTGTGGTTTTAGTCGGTACATTAATATTCATCAGTTTAAGGAGTTCGGGACAGTCTATATCGTGGTTTATAGTTTATGGTTAGAAGGAAAGGTCAAAAACCTTTCTTCTATCGTTAAGGTATAAAAGTTTATATTCAACCATAAGATCTGTATAGTTGATATGTTCTATTGGAATCCCCATTTTATAATATAAAAACCGCAAAAAAATCTGGACTTTGATTTATATGGACATTGTAGCATGTAGGGGGACCAGATAACAGATTTGTATTCCAATAATGGGTCTGACTAGAGAAACAAATAGAATCCCGTAGGATTCAGTTTTTTTAAGGTCAGCAGCCAATAATTACTTGATAAAGATTTTTTTGAAACATGTACCTACGTACTTGATGAAAAATAAAAGTGATTATTATTACGTATCAAAACAAATAATATTTAGTGTTTAATATACATACATACTTATTAAGAAAATAAATAATTTTTTAGTGTTTAATAAAGGTACATATCTATTTAGAAAACAATGAACAAAGAACAAAAGAATACAAATAGTAATAGAAATAACACTATCTGTAACACAATAACCGTAAAAAGGGTGACGAAAACCACAAATGAAAATATCAAAAATAAAAAAACTAAATTTTGTTGTCATCATCCTAATTCCGCGATTGAGCGAATCAATTTGCCTATCGCGTCAATAAATATAAATTTATTGACGCGATAAACATAAAACCATATTATGAATATGATCCGATTTTATTTTTAGAAAATAATAATATTTCGCTTTATTACAATAAAACAATATTAACTGACCGGTCAATTCAACAGAACATACCCAATATAATAATTCACGATAAAATTTAAAAAAATACGTATATTTGCGACGTGGCTATTATGAAAAAAATAGAAAATACACCGCTTTAGGTAACGAGATTAAAAGACTTTGGCATTCTCGTAAAATAATAATATTACCGTTCATTATTTCAGCCACTGGCATTATTCTAAAATCATTAATTCGTAATTTAGAAATTATAGATTTATCGAAAAACTTAATAAAAAATGCAAAAAATGGTAATCGTTTTTAGATCGTTTTGATAATCGTTAGATTTTTTAAACGTTAATATTCGGTTATCAGTTAGGTTGTTAGGTAGTATAGAGACCTCCTCAGAGCCTAATCCTTTGATATGTTAAGTATCTGGATGGGTGAACTATTCCCAATTGAATGCTTGATGATGCGTTTGTTGCATTTTATTTTGCTTTACGCATTGATCTGCTAATTCTTTTGAGGAAGTATATAATGGTAATAATAATAGTAATTGAGTGTTATTATTTGTAGTGCTTAATTGTTACAAATATCAAATATCATCAGTAAATCGGCCAGCGCCGTAAAAACAATAACACTATTTCGTTCAAGTCACTTAATTTTCAGGATATGTTAATTAGGAATTAAATATTATATTCACAAATCTTTGTGGGCTATTGGTATTTTATCGGACCAACACGTTAGCCACCACTACTCAAAATAATCACCGATGTCGAAATCAACTGGATTGGATTTTTTTGACGGTACCAGCAAGTACCAGTCTATTTAAACGATATTTAATAACAATAAGGTGCTCTACAAATAATAATACTCAATAATTTATTCGATTAGTTTCATTCTGTTATTTTCTGTGCTATTATATTCTGTTCTGTTATGATCTGCTCTGTGATGTTATGTTCTGATATGTTCTGTTATGTTCTGATATTATCTGTAATGTACTGAAATATATTGTGTTTGGTTATGTCTTGATATGTTTGATATATTCTGATATGTTTTGGTATTTTTTATTTTATTTATTTTATTTTATTTCAATTGGCATATCTACAGACCATATACAAACTTTTATTACAAATATGGTAAAAATATTAGTCCAATGTAGTATGTTCTGATATATTCTATTATGTTCAATTTTATAATGTTATGTTCTGTTATGTTCGTATGTTGAATTATGATCAGTTATGGTCTGTTATTTTGTTTTGTTCTGTTATAGTCTGTAATGTTCTTTTTTGTTTGTTATGTTCTGTTTGGTAATATTCTGTTTTTAAAAATGTTAAGTTTTGTTCTGTTTTTATTTTTTATGTTTTAATATGTTCTTATATGTACGGATATGTTCTGAAAAGTTGTGTTATGTTCTGAAATGTTCTGTAATGTACTGTTTAGTCCAAATATTTATTTATTTCATATGTACGCCCTTAATAGAGCATTTACAATAAAATACAAGATAAATAATAACAATGTAGGAACAAAAAACAACAATAATTGCAAATAGAGATAATGATAAAAAAGCGAGCAAAAAAAAAATTGACAAAAAGAAGAAGAAAAAAATATTAGTAAATAACCGATTTTATTTTTAAACTAGAAAATAAACAAACCGAAAATCTAAAAATATAATTTGCGCAAAGCATCCTTTTGAAACAATCTATAGTGCGTACATTAAATATATCAACTGCACTTTATTGGTTTTCAAGGCGGTGCATTCTATGCATTGATGTTAATAATGAAATTACTTCGAAGATTCTCAATATGAAAAGGTGCATTTTGACGTGAAGCAAACCTTGTAGGTACCTACTTTATCATTTCAATTAGGTCAGGGGTGTCCAATATACCCTGGATTATTTTAAACAAACAAATGAAATCACAAATAGTTCTTCTGTTTTATAATTTCGATAAATTTAGAACACTCATTAGGAAATCATAATTTAATTTTTCTAAAGGAATGGATAATTTGTAATTTACAAATCTTAAAAATTTGTGTTCAACCCTTTCAACCCTCAATGAGTGCACATTATAAAACGGTGACCATATAGTTGAATTATATTCAAGATTACTACGAACAAGTGATGTATATAGAGTCTTAAATGTATGAACAGATCTGAAATTTCAACTGTTCTCAAAATATAACCAAGCTTTATTAGTTAATTCAATTATATGAGAAATAAATGAAAGCCTTTCATCAAACAATGTACCAAGATCCTTTATTGATGTTACTTTAGTTAAGTTATAGTTCTCCATTGTATACATATGTAGTTGTCATTGTATGTGTTCTGATATGTTTTGGAATGTTCTGATATATTCAATTATAGTATGTTTTATTTTGTTATGTTCTGTTAGTTTTTGTTATGTTATGTTTGGTAATCTTCTGTTATGATCTGTTATGTTTTAATGTGGTCAGTTTAGTTCTCTGACTGTAATGTTTAAATATTTTCTGTTATGTAATATTGGTGCATTTATGTTCTGTTATTTAATATTCGTACAGTTATGTTCTGTTATGAAATGTCCCGTTCCGAAATATTCTGTTCGGATCTAAAATGTTCTGTACTGTTCTGTTATGTTATGTTCGGTTATGTTCTGTTATTTTTTGATGTGTACTGATATGTACTGAAATGTTTTGTAATGTATTGTTATGTTTGTTTTGGTATTTTATAAAATGTACTGATATATTTTGGTATGTTCTGATGTATTATGTAATGTTCTGTTATGCCGTGATATGTAATGATATGTTCGGTGATGTTCAATAACGTTCTGTTTTTATCTTTTATGTTAAGTTGTTTTCTGTTGTGGTCTGTTATGTTCTGTTATTATCTGTTATGTTATTATGTTATGTTCTGTTCTGACATGTTTATAATGTTATATTGTGTTGTTATGTTATTTAATGTTATGTTGTGTTCTGATAAGTTCTATTGTTGTCTGTTATGTTCTATAGTTTTCTATTAGGTTCTGATATGTTCTGATATGTTTTTGTATGTTTTAATAATATATGATGATGAATACAACTATGATTTGCTATGTTCTGTTATGTTTGGAAATCTTCGGTAGTGTACTGTTTTGTTCTGGTATGTTTTAATATTTTCTGATATGTTCTATTATGGTATGCTATGTTCTGTTTGGCTTTGTTCTCTTTTGGTCTGTTGTGTTTTGTTATATTATGTTCTGTAATGTTCTATTATATTCTGCTTGTTTTGATAATATGTTCTGATATGTTATGTTCGGAAATGTTCTGTTCTGTTCAGTAATGTTATGTTTTTCTATCTTATGTACCGATATTTAGTATTTTGTTACCTATATGTTCTGTTCTGACCTATTATATTCTTTTATATTTTGTCTTTATATGTCCTATTCGATTCTAGCACAAGTAGGCACATTCTGGAGACATTCGATATTAATCGTCTCACAGATCCAGACTGGAAACAGAATCAAAAACATTCACTCGTAATCGAACCCGGACCTTTTGATAAGCAGTTAGATAGCTCACCAACCGAATCATGAAAGCCGATATTATATCAGTCATAATATGTCCTATTCTTATTCGTCTAAATTTATCCGCCAGAATTTTAGTGTATGAGAAATGTCGAAAAGTTGGCTGCATTTATATGGGACTCACCTCGCGGATGAAATCCTTTTACACAAGTCGCCCGTTGGTTATAGACGTTTTCGAACTGTGAAACGAATCAGAATTGGACATAATATATACTTACTATGAAAGTTCTTGGCAGTTAGCTCTGGAAGGGATACGAAACTGAATGGGGTGTAGTTGTTTCTAACTCCATAAACCATTTTAAGATGAGACTCTAGAAGGCGCGTTTTACTGGCTTCGATGGAATCCAGATTGCTAAGACTTCTGGAACGCACCTGAGAGAAAACAAAAAAAATAAACAAATATGTATTAAACAACATATTTATTTGAATATATTTAAAACAATTTGTTTGTAACTTATAAATAATTATTATTTAATTTGTCTAAGCATAATTCTCAGTGAAATTCCATCATATGTTTGCAAATATTCTGGGGCTCTAAACATAAGAAAAATAACAAAGAATCCTAAATCATTTTACAAACGAATAAATGTAATAAAAATTAACTCTAACATAAAAAATATCGCGTCGAATATGAATTCAATTACTTAAAAACTGTAAAAAACAGCGAGCAAATAATTCGATATTGATGAGAGATTTTCAGGGAAAGCTTTTTATCGTGCGAGGCTAAAATCCGGCCCTGATTTTAAGAAAAGTTTTCAGATATAAACAGTAAAATTAGCACTATAAGCAATATTCAATTTATGTTAATCTTCGAATACAATTTTTGCTCTTTTTTTTTGCTTAAACCAAGAAAGTTTTGAAATTGATTATAATTTAATTGAATGGATTACCTATAGTTTTGCAAATTTCTTGTTAGTAATTAATTCTAATGAAAATTATTACAAATTAATTAGATTTTTTTTACTCCACTCGGTGTTTATTTATTTATTTATTTATTTAATATACAGAAACACCAACAGAACACTGAACAACACAAACAAAAAAAAACATGAAACAAAAAATAGAATCTCCAGTGCTCCAATAACAGGTATCTCCCGCATGGCTATTGTGCATAGTTAGGTATGTACAATCAACGTCTCCTGACCATTCATATTATAAAAAAGACATTACTTTGCACAGTTAAAAGAAAAGTTTAAAATACACATATACATATATGTAGGAAAACAGAAAGAAAACAAATGTTGAACTAATAAAATAAAACATAAAAAAAGAAGGAACAATTGAACCGAGACAAAAAAAAACAAATAGATTTTACCCAGCATATTTTAAAGGATAAAAATAAGCAATTTATCATAGATCAATTAATTGTGTTGTTTAATTGCAATTGTATTTTTTCTTAAAATTGAAAAAAATAAACTAAATTATTTTCGTCAATGATTAATTTTAGTACTAAATTTAAGACAAATAGGTAACTATAAAATGCGTCATTTATGGTTTAAATGAATTTAAATTAAAAACCAAAATATATTTGTACTAATTGTAAAAATACATCATTAATAATCTCTACAGCAATAAAATATATCGAAGTAAAGGAGGACAAAATACAAACTTTAAAAAAATGTTTAAAACTAATTTTAACTTTAAAACTAATTTAAACTTTAAAACTAATTTAACATTTACCAACGTCCATTCGGTGAATGGAATACGACAGAACAACATTTTGTTGTATTTTTTGGATATTGTCCACCAGACATAAATAACACACGACAGGCAAAAGTGAAAAATTTCCTTTAAAATTTTTAACATGATGGTGCTGCGTTGCACTCTGGTTTGAAGATTGTCGAGGGACTGATCAGAGGGATGTATATATGATAAAATCATCCCGATGAAATAAACTAGGTCCCCCCACTACAAGGACGAAAGGTTCATGACCTCAGCGTTGTGATATGAACTCCCATTTCCAAATAAAAAAAAACAAATCAAATTTGATCACACTGTTACAAAATAAAATATTTTCATTTTCTTAATTCATTTTAAATTAATAAAATCATTTCAATTTTTCTATCCTTATCAAATAGTTTGATAATATGACGATGAATAAATATAGTTTGTAACTGCAGATAATATCGCATATGCATATTATGCATATTATGTGCCTATGCAACGTGATGCAACAGTTACCATATAAATTTTATACTAACGCCATCTTCCGAATTTTGGAGAAAATACTTATATGAAGTGTTCAGAGTTGGTGTAAATTTTGATATTTACGAAACTATCGCATTTTACAGTTCGCTTCAATTTTGTCATAGTGTAAATAGATGTTTATTTATTAAAATATATAATCGGAAATAATTTATATTAATTCCATACGATAAAATAAAAATTTGAAGAACTTCAATTATTAAAAAAATATTCCATTTGAATAGAGACATCTATGAAGTTTTTGAAAATACTTCTTGAGTCACATGTGCCATTCTCAAACATAAGTCATTATTAAGTTGTTCCGAAATATTTCATCGTAATTTCAATAGATGGAAATATTTTGATAACTGGGAATATTTTGATAGCTGACATAATATAGGTTATACCTATCACAAACATAATATTTAAATATTATTAGAAAAAAATGAAAATTTAGATAACGAAACTTGTTGCATGTAACACATGAGAACCAACTGTCGATGGCGATAGTATATGAATAGTTGAAGAATACGTACCAAATTATAAACCCTTAAATCCAAATTATTGAATATAAAATAGATACCTACCTATTTTGTTTTCTAAACAAAACATGTAGGAATGTATGTCAAGATAGGATAATTTGGAGAGGTCAGTCCTTTCTTCCTACCCAGAATATGAAAACAGCGTTTTCGATATTTTTAAAAAGATTGGATGGAAATAAAGGCAGTTAAACACATAAATTTATCATCAAAAAAATGTTCTCAATTTTATAATGAAGCGATTTGTACTTACATATATATTCCTAATACGGAAAATGAGCCTAAATTTGTTTGCTTTTGTGCACAAATGTCCCCGAAAGCTTATATTTTCTGCCATAATTCACTAGACACCGAGCACGTGACATTCAGGTGCGATATCTTATACGAAAGAAACATTTCTCAAGATCTCACGAAATTATGAATCATTCAAAATTATTTCCAAATTATTTTATCATATTTTTTTCCCTAAAGGCCCCCATTCACGATCGTGCCATCCTTCCAAATGGCTTGCCATCACTCCAAAATGCGCTCGTGAATGTCAAATCCCGCGCAGCCCAATTGGCCTGACACACCAAAATGGAATTCCAAACGATCAAAACTCGGTAGTACCGCGAAAACGGCGCGGCGCATCCTGTTGGCACGGCATGCTCGTGAGTGTGAAAACCAGCGGTAGGTAAATTGTGTCATCTCATTGCGCCGAGCTGTTTACGAAATAGAACTTATTAATGCGAAAGCGCCGACCGCTTGCGTATACTAATTTTGATGGCTCGATGGCTCGATTGCGCGATGGCGCGCCCGTGAATGTGATGAAAATTTTACAATGCTCCAAATGGAACCAGTCCATATGGAACGACGCCGAATGGCACGATCGTGAATGGGCTGCTGTAACCAAAATTTGAGGACTATGTTAAGAAAATTTTTAATGTATGCATAGAGAAGCGATTTAATGTTATTTAGTTCTAATAAAATATTTCTCGTATTGAATAATCTGTTAATTTATTTATTTTAACCAATTTTTCATTTCCATGTTGTATAACTTTTCATAAAAAAATACATTTGAAACAGCGTGATAGAATGAAAGGTTGGGGCCACCCAAGAAAGAGATGGCACGACCATGTGAACGATATTCTGAAAGACGGAAATGTTAGAAGCGTGAATACCAGAAGATATGTATCGGTTCGGAATGGGACATTTGGCTGCGGCCACTTGGGTGCGGGACACTTGGGTGCGGGACACTTGGGTGCGGGACACTTGACTGCGAGACACTTGGCCGCGGCGGACACTTGGCTGCGGGACACTTGGGTGCGACGGACACTTGGGTGCGAGCCCACTTGGTTGCGAGTCCATTTGGTCGCGACGGACACTTGGGTGCGAGCCCACTTGATCGCGAATATTAAAATTATTATAAAAATATTTTTTTCTGCTTAGGAATGAAGTGTTTCGTACTGATTTTTGTAATGCTCTTTATTTATATGTACGGTCTAAAAGTATAAAGTAAAAACAAGTTTTTTAAGTGAAATTATTTTTCATACTACGAGTATAAGAATTTTTATACACAACATGTAAAGTCAATTTTTTTTTCGAAATTTGTTGTGATAAAATATCATCATCAATAAATATCACGCCGTATCCCTAATTTATGTGATCGTAAAAGTTTTTTCGTGGACGTATTAGGTAGGGGCAAGTAGTGTACCTTCGAACAATATACATTTTTTTGACTTTAAACCTAGATTTCACAGTTTCGGCTTACAGGACGCGTAAAATAACTAATTCATTTTATAAAATAACATTTCTACTTTTAATTAACATTCATAATTTTACTTCATTGCGACTATTTTAAATAAAAAATAGAAAAATGTTAAAACATTCATTTTTGTTCAGAGGTACACTACTGGTGTGTACCTCTGAACAGTACGGTGTGTACCTTCGAACAGTATTAAATAAGAATCGGATCGATTTGAAATGTTGTCATTTGATAGTATTTATGATTAAATCAATTCAGGGAATTAAAAAGACAATGTAAATATCTTAAACTTTATTTAAAATACAAATAGTTTTGCTCAATAATGTTGTGTACGTAGGTACTTATAGAATCTAAAAGGCTTAAATTTTGGTCGATATATAAAAAATTACAGTCTTGCAAAAATATTAATTACAAGCAGTACTATGAGTACTTAAAAATAATACAAGAGTTTTTTAAAAAAAATATTTGAAAAAGAGAAAAATGATTTTAAGTAATTTATACTTAATTAATTTTTGGCACTTTTGAAAAATCAAGTCAGAATCTACAGTCACTATCACAGATAATATAGAAGTATACTACTTGTCACTATCTTAGTTTGATATAACAAAGCATTTGTGGCAAATAAATAAATCATTGTCTTCTTCATCTAGAATATTTCTTTCATAACATTTAGGAATATAAGTCTTATGAAAATATAAATTACATGTATTACGGTGTAAATATCTGGTTTTTACGCATTCTCAGGCTCCACATTTAATGAATGTGATGTCATTCATTATTTTAATCTTCTGCTTTTTTGAAGAAATTTTTTTTTTGATTCTAGAATATTATCGAACTTTAATCAGGTAACTGGTGATCGTTTTATTTGTTTTGACGCTTTATCTAATAGAGCATTTTTTCTGCTGTTTCATTTAGTATTCTGAATTTCCATTTTTTCTATTTCTTGGTGAGGCCTTAGGGAATGGACGAATAATTTAAGGATAAAATAATTGAGGGCCTTTACTGGTTGATGGAATTGACAATCCGTTTGTATCATTAGATGGTTGATTTAAAACATTGCTTTGTGACTCATTAGCTTCATGAAAAATGATGTTCTCTTGCAGTACTTGATAATTGTGGTTGGTTATAGATCATATTTTTCTGCAGCTTTTTTGACAGACAACCCTTTTCGACATTCTTCTACAACTCTCTCTAAGAATCTGTCGATGCGGGAGATCTTTTAACACATGATTTGCTTCTTGACACTAAAATATAAAAGATATCAAAATATTTAAATATTGTTTTACTTAAAAAAAGTCCTGAGTGTACCTTCGAAAGCTGTTTGAAGGTACACTTATTGATGTGTTCAAAGGTACACATATAGAGATTTATCATTTAAAATTTAGTAAAAAATATTTAGGTTTTGTTATTCAAATTGGTGTTTTCGGTAAAAAGTAGATGATTGTACACATAATAGTGTGAAATAAAACAATAGTTGAAATAATAAAAAAATATAAACAAAAAAAATTATGAAAAATTTTGAAAAAACTTACTTTTAATGATGAAAAACGTTTTTCAATCACAAATCACACTCAGTTGATCCTTGACACTAGAGAACACAGCAGTGTTAGCAGTATGATAAAAACTATTAATTATGAGGATTTTCATGTTATTATTCACAGGGTTTTTTTAGATATAGCAATTGTTCGAAGGTACACCCGTTCATAGGTACACCACTTGCCCCTACATACAATTGATTACATTTCATGATTACAAACACATATTACTATCTTTAAGTAAGTTTAAAGGTTTCTAAATCATGTTTGTATTATTAATCTTTTTCCTATCTCAAATCTGAAGCTACCTAATTGATTAAATCACACTATCGCATTATTGAAGATTTTTTAATTTATTTTGGAAACGACTGTCTATAAACTGTAGAGAACAAAATATATGTAGGTACTTTATTGAATAAAAATAAAACAAGTAATATACAGAAAATAATATCTTATATTTAAAAAAAAATAATAAATTACATTTTATAATTATTAAAAAAGGACTTACTTAAAAATAATAATATGTATTTGTAATAATGAAATGTAATGAATTGTATGTAATATGTACAAGAAAAAGCTGTTACGATCACATAAATTAGGGATACGGCGTGATAGTATGTATGATTTTTTGTTTAACTACATAAGTTCTTTTTCTAATTTACTACATTTTTGCTATCACAACAAATTTCGAAAATAATATAATTCACTTTTCATGTAGGTATGGGTATAAAAAATGTCATATTTATAGTATGAAAAATAATTTCACTTAATAACCTTGTTTTTACTTTATACTATTAAACTTAAGTATATACCTATCTTTATATTTTAAATGCCTGTAGGTATACTTGTATATCAACTACATATATATAAAGAGCATTACAAAAATCATTATGAAGCACTTCATTCCAAAGCAGAATTTATTTTTTTTATTTCGCGACCAAGTGGGCTCGCACCCAAGTGTCCGTCGCGACCAAATGGACTCGCAACCAAGTGGGCTCGCACCCAAGTGTCCGTCGCACCCAAGTGTCCCGCAGCCAAGTGTCCGCCGCAGCCAAGTGTCTCGCAGCCAAGTGTCCCGCACCCAAGTGTCCCGCAGCCAAGTGTCCTAGACCGGTATCGGTTAGAAGTGAAAGAATCGGCAAGCAGGAACTTAATTTTGTTTTTTTTTTAATTATAAAATGGTTCTAAGTATCAAACGAAGATTTAGTCATTTTAAGTATTTTTTTGTAATTCCGAGGATTGACTAAAATAATGGAAGTTTAATAAGATTAAAATGATAAAGAACATCACTAGAGTATTATGAAATTGATATAGTGGTGACAGTTCTGGTGAACACGTCTTTATTTTTAATGACTTTAATGTTAATTAAAATTTTAATTTGTCTTTGTAATTGAACCCAATGCCTTAAGATATTATACCCGACAATTTTCCGCGTTTTGATTTTTATAATCTTTTTTAATCTAGTTTTTTGTGGTTTATTTTGATGAATCATTCATTCAATTTACCATTAGATAAGGTTCTGTATTCAGTGGAGTTTTATTACATGTTCGGATAACGAAGGTTAAAAAAACTTTAACATTTAATCGGTTCATGCTTTTGACGTTGATTAATTGTATCGTTTCATTTATTTTGTTGAGGCTTTATTAAAAAAAATATGATAAGCCGAAAATGGTTTCTCTAAATCAAATATCCTTACCTGGGATTTTTGGTTTTTGATTAAAATGAAAATAATAATAAAGGGTAGGTAAGTATATTTCTTATATATTCGTCAAATTTTGAAGATATGAGTTGTGTATTAACAAAACTGTAAATAATGAAAAATTGATAAAAAAACAATAATATGATTGGAGCAAAAATAATTAATTGACTTACACCTCAATCATTCAAGAAATTAATCAGTTTATTACAAATTACTAAATGAAGACCCGGTACAACTGCAATGGAACAACATTAAATCCGTATTTTCTGATATTTGTAATGAAAATCTAAAAGCAGAACGACCATTAAAAAAGAAAAATTGGATGACTGACCATATATTACAATTGATGGATGAAAGACGCAGAAACAAAAATAATATTTCCCAGTATAAAAACTTGCAAAGAGAAATAAAAAGGGAAATAAGAAGAGCAAAATAGGAGTGGATAAAGTGTCAATGTGAAGAATTAGAACTTTATGACCGTAATCACAATGCATTTAAACTGCATAAGAAATTAAAAGAAATGACAGGTACCACTAGAAATACTACTCCTTCATGTTTAACTGACGATTCTAATGAATTGATTATGGATGAAAAGCAAATAATGCTAACATGGGAGAAATACATTTTTGAAGTGTTTAAAGATACGAGGCCTGGCATTACAACTAGTAACGATTTTATTGGACCACCAATCCTTAAGTCAGAAATCCTTCATGCGATTAGTACTTCGGATAACAGAAAAGCGTGCGGACCAGACGATATTCCGGTTGAACTGTTGAAACTCATTAGTGACGATAATATTAACTACCTGATGAGACTATTTAATGCCATACATGACACAGGAAATATCCCCCAAGATTGGTTGAGATCCACTTTTGTGACATTGCCTAAAAAGCAGCACCCAAAGAAATGCGGTGATTATAGATTAATCAGCTTAATGAGTCACGTGTTAAAGCTCTTCCTTAAAATTATTCATGCACGGATTCGCAGTAAATGCGCACAGGACCTCGATGACACGCAATATGGCTTCAGAAATGCCTTTGGTACAAGGGAAGCATTACTGGCTATTAATGTATTATTACAAAAATGCCGTGACCAGAGAAAAGAGGTATTTGCATGTTTCATCGATTATGAAAAGGCATTTGATAGAGTGAGACATTGTGACTTAATTGAAATGCTGAAGGAGTGCAATCTGGATACAAAAGATCTGAACTTCATCCAAAACCTATATTGGCACCAAACAGCTGAGATCAGACGTGGAAATGTGACATCAGATGAAATACCCATACAGTGAGGAGTACGGCAGGGTTGTATCTTGTCTCCTCTACTTTTCAATTTACATATACTCTGATTATGTATTTAAAAGAGCTCTCAACAACACCAAGAGGGGTATAAAAGTCAACGGCGTAGTAATTAATAATATCAGGTACGCCGATGATACTATATTACTGGCGGATTCTATTTCTGATCTCCAGGAAATGTAAAACAATGTCAATATATTTGGTGAACATTTGGGCTTATCTATAAATGTAGCCAAAAGAAAGTGGATGACATTTGGTCGATGTGAATATCCTGGTTCTTCCTTGCAATTAATGGGCAAGGTTATAGATAAGGTGGATAAATTTAAGTACCTTGGCAGTATTCTTTCCGAGTCACTTGACCCGGATCTGGAGATCAAGTGCAGAATTGAGATAGCAAGAGCTGCCTTTAACAAAATGAGATCTTTCTTCTGTAACATAAAGCTCAATATGGACCTGAGACAGCGGATGATGAGATGTTATGTGTGGTCTGTGTTGCTATATGGCTGTGAGACTTGGACATTGAAGGTTAACACCATGAACAGGCTGGAAGCTTTTGAGATGTGGTTGCATCGCAGAATGCTCAAAATCCCTTGGACAGATCTGGTTACAAACTCAGAAGTCTTAAGTCGAGCCAGAACAACCAGGAAACTCTTGTCCACAGTAAAGGTCCGCAAGATCACATATCTGGGTCACATAATGAGGGGGGAGAAGTATCACTTGCTCCAACTAATACTGAAGGGCAAGATAGAAGGTCGCCGAGGGACTGGAAGGAGACAGATGTCCTGGCTGCGCAACATTAGGGAATGGACCGGCTTCAGGACCGTGGAACAGATATTCCGGGCAGCACAGGACAGAGAGGGATTTGCCAGAGTGATAGCCGACGTTGGGGGTTCCTGACATGGCACCGGAAGAAGAAGAAGAAATGAAAGTTTACTTTCAAATACTCAATATTTAATTTGACTAATAGTATGTAAATCTGAAATTATATTATGTGATTCTAAAATCAGTTACAGATAGTGAATTGGAAACAACGATACATTCATACCACCAAGCTGATTTCAAAATCGGTGTAGGAAAACAGGACTATCCTCCATACTATCCTATATTGACATAATATATGTACTTATTTTGTATAGAAAACAAAATATCTTAAAACATTCTATAATATGTATTTAAAAGTTCGTATTCTTCAACTATATATACTTTCACCGTAGACAGTGGGATCTCATTTGACACATTGAGTCATGATACACTCAACCGATGCTGTGAGGCACCGGCTTAGAATAGTGCTTCCACTCTTTTCCATTATCATCGATTTCGGGTGTCCCGTAAGAGCCGGGTAATCGAAAATACAACAGGCAACAACAAAATCTCACATAATTCAGCAATGAGGTTCACCACCTATTCTAGATGCCGCCTTTTTAGTCGAGACGAGACTGGTGTTAGGGAATACACACTTGTGTCGAGCTTATTTTGTCGCAAACATGTCGCTGGTTGTACCACATTGTGGGTTTTGTCTCGACGGTAGGTATATCTATGACCCGAATGCACATTGCACAGTCCTAGGTACCTAAATACTAACTCCTAACCTCACTGGAGTATTTAGTATTCTTAAGTTGACAATTGCGTTGCAGAGACATCCCTATCTAAATACTAAATACTACGCCAAACTTAAGTTTGGCGTAGTATTCACATATTTAGTATTTACTTAGTATTTGGTCGATGGCGTAGAATTTCATATTATTGTTTTATTTTTATTTTTATTTTATTTTATTCAGAAAACATACAGCATACATAATAATAATAATAATAACTAAAATGATATATACAGTTTCATGCCTAACATGTTTTCACTTATATTTAAAAAGTAGTACCTAAACATATTTTTTTATTTATTAAGTAATTAATAAATAAAAAAAATAATTGTGTATGAAGAAAAGAGATAGATAGCTTCCTATGGGCTTAGAAAGCTATCTTACTCTTTTCTGACGTTTGACGTTTAAAATGTTTTTTGCTATAACAACACAAACATATGTAACCAACTTCACACTGACAGCTCGATGTCACGATTTTTTTTAAATTTCACCGAATTTTCGACATCTCGTATGGATCGGTGAATACTCTGTTTGATATTTGATTTGACAAAATTACCAAATACATATTCAACGAAGCCGATAAAATCATCATCCTCCGAAAAAATCTCGTATTTTAGTATTAAACCACTCGTAAGGCTACTCTCTCTATCAACCTTACTTTTTGACAATTATCAAATGTTAGTTTACGCCGATGCGCATGCGCTAAGTATTTAGATATGTCTCTGCAATGCAATTCTCATAGAAAAACGTCGTAGAATCCTCCAGTTAGGAAGCCACGTGATCTCCTAACTTAAGTGAGCGACTGTGCAATGAAAACATAGTTAGTATTTAGAATTTAGTATTTAGGTAGGACTCTGCATTCCACAGATATTCTAATGTTTTTCAATGTTTATACTTTCGGCAAGGATAGGTATAGGTATGTAGATTCGGGATAAACACGACTAACGTTCCTGCAGGGTTACTCATGAATTTGATAACAGTAAAATTAAGATCAGCTTTAGATTTAAGCAATCTTTTAGGTTAAATAAATAGAATAAGAATATTAATTTATACAACAATTATTGACAATTTCATACTGAACGTTGATATTAACAAATTTTCGTGATTAAATATAGAGGAATATTAAGATTGGATTGTAATCGAGTATTGATAAATGCAGTTTTAAGATTAAATCAAGCTAAGAACGTATTAAGAACGTGTCATGAGTAGCCCCCCTGACGTAAGACGTACATAATGCTTTTGGTTGAACAACTATCGAGTTCAGTGCATCTGCAGTGCATCAGCGGCAGCTGAGATATTTATTTCCAAATTGTTTCGGAAAACTACACCTAGCTTATATTACAAACATGCCCCCCTAGACAACGTGTCATTTAGCTCTAGAAAAGAAACAAGAAAAGATAACTCAATGTATGGAAGTGACAGTTGCCAGTCACGTGACAACTGTCACTTCCATACAATGAGTTATATTTTTTTGTTTCTTTTCTTGAGCTAAATGACGCGTTGTTTAGGGGGGCTGTCATCTTACCGAATTGAATCGCAGTGTGTTGTAGTACGAAATGTACATATACCTACAAACAGTTACACATAAGTTAATTAATTTTATAAATTACTTTATACAATATAACATTAAGGGGACAAAAAATAGTCATTATTAATTTGTAAAATACAGGAATTGCTATTGGCATTGTGTAGACATTACGCAGTGGAGAATTTTCACCCTTTCAGACCCCATTTTTTTCTTATCATAGAACGTGTACGTCCACATAATTGTTAATAACTTTAAATTGTGAGTATTTTGTATGTGACTATTTATATCAGATCAGAAAATACAAACATTGTAAATATACAGAATACCTGCATGTTTCTTACTTTTAGAATAAAATATAATGTATAAAAAAATGTTTTTTAGTTAATACTTACAGTAAATAATATCTGAATTCTAAATAAAAAAAACAATCCATATAACAAGGCTGCGTTCACAATGAACGCCGAGTGCACTTAGTGACGCTCTAAGCCGTTCATAATAACCGGAAACAGATGCTCGATGCCCGACGTGCTGCGTTCAGATTGAAACGCCGCGTTCAGTTCGAAAGCGTTCAGTGAAATTTGAAAAACGCCATAATCTGCAAATTCAGGTACATCCGATACCCGACGTCGAGTATTGTGTGTGAACACATCCCTAGATACTAAAAATAATTTTAACCTAACTCGGAAAACCATAAGGATATATTGGGTTTCCCTGTGGTTTTCCATCAATGCGAATGAAATCTAAACCATGACCACAGGAAATATCTCTCTACGCTGGTAGGCACTGTAACAAATTTGTATTTTCAATAACCACATTATTATTTTTGTGATAAATGTAGGTATATATTGTAAGTGAAGGCGCTTAAGAACAATAATAAGCCATGTCGTTTGTGTTTGATTAAAAATGTTTAGTTATTATTTGATTTTGGTAACTGGTAGAATAAACCTTAAAAACATACAAACGAAAATGAAACAATCATTTATAAGATTTATTCTCTATGGATGTATAACTTTCGCAATAAAAACCATGCAATAAAAAAATGTTTCGAATGAATGGGTTAAAATTATTAAGCCGTTAATAAAGGTAGTATGTAAAAGGAAATAAAGAAAAGCTCTCGCTTTAAATATGCGTAGTTAATATGCAAGGTCACCTAGGGAGCCTACAAATCTATACAAATGACCCGTACTTTATAATAGTTTATCAACCTATTATAAAAGTGGTTTTGTTTTACAAACATAACTAATAATAATGGAGAATTAAATGTTATTAAAGTTGTGTATAATTCATTTTACTGATAATTAATAATAATGGTCCGACAAATAATTTGAGAATTTTCAATGTACATGTGACAAAAACACTTGCAACGTTCACCAATTATGCCTTCTTATTATCTATAAAGATGTAATTTTTGGAAGTTCTATATATTTGAATAATGTGTAACAATTCACCTGAAAATAACACATTATTACTATTGCCATCTATGAAGAAACGAAGAAGCCTTTCTGTAACGCCATCTAATGAGATATTGGTTTATTTGTAAATGTTATAAGTTTGTCAATAAAATTTTTTTTTTTTTTTACAAAAAAATGAATATGTCCTTGTTAAACAAGTACATATACATCTTCCTACGTCCCCTAAAATAAGCAAATAAATGCTTGTGCTATAGGTGAACGAAATCGGTCGAGGCAGGATTCGAACTCGCGACCACTGGATTACTAACCCAGCGCGCTAACCGCTCTGCCACCGACCCATCCATATAGTACCTACTTTCAAAAATTACTTTGATAAGGGAACTCAATAAGAAGGCATAATTGGTGAACGTTGCGCAAGTGCATAAAGTGATCACGTAAACCATCTGATGATAGGTCGTAAGCCCTAGGTGCCTTGAGTTCCTGGTTCTTCTAAAATATCCCAATTTCGTCTCTATTGAGATGTTAAAAAGATTGTCAGTAAAAAAAATAGTGTACATATGTACATCATTCTGGACAGGACAATAACATGGTTTGCGAATTAATTAAATTATGTTTCTGTATTGCGATAGTTGAATCAATCAAAAAGTTTGAAATTGTTCATATTTTATTCCATGAATTACCAATATAAAATGAAAATTTATAGTGAAAAAAGATAAAAAAAATCATGGTCCTATTTTCATATCATGTCTGCATTAAAAAAAAGTTTTGTTTTTTAAATTAAATTACGCATAAGTTTTGTTTACGAAAATCAACACCTAGATAAATCCGCCTGGATTCGTTTGGCGATTAGCCAGATTAGGTTGAATTGCACATGAAATAAATAGACTGTTAAAAGAATTGAAAAATATGAAAACTTAATTTAAAAACTTAGAAAATTTAGTTCTCTTAACATAAGTATCAAGCTATGTGTGTGTCTGGGTGTGTACCCCCTTAATATACTCAGAATTTTGAAATTTTGTTTCAATCAGGGGTTGTATACTTTTGAATTTTTACTTTATTTTTCCCTATATTTCAAAACTGAAAATTTGTATAAACATAGACAAACACAAAATCTCAAATTTAATTTTTCAAAAAAGAACCCGAGTTTCTCAAACATTTTTTATTAAGAAAACATTTTTTCATTTATATTTATGTATTTAACTGCCTATACTTCGAAAGTTTTTAAAAATATCGAAAAAAGCCGAAACATCCTAACTACATAATTTAATTTTCTATAAAAAATATAAACATTATAGTAGTACCTACATTTCAAACTTTTTGTAACAATTTTTAATAAAATTAAATTTAGTGATGAAAATTTCATAATTATTCATAATATGTTTGATTCAATTTATTTTTAAGAACGTTCCGACCAAAATAGGCATGTTCCTATTCTATTTAGTCCAAGTTTATATTTTATAACGCTAAAATAAGACCGTAAATCTAAAATCTACAATTTTAGAACGTTCCTATTTTAGTTACAATAGTTACTGAATAGGGAGTATTGTTTTATACAATTTGTAAGGCAGTATACACTAAACAATAACTAATCTCCAAACATACATACATACCATCCTTCTGTTTTCATATTCTGGGTAGGAAAAAAAGACTGACTTCCATACAATCCTATCCTTACATACATACCTACATGTTTTATATAGAAAACAATATAATATATATATTAAAATGTTTATAAATTTGTGTTTATGTGTTTATAGTTTGGTATGTTTTCTTCAATTATACATATCCTCGCCATCGACAGTTGGATCTCATGTATTACATGTAACTGATTTATATATAACTTATGTGTTAAGAAAACACAATTGGTTCGTTGAGTTGAGAAATATGAATTGGTACTTTCCAATTCAAAGATAAGCAAAACTCAAATACTGGAATTTTCTCACATTTGAATGGACTAATAGAATCTCGTTCGATTTGTTGTGCACGTAGGATTATGAATAGGCAGGATTCCACATAAACACGGAAAAGGTTTGGAACAAAAAGATAACAAGTATTATTCTCAAGACAAGAAGAAACATACTCAGTAACCCAGAACAGATTAGGATACATGAGCACTCAGTAGCCCATAAAAAAGGAACATTCATTCTGGACACCTAAATTAGATAACAATTTTTCTTATTTTTGAACTATTTTTATAGAATCGACGTTTTATAGAATTTATTCCGGTTAGTAATCTTCTACACAAGGAATAAAATTCATATCCATATGGTTTTATACAGAAACAGAATGCTACATTATATGTTCCACAAGTGTTCCCAGTGTTATGTTAATTTTATTGTCTACACTCGTCGAGGCTCTATGCCTTACAGTATTAGGTACATCCATAAACTGATTTCTCTTTTAGTATTCATCCAGTAAAAATGTTTTTTTAAGCAAAATGTTCAATGTTGTATTTTTTATATACTTAGTGGTTACGAAATATTTTTTACTAATCAACAATACACTATTTTGTATGAAATAGTAACAGTGCTATCAACAAAATTATATTCACAGTGATTTTCAAATTAAAACAAACTTCTTTTGTATGTTCGGTATACGTTTAAAGAATAACAGTGGAATAAAATGGGTCGATGGCAGAGCGGTTAGCGCGCTGGGCTAGTAATCCAGTGGTCGCGAGTTCGAATCCTGCCTCGACCGATTTCCTTCACCTATAGCACAAGCAATCATGTTATTTTAGGGAACGTAGGAAGATGTATATGTGGTTGTTTAACAAGGACATATTCTTTTTTTTTAATGACAAACATTTTTTTTTAACATCTCAATAAAGACGAAGTTGGGATATTGTAGAAGAACCAGGAACTCGAGGCACCTACAGGGCTTACGACCTGTCATCGGCTGTCATTGTCAATAAAAATATCATTTGACTCCCGAAAGGGAAAGAGTCCAATGTTTGCGTATATGCAATTAATAAAATATACGATTTAAAGACATATTCATTTTTATATAAAAAAAAAATAGCAGTGTTCTACTGCCGTACATAATGCTGTCCAAAATTGACGTAGGTACATAATGCAATTGTAGTGCCCACTTTGATTTATGCCAGTGAAACATGGACTTGGCAAAAGACACATGAAAGTAGAATAAATGCTGTGGAAATGAGATCACTAAGAAGAGTATGTAATAGAACGATATATGATAGAATAAAAAATGAGGACATAAGGAGGGAATGCAAGATGAAGAAGAGTATTATAAATAAAATGAAAGTGAATTCCTTGAGGTGGTTTGGACATATTGAAAGAATCAATGATGAACGATTGACCAAAAAAATATACATGGGTGTAAGAGATGGAGTGAATAGCAGGGGCCGCCCCAGAAAGGGATGGCATGACCATGTGAATGATATTTTGAAAGAAGGAAATGTAAGAAGCTTGAATAATTGACGAACATGGATGTAAAGAAAGCTAGGAATGTTTGCAAAAGTAGAGAAGTATGGCGCTCGGTCCTCACTACTTACCCCGTAAGGGTATGTATGTATTATTATCAAACAAATGCGGTATAGTCAGTGAATCAGTGACGAGCGAATTAATATTATATTTTATTTTATTTTATTGATATACCTATTGATGTCCTTGTTAAACAAGTACATATATATCTTCTTACATTCCCTAAATTAATCATAAATGCTTGTGCTATAGGTGAACGAAATCGGTCGAGGCAAGGTTCAAACTCGCGACCACTGGATAACTAGCCTAGCGCGCTAATCGCTCTGTCATGGATCGATCTTTTATAGGTAGGTATATATATATTATTTATTTATTTAAAATCTTTTATATAGATATATTTATTTTAAACATCTTATACACATGTGCACAACGGCGGGTTTATTGCCATATGGCGATATCTTCCAACCAACCATATTCATTTGGTGAGGTAAATATTGCGCTTATGACATGTACCAATTATTGTGAATTAAATATAGTATTGAAACATATAAAACAAAATAACAGTAAAAAACGGAAGAAAGCGGATAGAAGGGGATAAGGAATAGATAAAGAGACAGATTTATGTTATGTGTAAGGAAATTAATCCGCAGATTTTTTAAGAAATCGGGAAGTGTTAATGAAACTCGAAGTAGCGATGGGATGTTATTCGAAAGTCGGGCTGCTTGTACGGTGTTATATAACAAATCAAAGTATTTACATCTATATTTTTACAAAATTAAAGTTTTACATGAAACAAACTAAACTATCGAGGGAATCCCGCGAATTTTAGGGATAGTTTCGTATTTTTTTGTATTGCGAGCTTTTTTTATATATTATGATTTCTAGAACGGATTTCTATTTAGTAATTTACGTTAAAAACGATCTTCAAAAAATATATAAAAGTAGCTATAATTTAATAATGTATATATACATATAATAAAATCTTGTCGATGTTTTCAAATACTTGTTTCATATTTACTCAAGAATAAACTGAGCAATACAACGAATAATTCGTATGTATCGCTTTACATATTATATTAAAAACATTTATCAATTGTCATGTAAGATCAAAATATCGTCATAATGTCATTACTTTCAAAACTTTCTTAAGGATGATTTCGTGACGAATAAACGTTTTGAAAAATAAAACATTATCTTCTATACAAAAGTGAAGCCTTGAACCTTTAATATATTACAATATTTTTTGTTATGTACATATTTCAAAACAGATGTCTTAAAAAACGTTTTTTTTTTTAAAGTTTAAAGAAAAGTCGTAAAAAGATATGAATCTTTTTCAGTCACGGTTAATAAACAAAAAGTAATGAAAAAGAACGATTCTATGTATATTAAAAATTAGAACTGAGTAGTAAAATTAAACGGAATTATAAAGATACTAATGACCACATAATTTGAAACGGAATGTTTTAGTTTACTGAGGTCTAAAATATCGCAATATGAGGTCTAAAACTTTTATATGTACTTAGGTTATATGATAAAATCAATCTATATAAATAACAACGAGAATTTTAATTCATATTTTAATAAGACGACGGTTTTACTTTGTGTGACAACTGACATCATATAAAATATAAATAAATACATATGTAGGTACTCGTACCATCACGCCATATCCCATAATGTGAGGTAACCAGCAACAGGAGATGCATTATACCTTGTAAAATGAAGCACGACACATGCGTGTATCTTCAAAAATCAGACACATAACATCTAAAAAGGCAACATTTAGAATTGGTGGTGGATCCTGAAATATGTGAGATGCTATTTGGCCTGTTATATTTTCAATTACACGCCTCTTACTGAACACTCGGAAATAATGATAGAGTAGAAGTATTTTTCCAAGCTAGTGCCACACAGCAATAAACAATTGGAAAGAATCGTGAATTATTAACTTATAATAATTAATTAGTTTTATTGTATCTCTAAAATTGATGGGAAACCAAGACCGGAGACCGAGACTACAGACCGAGATCGAGACAAAAGACGGAGACCATTATATTATGACTTAAGTATTTCTCCGGTGTCAGTTTCGCTAACGAACTGCTACACATACAAGTCTACAGTCAATAAACGGATTCTATCTCCCGTCTCGGTCTCCAGTCTCCTTAAAAGCCAACTGAAACGTTGCTGTCTGAATCACTTAAATAAAAATTTATAATATTAAACAATTTATTTGTTCCGAGCCGCTGCGCTGGAGATAGGAGAGATATTTAACGTTGGGAGACCCTAACAAGAGACGACACTTGAAGAATAAGAAGTAAAGAATACAGTTCATGACTGTCTATTTTTTTTAAACGAGAAAGTTCATGGAAATAAATTAATTTCGAATCATTCTGCTGGAGGAATACGTGTTATGTATTTTTCTAAGGATCCTTTTTGATTTTACGTTTCTATGGCGCGCACGAACATTTTGGCAATATTTGCAATAATCTTTTACGGCAAAGGCACCTACCTATCAATGAATATTTTGACGTGTTTTGAATTTAATCAAGGAGGAAATCAATCAATTAATCTGAGTATGTTTTAATTTCATATTATAAAATATTTTTTATTTATATATTAAAAACAATAATATATTTTTAGAATATTACAAATTAGGCTTGTAATATTTCGATTAAAATAAATAAATAAATATGTACAAAAGTCGTCAGATAAATATTTATTTTCCACTTTGTGTATTTAGCCCGTATTGTCTGTTGTATGAATTATTTCCAGTTGTTTTTAGCAAAGAAATCTCTCGTTTAAACGAAGTTGTTGAAACATCCGAGAAATTAAATCAAACAGCCCATACAATATGAAACCTCTATTTAAAATTATATGTATATTTCAGCAATTATTCGCATCAGCTAATAAAAAAAATACAATAAAAAGGTATATAAATTAAAACTATATGTATTTACAGGAGGGCAAATCCCGTCAAATGGTGGAGTCAAAACCCTCATAATTACCCAAATCATGGATATAATTATAATGTAGAGTAATATAACATCTTCTAGTTTTGCCCACAACCCATTCGTTTTTTAAATTGTCATCAGAAACTAATAGGTACGTATAGAAATTTTTGGCAAGGTTGCATAATGGGTAAAATTAAATTGAACAAGAGTATTGAAGGAATCTAGTATTGGCCATATTTATATACCTACATATATACATTGTTAGACATTAAGAATTGTATCTGCAAAGACCTTATAATAATGTATGGTATATAAGGTCTTTGGCAATGCCCCACTAGAGGAGAAAACGTGTGCTTGGGGCTAATGCATCTTGAAACAGTGACACTCTAATAATGAATGCCAACATCAATTGTACAATAAGAGTGCTCCTCTACGAGATCTACGAGTATATATTACTAGTTGCATGTATAACACATGAGATCCATACATTATACTATGTACTATCGATGGCGATAGTATGGTGTGTATAGTATAAGAATACATTAAAATATATGTTATAAATAAAAGTACCAGACTATTACACCTTAAATCCAAATTATTGAATATATATTTTTTATAAAACATGTTTGTAAGGATAGGATAGTGTGGAATTCAGTCCTCTTTTTATACCCCGAAGAGGTACACATATTGTACACTATGCATCTATCAAGTTTCAAACTAAAAGAGTCCCGTAGATATTGTGTATTCTGCCATATAAATAACAATGTCGACACAAAATTAAATTATTTTTTTTTTAACTGTCGATTTGTTGTTGTTTCAAGAGAATTTTATTTGTCGGCGAGATTTTGTTTTGCCAGGGGGGCAAGTCTGGTGTGTGTGTGTGTGTGTGTGTGAGAGAGAGAGAGAGAGAGAGAGAGAGAGAGAGAGAGAGAGAGAGAGAGAGTATGTGTGTAAGGGTGGAGAGTATGTGTGTAAGGGTGAGGGTGACTTGTTTTTGTTTATTTATTTATGTATTTATAAGATTATATATAATTATTAATTTATATTTCTTTACTTATATATAATTAATTATTTATTTACTTATTCATTACTTTATTTATTTTTTTACGGCTCAAATTGCATTTTTAATAAGTAAATTCAAAATAAAATAATTATTAACAAAAATGTCAACGTTCCCAATGAATACTCTTTGTGTGACTCACAAACATATAAAGAGTATTTTCTAGCTTTTGAAGAAAGTGCAACCAGGAAATTTATCAGGCCTTTAATCAATTAAAATTTACATTTTTGTTTTCCCTTATGGACTTAATAAGTAAAACATGTAATTTTCAACCCCTCCATAATTTAATCTCATCAATAGTTGGGCAAAACATGACTCCCATTGCTTTGACCTTTTAACTTCCGTAAGAGACACTCAATAAAGCAGGAACATAATTATTAGTGTTGGGTCATCTTTGTAATTTGATAAAATGATAGTCATTGTAAGTTAAATTTAGAGTAGGTATTTATAAAATCGTTTTATTTTGATTTTGACGTGACAAAAATGCGAATAATTTGAGAAACATTAATTCGAAAACCAAACGGAACTATAATATATAATTATTTAAAAAAAATCGAATATATTTTATTATAACTTGATACACAAATCAATTTATTACATAAGTAGTAATTATTTAATTTTTTGCTATTTAATATTTTTATCTTATATCGTAGTAGTATCATATTGAATCCTTCTCCCATCCTTTATTCTTTCCTTTCCTTCCCGTCACAGGCAAACATACATACAATAACTGTTAACTATGTTTTTATTCATTTAAATTGTAATATGATTGTTTTTACTCTCCACACTATGGAATAGGGGAGAGTCATGATTTCGCAAAATTTAAGCGTATTTTTTTTACATCAATTTCTCAATGGGTATCATGTAGAGAATGCACACTATGAGTTTCGTCGTGATGTGTTTGTGTGTATGGCGTATACGCTGTACGCCGTACGCCGTACGCCGTACGCCGTACGCCGTACGCCGTAGCATTTATCTTTTTTGTGTCCTCTCTACAGCCCAAACTATAAGTCTGATCGACTTCATATTAACATCATATGTGTAAAGTGCAAAGACCTAGAGCTGATTAGTTTTCCATAGACAACTTTTGATTTCTTCTCTATGAATTCATCATTTACGTTGTTTTTTTTTTGTGTCCTCTCTGCAGCCCAAACTATAAGTCCGATTGACTTCATATTGATATCACATGTGTTAAGTCCATAAACTTAGAGCTGATTAGTTTTCCATAGACAACGGTTCATTTTTTCCCAATGTTTCTTTATGATTTCATCTATTAAAACTGAAAAAATGCTCTCACGACCTGGAAATTAGAGATATTTTAATTTGGTTTCAACTATTTATACAACACCAAGAATCTTCATAAAATTGTATTGACAGTTGGTCAATGTTAAAAGAAAAATATTCAACGGTTTCAAAAATTATATTTTATTTAATGGATATTTGTATGAAACTTATATGTAACAAGAGAATTTTTTTATATTTGGCAATGTTCAGTTCATTGATTTCATATTGATATAAGAATATTAATAGCTTGAACTTAGAACTGATTAGCTTTTCATAGATATCATAAAATTTCTTCATATGATATCACGTGTCAACATTGTCAAAATGCTCTAACGCTCTTTGAAACAAAATTTATCTGCTTTTTTTAAAATATTTCATACAAAATAAGCAGTCTTCACTATACTGCATTAATAGTTTGTCTATCTTAACATAAAAATATACTATCGGAAGAAAATTTATATTCCTGTTAGTAACATTTAGTATGAATAAAAATGTAATTAGATAAATTTCTATTTATGGAAACGTTCAGTAATTTGATTTCATGTTATAATGTAAAGAGCTTGAACATAGAACTGATTAGCTTTCCATAAATAACAAAAAAAATCTTCATATGATATCACCTGTCAAAATTTGGAAAATGCTCTCGCGTTCTTTAGAACAAAATTTATCTGCTTTTTTTAAAATATTTCATACAACATAAGCATTCTTCCCTATACTCCATTAATAGTTTGTCTATCTTAACATAAAAATATACTATCGGAAGAAAATTTATATTCCTGATAGTAACATTTAGTATGAATAAAAATGTAATTAGATAAATTTCTATGTATGGAAAAGTTCAGTAATTTGATATCATGTTATAATGTAAAGAGCTTGAACATAGAACTGATTAGCTTTCCATAAATAACAAAAAAAATCTTCATATGATATCACCTGTCAAAATTTGGAAAATACTCTCGCGTTCTTTAGAACAAAATTTATCTGCTTTTTTTAAAATATTTCATACAACATAAGCATTCTTCACTATACTGCATTAATAGTTTGTTTATCTTAACATAAAAATATACTATCGGAAGAAAATTTACATTCTTGATAGTAACATTTAGTATGAATAAAAATGTAATTAGATAAATTTCTATGTATGGAAAAGTTCAGTAATTTGATTTCATGTTATAATGTAAAAAGCTTGAACATAGAACTGATTAGCTTTCCATAAACAACAAAAAAAATCTTCATATGATATCACCTGTCAAAATTTGGAAAATGCTCTCGCGTTCTTTAGAACAAAATTTATCTGCTTTTTTAAAAATATTTCATACAACATAAGCATTCTTCACTATACTGCATTAATAGTTTGTTTATCTTAACATAAAAATATACTATCGGAAGAAAATTTACATTCCTGATAGTAACATTTAGTATGAATAAAAATGTAATTAGATAAATTTCTATGTATGGAAAAGTTCAGTAATTTGATTTCATGTTATAATGTAAAGAGCTTGAACATAGAACTGATTAGCTTTCCATAAATAACAAAAAAAATCTTCATATGATATCACCTGTCAAAATTTGGAAAATGCTCTCGCGTTCTTTAGAACAAAATTTATCTGCTTTTTTTAAAATATTTCATACAACATAAGCATTCTTCACTATACTGCATTAATAGTTTGTTTATCTTAACATAAAAATATACTATCGGAAGAAAATTTACATTCTTGATAGTAACATTTAGTATGAATAAAAATGTAATTAGATAAATTTCTATGTATGGAAAAGTTCAGTAATTTGATTTCATGTTATAATGTAAAAAGCTTGAACATAGAACTGATTAGCTTTCCATAAACAACAAAAAAAATCTTCATATGATATCACCTGTCAAAATTTGGAAAATGCTCTCGCGTTCTTTAGAACAAAATTTATCTGCTTTTTTTAAAATATTTCATACAACATAAGCATTCTTCACTATACTGCATTAATAGTTTGTTTATCTTAACATAAAAATATACTATCGGAAGAAAATTTACATTCCTGATAGTAACATTTAGTATGAATAAAAATGTAATTAGATAAATTTCTATGTATGGAAAAGTTCTGTAATTTGATTTCATGTTATAATGTAAAGAGCTTGAACATAGAACTGATTAGCTTTCCATAAATAACAAAAAAAATCTTCATATGATATCACCTGTCAAAATTTGGAAAATGCTCTCGCGTTCTTTAGAACAAAATTTATCTGCTTTTTTTAAAATATTTCATACAACATAAGCATTCTTCACTATACTGCATTAATAGTTTGTTTATCTTAACATAAAAATATACTATCGGAAGAAAATTTACATTCCTGATAGTAACATTTAGTATGAATAAAAATGTAATTAGATAAATTTCTATGTATGGAAAAGTTCAGTAATTTGATTTCATGTTATAATGTAAAGAGCTTGAACATAGAACTGATTAGCTTTCCATAAATAACAAAAAAAATCTTCATATGATATCACCTGTCAAAATTTGGAAAATGCTCTCGCGTTCTTTAGAACAAAATTTATCTGCTTTTTTTAAAATATTTCATACAACATAAGCATTCTTCACTATACTGCATTAATAGTTTGTTTATCTTAACATAAAAATATACTATCGGAAGAAAATTTACATTCCTGATAGTAACATTTAGTATGAATAAAAATGTAATTAGATAAATTTCTATGTATGGAAAAGTTCAGTAATTTGATATCATGTTATAATGTAAAGAGCTTGAACATAGAACTGATTAGCTTTCCATAAATAACAAAAAAAATCTTCATATGATATCACCTGTCAAAATTTGGAAAATGCTCTTGCGTTCTTTAAAACAAAATTTATCTGCTTTTTTTAAAATATTTCATACAACATAAGCATTCTACACCATACTGCATTAAAAGTTTGTCTATCTTATCATAAAAATATACTATCGGAAGAAAAATTATATACTAGAAAAAACAGTTTATTATTATTATTATTACTCTCCACACTATGGAATAGGGGAGAGTCATGATTTCGCAAAATTTAAGCGTATTTTTTTTACATCAATTTCTCAATGGGTATCATGTAGAGAATGCACACTATGAGTTTCGTCGTGATGTGTTTGTGTGTATGGCGTATACGCTGTACGCCGTACGCCGTACGCCGTACGCCGTAGCATTTATCTTTTTTGTGTCCTCTCTACAGCCCAAACTATAAGTCTGATCGACTTCATATTAACATCATATGTGTAAAGTGCAAAGACCTAGAGCTGATTAGTTTTCCATAGACAACTTTTGATTTCTTCTCTATGAATTCATCATTTACGTTGTTTTTTTTTTGTGTCCTCTCTGCAGCCCAAACTATAAGTCCGATTGACTTCATATTGATATCACATGTGTTAAGTCCATAAACTTAGAGCTGATTAGTTTTCCATAGACAACGGTTCATTTTTTCCCAATGTTTCTTTATGATTTCATCTATTAAAACTGAAAAAATGCTCTCACGACCTGGAAATTAGAGATATTTTAATTTGGTTTCAACTATTTATACAACACCAAGAATCTTCATAAAATTGTATTCACAGTTGGTCAATGTTAAAAGAAAAATATTCAACGGTTTCAAAAATTATATTTTATTTAATGGATATTTGTATGAAACTTATATGTAACAAGAGAATTTTTTTATATTTGGCAATGTTCAGTTCATTGATTTCATATTGATATAAGAATATTAATAGCTTGAACTTAGAACTGATTAGCTTTTCATAGATATCATAAAATTTCTTCATATGATATCACGTGTCAACATTGTCAAAATGCTCTAACGCTCTTTGAAACAAAATTTATCTGCTTTTTTTAAAATATTTCATACAACATAAGCAGTCTTCACTATACTGCATTAATAGTTTGTCTATCTTAACATAAAAATATACTATCGGAAGAAAATTTATATTCCTGTTAGTAACATTTAGTATGAATAAAAATGTAATTAGATAAATTTCTATTTATGGAAACGTTCAGTAATTTGATTTCATGTTATAATGTAAAGAGCTTGAACATAGAACTGATTAGCTTTCCATAAATAACAAAAAAAATCTTCATATGATATCACCTGTCAAAATTTGGAAAATGCTCTCGCGTTCTTTAGAACAAAATTTATCTGCTTTTTTTAAAATATTTCATACAACATAAGCATTCTTCCCTATACTGCATTAATAGTTTGTCTATCTTAACATAAAAATATACTATCGGAAGAAAATTTATATTCCTGATAGTAACATTTAGTATGAATAAAAATGTAATTAGATAAATTTCTATGTATGGAAAAGTTCAGTAATTTGATATCATGTTATAATGTAAAGAGCTTGAACATAGAACTGATTAGCTTTCCATAAATAACAAAAAAAATCTTCATATGATATCACCTGTCAAAATTTGGAAAATGCTCTCGCGTTCTTTAGAACAAAATTTATCTGCTTTTTTTAAAATATTTCATACAACATAAGCATTATTCACTATACTGCATTAATAGTTTGTTTATCTTAACATAAAAATATACTATCGGAAGAAAATTTACATTCTTGATAGTAACATTTAGTATGAATAAAAATGTAATTAGATAAATTTCTATGTATGGAAAAGTTCAGTAATTTGATTTCATGTTATAATGTAAAAAGCTTGAACATAGAACTGATTAGCTTTCCATAAACAACAAAAAAAATCTTCATATGATATCACCTGTCAAAATTTGGAAAATGCTCTCGCGTTCTTTAGAACAAAATTTATCTGCTTTTTTTAAAATATTTCATACAACATAAGCATTCTTCACTATACTGCATTAATAGTTTGTTTATCTTAACATAAAAATATACTATCGGAAGAAAATTTACATTCCTGATAGTAACATTTAGTATGAATAAAAATGTAATTAGATAAATTTCTATGTATGGAAAAGTTCTGTAATTTGATTTCATGTTATAATGTAAAGAGCTTGAACATAGAACTGATTAGCTTTCCATAAATAACAAAAAAAATCTTCATATGATATCACCTGTCAAAATTTGGAAAATGCTCTCGCGTTATTTAGAACAAAATTTATCTGCTTTTTTTAAACTATTTCATACAACATAAGCATTCTTCACTATACTGCATTAATAGTTTGTTTATCTTAACATAAAAATATACTATCGGAAGAAAATTTACATTCTTGATAGTAACATTTAGTATGAATAAAAATGTAATTAGATAAATTTCTATGTATGGAAAAGTTCAGTAATTTGATTTCATGTTATAATGTAAAAAGCTTGAACATAGAACTGATTAGCTTTCCATAAACAACAAAAAAAATCTTCATATGATATCACCTGTCAAAATTTGGAAAATGCTCTCGCGTTCTTTAGAACAAAATTTATCTGCTTTTTTTTAAAATATTTCATACAACATAAGCATTCTTCACTATACTGCATTAATAGTTTGTTTATCTTAACATAAAAATATACTATCGGAAGAAAATTTACATTCCTGATAGTAACATTTAGTATGAATAAAAATGTAATTAGATAAATTTCTATGTATGGAAAAGTTCTTTAATTTGATTTCATGTTATAATGTAAAGAGCTTGAACATAGAACTGATTAGCTTTCCATAAATAACAAAAAAAATCTTCATATGATATCACCTGTCAAAATTTGGAAAATGCTCTCGCGTTCTTTAGAACAAAATTTATCTGCTTTTTTTAAAATATTTCATACAACATAAGCATTCTTCACTATACTGCATTAATAGTTTGTTTATCTTAACATAAAAATATACTATCGGAAGAAAATTTACATTCCTGATAGTAACATTTAGTATGAATAAAAATGTAATTAGATAAATTTCTATGTATGGAAAAGTTCAGTAATTTGATTTCATGTTATAATGTAAAGAGCTTGAACATAGAACTGATTAGCTTTCCATAAATAACAAAAAAAATCTTCATATGATATCACCTGTCAAAATTTGGAAAATACTCTCGCGTTCTTTAGAACAAAATTTAACTGCTTTTTTTAAAATATTTCATACAACATAAGCATTCTTCCCTATACTGCATTAATAGTTTGTCTATCTTAACATAAAAATATACTATCGGAAGAAAATTTATATTCCTGATAGTAACATTTAGTATGAATAAAAATGTAATTAGATAAATTTCTATGTATGGAAAAGTTCAGTAATTTGATATCATGTTATAATGTAAAGAGCTTGAACATAGAACTGATTAGCTTTCCATAAATAACAAAAAAAATCTTCATATGATATCACCTGTCAAAATTTGGAAAATGCTCTTGCGTTCTTTAAAACAAAATTTATCTGCTTTTTTTAAAATATTTCATACAACATAAGCATTCTACACCATACTGCATTAAAAGTTTGTCTATCTTATCATAAAAATATACTATCGGAAGAAAAATTACATTCCTGATAGTAACATTTAGTATGAATAAAAATGTAATTAGATAAATTTCTATGTATGGAAAAGTTCAGTAATTTGATTTCATGTTATAATGTAAAGAGCTTGAACATAGAACTGATTAGCTTTCCATAAATAACAAAAAAAATCTTCATATGATATCACCTGTCAAAATTTGGAAAATGCTCTCGCGTTCTTTAGAACAAAATTTATCTGCTTTTTTTAAAATATTTCATACAACATAAGCATTCTTCACTATACTGCATTAATAGTTTGTTTATCTTAACATAAAAATATACTATCGGAAGAAAATTTACATTCCTGATAGTAACATTTAGTATGAATAAAAATGTAATTAGATAAATTTCTATGTATGGAAAAGTTCAGTAATTTGATTTCATGTTATAATGTAAAGAGCTTGAACATAGAACTGATTAGCTTTCCATAAATAACAAAAAAAATCTTCATGTGATATCACCTGTCAAAATTTGGAAAATGCTCTCGCGTTCTTTAGAACAAAATTTAACTGCTTTTTTTAAAATATTTCATACAACATAAGCATTCTTCCCTATACTGCATTAATAGTTTGTCTATCTTAACATAAAAATATACTATCGGAAGAAAATTTATATTCCTGATAGTAACATTTAGTATGAATAAAAATGTAATTAGATAAATTTCTATGTATGGAAAAGTTCAGTAATTTGATATCATGTTATAATGTAAAGAGCTTGAACATAGAACTGATTAGCTTTCCATAAATAACAAAAAAAATCTTCATATGATATCACCTGTCAAAATTTGGAAAATGCTCTTGCGTTCTTTAAAACAAAATTTATCTGCTTTTTTTAAAATATTTCATACAACATAAGCATTCTACACCATACTGCATTAAAAGTTTGTCTATCTTATCATAAAAATATACTATCGGAAGAAAAATTATATACTAGAAAAAACAGTTTATTATTATTACTCTCCACACTATGGAATAGGGGAGAGTCATGATTTCGCAAAATTTAAGCGTATTTTTTTTACATCAATTTCTCAATGGGTATCATGTAGAGAATGCACACTATGAGTTTCGTCGTGATGTGTTTGTGTGTATGGCGTATACGCTGTACGCCGTACGCCGTACGCCGTACGCCGTAGCATTTATCTTTTTTGTGTCCTCTCTACAGCCCAAACTATAAGTCTGATCGACTTCATATTAACATCATATGTGTAAAGTGCAAAGACCTAGAGCTGATTAGTTTTCCATAGACAACTTTTGATTTCTTCTCTATGAATTCATCATCAAAGTTCAGTAATTTGATTTCATGTTATAATGTAAAGAGCTTGAACATAGAACTGATTAGCTTTCCATAAACAACAAAAAAAATCTTCATGTGATATCACCTGTCAAAATTTGGAAAATGCTCTCGCGTTCTTTAGAACAAAATTTATCTGCTTTTTTTAAAATATTTCATACAACATAAGCATTCTTCACTATACTGCATTAATAGTTTGTTTATCTTAACATAAAAATATACTATCGGAAGAAAATTTACATTCCTGATAGTAACATTTAGTATGAATAAAAATGTAATTAGATAAATTTCTATGTATGGAAAAGTTCAGTAATTTGATTTCATGTTATAATGTAAAGAGCTTGAACATAGAACTGAATAGCTTTCCATAAATAACAAAAAAAATCTTCACATGATATCACCTGTCAAAATTTGGAAAATGCTCTCGCGTTATTTAGAACAAAATTTATCTGCTTTTTTTAAAATATTTCATACAACATAAGCATTCTTCCCTATACTGCATTAATAGTTTGTCTATCTTAACATAAAAATATACTATCGGAAGAAAATTTATATTCCTGATAGTAACATTTAGTATGAATAAAAATGTAATTAGATAAATTTCTATGTATGGAAACGTTCAGTAATTTGATTTCATGTTATAATGTAAAGAGCTTGAACATAGAACTGATTAGCTTTCCATAAATAACAAAAAAATCTTCATATGATATCACGTGTCAAAATTTTGAAAATGCTCTCGCGTTCTTTAAATCAAAATTTATCTGCTTTTTTTAAAATATTTCATACAACATAAGCATTCTTCACTATACTGCATTAATAGTTTGTTTATCTTAACATAAAAATATACTATCGGAAGAAAATTTATATTCCTGGTAGTAACATTTAGTATGAATAAAAATGTAATTAGATAAATTTCTATGTATGGAAAAGTTCAGTAATTTGATTTCATGTTATAATGTAAAGAGCTTGAACATAGAACTGATTAGCTTTCCATAAATAACAAAAAAATTCTTCATATGATATCACCTGTCAAAATTTGGAAAATACTCTTGCGTTCTTTAAAACAAAATTTATGTGCTTTTTTAAAAATATTTCATACAACATAAGCATTCTTCACTATACTGCATTAATAGTTTGTCTATCTTAACATAAAAATATACTATCGGAAGAAAATTTATATTCCTGATAGTATCATTTAGTATGAATAAAAATGAAATTAGATAAATTTCTATGTATGGAAACGTTCAGTAATTTGATTTCATGTTATAATGTAAAGAGCTTGAACATAGAGCTGATTAGCTTTCCATAAATAACAAAAAAATCTTCATATGATATCACGTGTCAAAATTTTGAAAATGCTCTCGCGTTCTTTAAATCAAAATTTATCTGCTTTTTTTAAAATATTTCATACAACATAAGCATTCTTCACTATACTGCATTAATAGTTTGTTTATCTTAACATAAAAATATACTATCGGAAGAAAATTTATATTCCTGGTAGTAACATTTAGTATGAATAAAAATGTAATTAGATAAATTTCTATGTATGGAAAAGTTCAGTAATTTGATTTCATGTTATAATGTAAAGAGCTTGAACATAGAACTGATTAGCTTTCCATAAATAACAAAAAAATTCTTCATATGATATCACCTGTCAAAATTTGGAAAATACTCTTGCGTTCTTTAAAACAAAATTTATGTGCTTTTTTAAAAATATTTCATACAACATAAGCATTCTTCACTATACTGCATTAATAGTTTGTCTATCTTAACATAAAAATATACTATCGGAAGAAAATTTATATTCCTGATAGTAACATTTAGTATGAATAAAAATGAAATTAGATAAATTTCTATGTATGGAAACGTTCAGTAATTTGATTTCATGTTATAATGTAAAGAGCTTGAACATAGAACTGATTAGCTTTCCATAAATAACAAAAAAATCTTCATATGATATCACGTGTCATAATTTTGAAAATGCTCTCGCGTTCTTTAAATCAAAATTTATCTGCTTTTTTTAAAATATTTCATACAACATAAGCATTCTTCACTATACGGCATTAATAGTTTGTCTATCTTAACATGAAAATATACTATCGTTAGAAAATTTATATTCCTGGTAGTAAAATTTAGAATGAATAAAATATTTCATTGTCAATATTTGTGGTGTGGAGAGTTTAGTGTTGGCCACAACCCACTCGTTTGATCATATGTTTCAGTGAATGTTTTTTTTATATCTCTATGATAGTATTTCTCCCTTTAAAAAATAAACAAAAAAATAAATTGAATAGATATAATTACTTTGAATATGTTACCCACAATTTAAAAAAAAATTATGATATTTTTTAACTTTAACAAGTGTTATTTTTACGATGTTGTGTGAACGACACGAAAATTTTAATTTTAAAAAGACGAATAATAAAGAAACTACGTGTTTTTAGGGGTATTGTTAATTGACATACGATTAGTTATAAGATTTTTTTGTGATAAGTAAAATCTCAATTCGCTCATACTAAGAGGTAAATTCGTATCTCCATAAAATACATGAATGTTAAATTTAGTACAAAACAGTCCTAACTTCGGAAAAAACAATTCCAAGATCTATGAAAACATTAATTCTGTCTTCAAAAATACGCAGAATAAATAAAAACCTCCAAACATTAAAATTACAATTTCACATCCACTAGAAGATGGTTACATCTCAAAAATTTTGAATGCAGAATTCAGATATATCAGTATCTTCTCTTGGAATCGCTAGAGTACCTATGTATGTACGTTTGTTACACTCTGATATGGAAGAGGAGTGCTATGTTGGTGCCGACATATTTCCAACTAGATTTCTGCAAAGTAATAATTATTGTGATGTAACGCTCTTCTAGTGGATGTACGAAAGTACATTATTTGATTAAGTCGCAGCTAATATTTTTCCACAAATATTTCTCTGAAAATGAAGATTGGGTCAAAGTGCACAATGAATAACTTAAATAAAACTTTGTTACATACCTGGGTTCTGGTGGACGGCGGTGAAACAACAAGAAATATTCTCATCGAAGCTGCAAGGAATTCTCCTTGCACGTATCCTTCTCTTTGTACTCCTGCACCTTCCAAGGTCTCAGCAGAAGCAGCCTTGCCTCCGTCGTCTCGACAACTCTTTGACCATCGGTTGTATTTTTCTTTGAGATGACCGAAATTGATGGAATTTTTTCTAGATGGTTCGTTGCTTTTTTCTTTTGATTTTTGTTTGGTGAAAAATTTAGTCTTTTCTTCGAACGATGTTTGTCTAGTTTCAGAACGCGTACTCCTTTGGCGATTTTCGGACAATGGCGTCTTCAGAATCGGCGCAGAAATATCACTTTTATCTGAATCCTTTGAAGGCATTGACGACAGTTCATTTTCGTTTTGTTTGTGTCTAGGTTTTCCTTCTGAACGTCCATCTTTACGATCTTTGCTCTTGAAAAAAGAAAATGAATATGATTTCATTGCTGAACGTGACTCGTTGAATTCGGGCGATTTTTTCGAACTATACGATGAACACGGAATTGAAAATCTTTCTATATCGTTGCGTTCCATACTATCTTCTTTAGCGGTTCTTCGTAGGATTCCTTTACGCCTAGTTTCTACATCATCATCTTCCGAGGAATGTGGTTTACATGAAAAAAGTCTATTTTTTTCTGTTCCATTTGTAAATTTAGATCGCTCAGAGCTACAAAAACGTTTATCTCTAGAACAATCTGTTGTATCTTCACCCTTGTTAACCGGCGAATCTGTTTCTTCATCACTTTTCTTAATAAAACTAGCCCATTTTGGCAGTCGGCGTTGAGCAAATTCCAGCAAACTCGATGGAGATTTCGATCTTTTTTTATCAGTATTCGTTGATGGGGATCGTTGTTTATCGTCTAAAATTTTTGATACAGTTTTTGATATCCATATTCTGGGATTTATTTCTTTTTCACCTGAAATACTTTCAGGCGATGTCATCTGCGATGTACGTGGACTGCGATCATCCTTAGATTGGTCTTCATCTGATGGAAAACTTAACTTTTGACCAGCCTGAAATACTTTGTTAACAAATATTTCCCTGTTTGTTGGAAATGGGGACTTTGGTGTTGGTAAATTTTCTACCTGTGTTGGTTTTTCTAAATCAGTTTTTGATTGTTGCTTTGGTACCATTACAAAAATACAAAGTTGTTTTTCTTTATCAAGAGGGTCTACTTCGCTTTCGATCCTCCGAAATCTTGGAAGATTTGGAGCGTGACGTGGACTTTTCTTCTGGCCCGGTGCATCTTGTGTTTTTTCATCTTTGGAACTGCTAACTTCAACGGATTGGTGATCAGGGTACGTGTCAGAGGAAACATGTTGATCTTCTGCATGAAAAGTATTGGGTAATGGTTGATCATTGGAGTACGATTCTGGTACAAGGAGAGAACGATTTGCAGATTTTGATGTAGCCTGTTCTGGAGTAATGTTTTCATCTGGGTCTCTCTCGTAGGAGCTGGGGTGACGCTGGAGCACCACAGGCCGCCGTAGTGCCGGCCCCTGAGCGCCACCACCAGCTTCCTCCTCTTTAGACGTTTTGAAGTATCTTCTTGCACTTTTATCTTCTACTTATACCTCGATAACTTATCCCATCACACTTCATACTTATGTAACTAAGACATCACAATATGATATTCATTTTTCACACGTATATATCACAAACACTTTTGCACGTTAGCTCATGAAGGAGATTTATCTGAAACAAAAAAAAAGATCTATTATTTATGTGTCACTAAAATACATGAGATATTTTGTAATTATTATCTGAAACAGGATATCAAGAAATATATTAGATATCTAAATGGCTAATTTTGAGAAAGAACTTTCTTATATCTACTATCGAATTACAGAGAGGGTCTATGGAGACAACAAGTCGGCATCAGACTCTGGATGGCATCATTTGAGGAAGTTAACACCGCGTTTGGTCTGGACTTCCTAATATAGAAGACCCTTAAGAGACTTAGAGTGGGGGTGGCTAGATGTAAAAGAACCAGCAGAGGTGAGAATTCCTGGAGGGGGAAGATAGGTGCTGCGATTGCGGAGAGGAGTAGGATGACGCCCATCTACTAATATGCCCACGAATGAAGATGACATGCAGCGCAAGTGACCTAAAGACAGTGAACGACAAGGCGATATCTGTCGCCGCCGCCTACTAGAGTGGCTAGGTCTAAGAAGTGAATATGACTTAATTCAACTGAATCTTTTCTTATATTATATTATTTGGTTGGTCGAAAAAAATCCTAATGCCAATAAGCCCGCCAGTGTGCATTTGTTTATATTATGTATAAAAAGTAAATAAATAAATTATATTGCTAGCATAATTTCTTCTTTTAGAACTTTTCTAAAAAATATTATGATGTATTAAGAGTTGTACTCAAGAAAAGTTGTATTTATAAAAACATATATTTTGGAAACGGGAATTAAAACACAATAAATGTGTAGGTACTATGATATATCGAGAATTTCTAATTATCATTAAATAATAAATGATTTTTCCGGAATATTGAAATCATATATAATTAAAATCATGGACATTACATACAAAACGTTTGTTTAAACAGACATTACATTAAACAATGGCGAGAAAACAATTGGTTGGTATACATTTGGTACTCCCTGTAAGCAATATTTTAAATAGAAGGTGTAATTCATTTTGTGTATATCTAATTTCAAAAGAACAATAAGCCTCTTCCACAATGGAGCATAGAAATTGACGAAATTTATATATTCATAAATTATTTAGATATGCGAGTGGTTTTGACGCTAGGATGTAGTGGATGCAGTTTTTTTGATATCCGCGGATACGGATGTGGATGCGGAATTTTGAAGGCTCACATGGATGCGGACAGATTTTAGAAAAAAACTTCGGACGGGGGCAGAAATATAAACTTGTATATTTTACAATATATCAATTAAATTTTTAAATAATCAGTATTTAAAGTTAAAATTTGGTGCGTAATAATAAATTAAAAGCGGTATAGCCGACTATCTCGCAAAGGTATATTGAGCCCGCGCTACAGAGCAATTTATTGTTCACTAGGAACACTTTCTGATGGTGGCGATAAAAATCGCCGCGTGCGCTCCAACCGGCCCGCCCAATTTCTTTTGTTTCGCGAACCGACATCTGCATCCGCATGAACATTCGCATTGATAAATGCGTATACAGATTTAAATGCACGCAACATCCCTGGTTTTGAGTTACTATTATGTGTACCCTTCTTATGTTCCTAAGTAATTTAACACATAAAATGTTTCGGGTGTTGGACCTGGTATATTCTTCTTCTTCTTCTTCTTCCTTTTCATAGATCCGAAGATCTGTTTGTACCGCTATTCTGTCTCCTGCGATGTGGACTGCCAACTGTCTCGCCATCTCTTTGGAGGTCTTCCTGGTGGTCTTCTTCCAGCTGGGTTCTCCTGGAGAGCGATACGTGGGAGTCTATTTTCAGCCATTCTGTTTACATGTGAGCTCCAATATCGCCTCCGCTGTCTTCCCCATCTGACGATGTCCTCCGTACTACACTTTTTTCTTATTTCGGTATTTCGAATTCGGTCTCTTAGAGTGTTTCCGGTTATACATCGCAATGTCCTCATCTCTGATGTTCTCAGAAGAGATTTTGTTCTCGTTGTGTCTGCTCTGGTCTCTACTCCGTAGGTGGCAATGGGTCTTACACATGTTTTATATATTCGGACTTTGCTTTCGATATTCATGTGTTTATTCCTCCATATACTTTCCTTTAGACATCCTGATATTGCAGCTGCTTTATTTACTTGTCTTAATGTTTCGTCGTATAGACTACCGCTGCTAGTGATGTCTATTCCCAGGTATTTAAAGTCCATCACTTGCTTAAAATGTTTCGGGTGTTGGACCTGGTATATTGAAATTATAAAATATGTTGGCACGTTTTCAATAAACTATTCCAATAACATTTTTTTTCGTATATTTTCTGTTGGCAGATACAAATATCAAATATCGAATATTTTTTTTAATTGCATATACGCAAACATTGGATTTTTTTCCCTGTCGGGAGTCAAATGATATTTTTATTGACAAACATTTTTTTTAACATCTCAATTGAGACGTAGTTGGGATATTGTAAAAGAACCAGGAACTCGAGGAACCTACAGGGCAAACGACCTGGCGTCAGCTAGTTTACGTGATCACTTTATGCGCTTGCGTAACGTTCACCAATTATGCCTTGGAATAGTGTAGTTCTTTATTTTCAGGTGAAATGTTACACACTATTCAAAATATATAGAACTTTCAAAAATTACATTGATAAGGGAACTCAATAAGAAGACATAATATGGTGAATGTTACGCAAGCGCATAAAGTGATCACGTAAACCAGCCGATGACAGGTCGTAAGCTCTGTAGGTGTCTCGAGTTCCTGGTTCTTCTACAATATCCCAACTTCGTCTCTAATGAGATGTTATTAAAAATAAAAAAAATGTTTGTCAGTAAAAATATCACCAAATATCTTGAACTAGGCCTCCGGGTGCGCAGATCGAAAGTTTGTGTTTTTTTGCTTCATTCGTTTACGTGCAAATCACCCCCCTTCTCGGCGAATGGAAAATAAATGTTTTTTAGGTTTATTTACTAAACCTGAAGCATTAATGCAACGCCACATCATATTTTTCTAGATATTTTTGTCTACTTTAATTGAAAAAAATATATTACTCTACGCCTTATAATTTATTAAAAATATATGATAAACGTTGAAAATCGGGGTATGCTATTATTTTTCTACAATAATTTATACAGAACATTATCAAAAAGTTAAGGTATATTTTTGTTTATTAATATCCAAACTATCTAAATTATTTTTTTTCAAAACGATTTGATAAGAAATAACGATGGTTTATCAAATTGAAAAATAGGTACGTTGGCAGCAGTCCCCCCCTTAATAGACATTATTTGTAATAATAACTAGTCTTTATTAATTTTGCCTATTTGTTTTAAATAAGTGGTTTTGGTTATTAATATAAACGTGGAAGTAAATCGATTCAATTCACTATCACTAAATTGTACTATACTATGGAAAAAGTTTCAAGAGGGTAATTTTCTATTAATGTACCGCGTTTCACTTAGAATAAACTACATGCAATAAATTTTAAATAAAAACAAGATAATTAAAAACAAAATCAAGTGGTATTTACAACACAATCATTATGTATGTATATGTTAAATGTAGGTAGGTACCTGTCTACTTGTACTTAAATAAACTTGACGATTAAGGTCACAGAGAATTAAATTTTCATTTGATCCAATTGGCACTTTGCTTAGTTATTACGTAAGTTGAAATGATAGGTGTTTTTATTTTTTAAATCCAGGCTAAACGGTAAAAGTATTATAATGTGTGTTTACATTACCAACCGATACCGGTAGCGATTGTTATGTATTATATTTACCCGTGTATTATGTTACCGTCTCGTTTAATTTCACTCACAAATCAGCGGTGTTTATTTTATTGAATCCGATTGTTTGTGAAACCACACGTTTAAAAATCATTTATTTGGCGCATAAAAGAAACGTTAAATATGGGATTTTATTATTAAATTTATTTTATTTTGCATTGCTTCTCTGTCAACTAACAGATACAATGTCAATTGTGTATTTATATTTAACACGCACCCAATGACAAGTTTCCATATTCTGGAGATTTAAGATATTTTATCGTCACAGATCCAGACTGAAAATTCAATTGAAAACCCGAGATCCTTGGCTGGCAGTCGGACATCTAATCAACCGAGTCACGAAGGCCGACAATTGTCACATTACTAAAATTGTTTATATTTTTCCAATAAAATAATTGATAATATTTTAGCAACGGAAATACATATTTTAAATATAATAGCGACAAGGGAGCCATAAACTTAAGAAAGATTGATCGTTTTTGGTAAAGTAGATCGATGGGGTGTTCAAACAATAAGGTCTTTCGGAAGCTTCGGCCCTAAAAATGGCAGAGAACAAGAGCGTGTGGAGGAGTATTGTCGGGGAGGCAACAATGGCTCTTCAAGCTGAACACGACCTTCAGGAATGAAGAGCAAGAAAAGGATGAATCACTAAAGGAAATTAAACAAACTATGAACAATATAATTTTATGATAGAAAAATATTTTTTTTAAAATTATACGTATATTTAAGAGTGTAAATGTATTTTTAATGGTTGAGTCAATAAAATTCGTTATATTTTGCCTTAAATATCATTTGAAAAATATGTACCTACAGCGAAACACCTAAAACGCAAGACAAAAACAAAGTTTCTATAACAATTTATGTATGTATATTCTATAGGGCTCATCTAAATCTAGTGGCTAGAAACACGATATTTTAAAACTGAGTAATGCATTATGAAGTAACGTATTTGTATCGCATGCGTTATAAAGGGTTTATACGTGATTTAAATTATCGAAAATCGAAAATTTGTTTTTTTTAAGAACAAACCTGATACGAGATAGCAACGTCAAAAAACAATTCATTTTTTAATGGCTGTTTTTTTTATATTTTCTTCTTTATTGTATAAAGGTATGAAAAAGATAAGTCTGACACCTGAGTTTGTGGAGTAGTTACGTTTAGCAGTGCGCATCTCCATTCTATAGGTGAAAATTGCAGATTTTAGTATAATTTTTATCTTTGTATGTCCTTTTTGTGCTCTTATACGATCCATCTGATTACAATTAAACATGATGATTTGTTCAGTGTACACCCGGTAAGATTTATGATTTTTTTCTTCTTTTATTTTCAATTATTTTTTACATATTTCAGTAAAAGTTAGTACGTATATATAGGTACAAACGAACGAATATATAGGTACAAAAAATATATAAGTACAAATGATATTGAAATAATGTTAAAATCTGCAATTTTCAACTGTAATGAGAATGCGGATTGGTAAACGCAACCACTCCCAGGTCCCAGACTTACCTTACATGCATACAATAAATACCTGTAAAAATATACATATAATTCCAGACATGTTGCACAAAATAAATTGATAATTCCCAGATGGACAAACTATTACGGTGAAAGGACACTGAAAGTAAGCATACCAAAAATGTTTAACACCCTTTCAAGTGGTATGGATAAACTTGAAAAATATCCTCAATTATAACTATATCTAAAAAAAATACTGTAGAAAGTAATTGAAAACACTTGACACATTCATATATAGTAATGAAATCAAAAACATGTGATATCTCATCTTATAATTTTAATACTGTATCTTAAGGAATGTAATATGTGCTTGACCTTTTTGTATGGGAAACTCACTGATAGCCTTGAAACTTTTCTGTAAATAAATAAAAAAATAATAATAAAGAAGATATCAAAAACCAGCCATTAAAAATGATTAATCGAATACGTTGCTATCTCTCGGAGTATGATGAAAAATATATCACTAATATTCACTTTGATTTTATACACTCTTTAAGCACATTAACATTTTACGACATTATACGACATATAGTTCTTCTTCTTCTTCTGAGTCGCTTTCCTCATCACTGAGGGTCGTGATCCTCTCTTCTCTTCGCCATCATCACCTAGTGGACAGTACTCCTCCATCTCTCCCGACACTCCGCAGTTCGCAATGCACCTACTACTGTTAGGCCAGTAACCGCTTTGATATGGTCAGTCCAACTAGTTGGGGATCTTCCTCTACCTCTACTCCCTCTTTCTCTATAGTTATAGAGTAATTAAAAAACATGCTATAAAAAGGAATATAATATTTAAATTATTTGGAAGAATTTATGCTGAATTTTAAAATTGTGTAACTGTAAAAATTTTGAAAATACCAAAGTATTTTTTTTAGGAACACACGGTTTAACAAATTTGAGAAATTTGATTTCAAAAAGCGATATTTAGGTTTATAAGCTCTCTAAAATAATTACACGGGGCAAAAATACTAACGTATTTTCAAATAAAGTCACAAGGATAAAATTTATGTCACACCGGATTCGATAACGACATGTTTATTCCGTTGAAAGTTTTAAAAACTAAATTAAAGTTATGGAAAAAATATCAGCATGTCAAAGTTGTAGCATGGGACGGACTATAAAGTAGGGTACGAAGGGGTGTGGTCTTTTCTTTTGAATTTAAAAGAAACATGTGTTTGTAATATCGGGCCGTACGTAATATTTAGTTGAATATTGATTATATTTTTATATACGGGGACTGTTTCTGTTCCATTTCAAATCTGTTTTATCGATTCAAAGAATATTAATAATTGAAACATTGTGAACTGAAGATTTATTTTAAAAAGATGCTTGAAGAATTTAAATATATTGCTGTTGTTTAATGCTTTTGGTTTTTGGGTATTCCAGTTTTAGATCTTTGTTTCTTTGATTATTGACTGCTGAGAGATTATTAGGCAGTAGTGAATTAGACACGAATCAGCATGATATGAATAAGACACGAAGCAGCTTTCCTGGCAGCGAAACATCCAGGAATGGACCGATATTTGAACTGTGGAGGAGCTGTTTCGCACTGCGCAGGACAGGGAGGCTTTCTTTATGGCGGTCATCAACGTCAGGGGGACCTGACATGATACAAGGAAAAGAAGAATGCTGATACGTGGATAACATATTTTTATTATAATCTCCTTTCGTCTTTTGATCATGTCAACTTCTGTTATTTTTATGCAGACAAGAAGCATCAAAAATATGCACACATACATACCATCCCGCATGTCTCTCACGGGGTAGGCAGAGAGAACCGAACGTCACATTTTTCTATCTAGTCACACATTCATCGCCTCGTCAACGTTCTTACATCATCTTATACATTATTTGTCTGTTGTTCACGCTTCTTACAATTCCACCTTTCAGAATATCGTTTGCATGGTCGCAGCATATTTTTCTTCGGCAACCCCGACCTTTTATTCCATTCCTGTCCGCCTTGTATATTTTCTTCGTCAGGCGATCTTATTCATTCTTTCCAAGTGTCCAATTAATCTCAGATGAAAAATATAATGAAAGTTAATCTCAATGTGTTACCTTTCATTCAATTAATTACCATCTTTCTTCATCTTAAATTCATTCCTAATCTCCTCATTTCGTACCCTGTCTTACATAGTTCTATTACAAATTCGTTTGAGCGATCTCATTTTAACTGCATTTTATTATATTTTTTGCCATGTCCAGGTTTCACTTGCATACGTAAAGTTCGGCACTAGAATTGCGTAATGAATGACAACTTTGGCATCCTTTGAAATGTTGCGATCTTTCATTACTGGTCTAAGTGCTCCATTCACTCTGTTTCCTACCACAGCTCTTCTTTCTATATCCTTATCAGGCCGTCGATTTCGTTATAGCGTGCTTCCTAGAAAGATATACTCTTCGACTTGATCGAGCCATTCATTCTCTACTTTTATTTGACACGCTGTTCTGCTTTCACTCTTTTCAAAGATGGATTTGCTGGCATTGATCCTCAGGTACAAAAACAAAATATGTATTATACTGAATTGAGGGTTGTGCGCAGTATTTCTTTGTTCTAGCCTTCTCTTCAATATTGGGGATGATAACACACGTAATGTATAGGTATATAACGTACAGATGCCGACAAATTTCAAAGATGGATTTGCTAGCATTAATCCTCACTCTTTTTCATAGATGGATTTGCTGGCATTCATCCTCAGCTCCAAAAACAAAATATGTACTATACTGAATTGAGGGTTATGCGCAGTATTTCTTTGTTCTAGCCTTCTCTTCGTGGGGATGATAACACAATAATAATACGTAATGTATAGGTATATAACGTACAGATGCCGACAAATTTCTTGAGCCTTTTAGTCGTGGAGTGGCAAAACTACGCAAAAAATGTATGCCCCTTTCGCACACTAATCACTATTCATCCATTCATTTACCCATTAATACACAATTATTTTTGCTGAGTGTGATCAAACAAATTTTACTCCCCTAACATAGAACATTTTATTTGCCTTAAATACGAGAATCATCAAATTAATATATCCACAACACAAGTTTTATTGTTCATATTATTTAATGCTCTTCCACCACATTATCTTGAAATATGTAAATTCACCACGGGATTTCATTCAGATTTGCTAAGCGCTGAATCAACCACATTTTCTCTAAGAATTTGTTATTTGATGTACATTATAAATGTTTGTCGTATATTTTAAAATATTTTTACTCTCAATATGATTATTAAAAAACATGTATGTGACCAAGAGGTCTAGTATGTGATACCCTATATATGATTTGTCATAGGATTAAATTGGTTAAGTTATAGGATTTATTATTTTTTTGTCATGAGTCATATTAAAATATTTTGCCGACCGCCGTGGCACAGTTGGTAAGCCGTTCGGTTTCTGTGCAGGCGTTCTGGGTTCGATTCCCAGCACAGGAGAAATTTATTTAAATTTTTTTCTCACGCAAATATTGCTTCTTTGGGCTGGAAACACTGGTTAGTTGGAAGAAATTTCCACACGGCAATAAACTCGCCACTTGCGCAGGGTGCAAGCAGGTGTTCATTATTTTTTTTATTTTTATATCACAATTCGCTCATAATTTCGATGAATCCACCAACAGTCGTATCGCGTAAAAAAATACGTAGAAGAGATTTGATTTTAGAAATGCATATTTCTATTATGTTTAAATGTTAATTTACATATATTATCTATAGCATAAGAATATCATGTAACAAAAAATAAGGATTTATTTTGTTTTCTCGACACATGCACATCTTAAATAATGTTCTTTTTTTAGTCCTTATGAATTTATTGTTATACTTCTCTTCAAGACGATTTCTTATGGTACGCGATAATGCAGTGCAGTACACATACGATAAGTATAATCAAATACAAAAATATTGTCTCTGAATACAGCGTACTTATGTAGAATGAATGAATTATTTATGATTGGTACCTTGTGCTGAATTGAGTCTATTGTCTTTATGTATGCTTCGTCATCGCCATGTATAATAAAATATTGAAGTGAATGTTGAACGAATGAAAACCAATTACAATGAATTATTCAAAGATTCTATGCAATTTGTTATTTTAAAAATAGTGCATTGAATACATGCAGATAATTTTTCAATAAAAGTATATGTAGGTACTACTTTAATATGTATGATGTCGTTGAGTAATTATATTATACTAGTTGCATGTAACACATGAGATCCAACTGTCGATGGCGACAGTATGTACAATTGAAGAATACGTACCAAACTATAAACACAAATTTATAAACATTTTAAGATATTTTATTTTCTATATAAAACATGTAGGTATGTATATCAGGATAGAATTGTATGGAGGTCAGTCTTTTTTTCCTGCCCAGAATATGAAAACAGCAGGTTTGGATGTATGTATGTTTGGAGATTAAGTATCAAATTATTGAGTCCCCGTAGATATTGCCTTACAAATTGTATGAAACGATGTCGTTACTAAATTCAATTTTTAAAAAAATTGTTACATTAAGGTTGAGATATACTACTACAATGTTCATATTTTCTAAAATTAAATTATCTAGTTGGGGTATTTCGGCTTTTTTCGATATTTTTGAAAACTTTGGAATATAGGCAGTTAAACAAATAATAAATCTAAAGTAATAAAGCAATCAAAATGTTAGTGTTTGTGTGTGTGTATGTGTGTGTGTGTGTGTTTGTCTCACGCCTTCTGAAAAACCAAGAGCATCTAAAAATCTAATTTATGTGCGAACGTGTACCTGTATACCTCATGCAGTGTCACGCTAAAAATAATACGATAAAAATGCTGAATTTTAAAAATATTTCAATAATTATTTTTTTCATACAAAATTTTCCAAGTCGTATCTGTCAAAAAAGTGTACATTTTGCACGCAAATATCTGTTAGTTTAAAAGTTAGAAGTACGTATTTACACGAAGAAAATATATTTTCAAGTATAACTTAGCGTTTAAGTGAAAAACATGGTGAATATTTTGTATAATTATAATGTTTAACTTATTTTTAAAGTAAGCGTTTTGTACATAAACGCCGCCATTTTAATATCTTTTCATACAATATTTCATTTTCCTACCGAATGAATATGTTATTGAAAATAATAAACCTTTGAAATAAATGTAATTATGAAATAATAAAATGAAACACAAGACATTACAGCAAGTTTTAAGACATATATTGTAAAAGTCTGTTAATTATTAGTAAAGATATAGGCATAATAAAATTGCATAATTTGTATGTAATATTTGATATTTTGGACAATTTTCGTTTTTGTGGCTTCGAACAAACCAATGTAGGTACCTACCTACATATCCAAAAAAATGTATCGAGCCCATTTGATAGTAATATTTTATATGTTCGATGGTTACTATGGTTACGGAAAGATTCTGATATTCAAATAAAATTTGTTATGAATCGAATTTATTTAGAACATTGTTGTAGGTAGGTACCTACCTAATACTATTTACTTACAAATCAACAATATACTGATTTCCTATAGGAAAATTATTTTATTTATGTATGCTATGTGCTCCTAAACGGTTTGTCCGATTACAATGAAACTTTGGTGAATTGTCGAGCGTATGCCCGGGATGGTTTCTGGATTTAAACTTTTTTCTTATTCTTCTTCTTCTTCGTGTATTTGGTCATTTTACCTATGAAAGGGGAATATTCTGGGAAAAGAAGGTCCGACTGTCCCTCCATCTCTTCGCAGGTCTTCCAGGACGGTTTCTGGATTTAAACTTTTTTCTTCTTCTTCTTCACCGTGTATTTGGTCATTTTACATATGAAGTTGGAGTATTCTGGGAGAAGAAGATCCAACTGGCCTTCCATCTCTTCACAGGTCTTCCAGACGGGTTCTGCATATAAACTTTTTTCTTCTTTTTCTTCGTGGTGTATTTGGTCATCTTACCTATGAAGATGAACTATCCTGGGAGAAGAAGGTCCAATTTTCCTTCCATCTCTTCGCAGGTTTCTGGATTTTAACTTTCTTCTTCTTTTCTTCTTCTTCTTCGTCGTGTATTTGGTCATTTTACCTATGAAGTTGGTGTATCCTGGGAGAAGAAGGTCCAACTGTCCTTCCATCTCTTCGCAGGTTTCTGGATTTAAACTTTTTTCTTCTTCTTCTTCATCGTGTATTTGGTCATTTTACCTTTGAAGGTGGACTAACCTGGGAGAAGAAGGTCCAATTGTCCTTCCATCTCTTCGCAGGTTTCTGGATTTAAACTTTTTTCTTCTTCTTCTTCGTGTATTTTTGGTCATTTTACCTATGAAGTTGGAGAATCCTGGGAGAAGAAGGTCCAACTGTCCTTCCAACTCTTCGTAAGTCTTCCAAGACGATAAACTTTTTTCTTCTTCTACTTTTTCTTCTTCATCGTTCATTCGGTCATTTTACCTATGAAGGTGGACTATCCTGGGAGAAGAAGGTCCAATTTTCTAGCCATATCTTCGCAGGTATCTGGATTTAAACTTTTTTCTTCTTCTTCTCCGTGTATTTAGTCATTTTACCTTTGAAGGTGGAGTATCCTGGGGAAAGAAGGTCCTTTCATCTCTTCGCGGTTCTTCCAGGATGGTTTCTGGATTTAAACTTTTCTTAACCGACTGAAGGGACGGGATGTAATGAAGGGAAGGGATGCACTAAAGGGCCTGAAGGGACGGGAGGTATAAAAGGGCCTGAAGGGACGGGAGGTACTGCAGGGCCTGATTGGAAGGGACGTAATGATGGATTGAAGGGACGGGAGGTACTGAAGGGCCTGAAGGGACGGGAGGTACTGATGGGCCTGAAGGGACGGGAGGTTCTGAAGGACCTGAAGGGACGGGAGGTTCTGAAGGGTCTGAAACGACGTTTCATGGAGTCTAATTCTTTTTCTTCTTAATTTTATGTAGACCTTACAGTTTTTACACAAACTATTTCCTTTAGTTTTTTTCTTCGTTTTCTTATTTTATGTAGAACTTTGGTGAATTTTATACAAACTATTTCCTATAGATTAATCTTCTTCTTCTTTTCTTCTTTTATGAAGACCTTTTGGTCAGTTTTTATACAATCTATTTCCAATAGTCTAATTCTTCTATTTTATGGATTTTTACTTATTTTATGTAGACCATTGGGATAGTTTTTTATACAAACTATTTCTTATAGTCTTATACTTATTTTTCTCTTTTTTATTTAGACTTTTGGGTTAGTTTTAAGTCTAATAGTCTATTGTGCAGAAATATTATTAACGATATGCACACTTCATGAAAATACATATGTAAAAATTAATGGGATGTGGGATGTCTTTTCAATACTTTTGTTTAATCAAATTTAAACCATTTATATCATCCTATTTTGAATAATTTTCAACACCTAATATTTAAAGAATGGGGGTTGTGGCCATTACTGAACTCTTCACAACGTTTATATTCTAATTAAAAACTATTTACCATAGTTTAAGTCTTCTTCTTCTTCGTCAATGTAGACTTTTGTGTCAATTTAAAGTCTATCAGTCTAATTGTGCAAAAATATAATGCACACTTGATGAAAAAATATAAAAACGAATGGGATGTGACCAACACTAGATCTTTTCAGTACATTATTTAATCAAATTTTAACCACATTCCAACATCCAAAAATACTAAATTTTCAATAGGTACATATTGCAGTTTGTTTTCGATGATAATATATAAAAATGGGGGTTGTGGCCAAACCAATCTCTTTACAACGTTGATAAACAGTCATATTTAAAACCATTTCGCATAGTCCATGCGTGCAGAAATTGTAGGTATATTACTTATACTTCATTCACACTTTATAGCAATATATAAAAAAGAATGGGTTGTGGCCATCACTTGAACATTTTACAATGCTTAAACTCAATCAAATTTCAAACCACTTTTCATAGTCCGATATTGCAAAATAATTGGGTGACAATATTATAAAAACGATTGCTTTTTCTTTCACAATTTTACATTCTTGGCCAACGGCGGGACATAAAAGCTAGTTTATCATAAATTTTTCTTTACCTAATAAAAAATGTTTGCGAAATTCTGGAATATATAGAAATTTTTTTTTGAAAGATTTTGTATTTGCCCTTACTTGTACCATTTTTCAGCGTTTATGGTTTTTGAGATATGTGGAAAAATAAAGTAATTAAGAATTCAAAAATTGGTAACCCCTGATTTAATTCAAACAAAAAAATCTAAATTCTGAGTATAAAAGTTTTGTAGGCCTATAATTTTCCATGTTTTCTGAAATTTTAGGCTCTGTGGATTGAGCGGATCAGAAGTTATAGGACGGTACATACATCAGCCTTCGTGGCTCAGTTGGTTAGGTATCTGACTACTGATCCAAGGGTCCCGGGTTTGATTCCCGGTGGAGACACAGTTTTAAATTGTGTTTTCAGTCTTGATCTGTGGGACGATAAATATCGTAAGTCTCCAGAATGTGGCAACTTGTTATTGTGTGGGTGTTAAATAATTATTTGACATAGCAACTGTTAGTTGCCTGAGAAGTTACATAAAATAAAATTAAAAAATATACAGACACACACACAGACACACCTTGACACACAGGCTCACTAAATGTTCTACTCCGAATTATGAGTTAATCTATATTTTATTGAACATATATGCTGCGAAGCCTCTAAGTTGGTGTTTTTTGACAAAACAATGAAAAATATAGACCTCGCATACAAATCTCGCGTATCTTGGTTTGATGTTATAAGAATAAAATATAGAGAATAAAATGGGTCGATGAAAATTAGATGGGTCGATGGCAGAGCGGTTAGCGCGCTGGGCTAGTAATCCAGTGGTCGCGAGTTCGAATCCTGCCTCGACCGATTTCGTTCACCTACAATCATTTATGCTTATTTTAAGGAACGTAGGAAGATGTATATGTACTTGTTAAACAAGAACATATTCAATTTAAAAATGTTTGAACAAATTGACAGTTGGATTATCTTATGTGTATAGTTATTTTTTACACATCAAGATTCACATGGTAGGGCCATGTGAAGATATGTATATGAAGATGATGCAGTGTATACTGTACCTACTAGGAATAAAGGAAGTCATGCGAACTACTCATGACCCATTCTTAATATGTTTCTTATGTTACCTTAATCTTAAAAATGTATAAATCAGTACTGGACCAAAATGAAATTTTAATCTTACTCTACATTTAATCATTAAAATTTGTTATGATCAAATTTTTGTATGAATTAATATTATTCATTTTTGTATGAATTAATATTATTCATATATCTTTACGTTACTTTGTTGTTAAATGGTTATTTATATTATTTTTTTTTAATTATTTATATAATTTTGTTTCTGCATCTATATATTTTGTGTATTGTATATTGTATGGATGTATACATATTTTTAGGCATCTCTTTTTTATATTATGTTTCATGGCTTCTTTTCCAACTGTTTTTTATGCTTCATTCTTTTTTTAATGTTCATACATATTATATACATCTCTTTTTGTTTTCAGTTTATAATATTATTGTATGTATTAAACGTATTTGTACTATTTTATTTTGTATGTAATTGTAAAAGGCTATTTAGCCGTTGATGGAAGTAATAAATAAATAAATAAATAAATAAATTATTCAATTAATTGTAACCTCAAAGAGTGCTCAGTTCTGAAGCTGATCTTAATCTTATTTTAATCAACTTCATGAGTAATGCTGCAGGAAAAGACGACGAGAAACCGACCCGGCGCCACTTGGTGGAGAAAAAGTTGAAAAAGGCACAACTGGATGAGATGATGCTTCAGGTTAATGAGTCAGGAAGAGAAAAATACCGACCCAAAATAAATATGAGAGAAGGAGGATTAGGGGGGGGCAAATTTGGTTCGACCGGCGAAATCAAAACCCTAGTGATTACCCATATCATGGATATAATTATCGTATGGAGTTCTATGACATCTAAAGATATTATAGAACTCCATATAATAATTATATCCATGATATGGGTAATCGTGAGGGTTTTGATTTCGCCAATTGAACCAGACTTGCCCCCCAGATCATTTTTTGTTCCTAAATTTACTTTCCCAAAACTTACCCCTATTCCTACCCAGTTAACCTATTCTTGTAATAAAGTATATCATGCTAAATAATTATTATTTTTTTCATTTATATGTTTTTTATAATTCATGTATTGTAAAAGTCTTTGATTGATTTAGTCACATATTGTTATTGATTTAGTCACATAGTCACATACGAAATCTCTAGTAAACGTATTCGTTATTTCCCGCCTGGACTACTGCAATGGTATCTACGCAAACCTTCCAAAGCTGGAGCTAAACAAACTTCAATCCGTCTTCAACGCTGCTGCTAGGCTAATCACCGGAGCCGCGAAATTCTCACACATATCCCACCATCTACGAAATCTTCACTGGCTTAAAGTGCCAGAGAGAATCAAGTACAAATTATGTTTGTTGACTTTCAAAGCGATCCATGGCATGGCTCCCACGTATCTTTCAGACTTCTGCATCCCTCTCACCGTAAACGAGCGACAACAAACACATCCATGATTGGCAAGTTGACTGAAATAAATAGAGTCAACACTACATCCTTCGGTGATCGTGCTTTTGCTGTGACCGGACCAGCCTCGTGGAATAAACTACCACCTGAACTGAGGCAATTCGACAACTTAGCACTATTCAGGAAACACCTAAAAACTCACTTCTTCCGCGAGTCTTACAATAACCCCTAATATATTCAAAGCGCCCTTGAGGTGAGGTTATCACAAAAACGGCGTTATAAAAATAATACAAATTTATTATTTATTATTATTATTGTTTATATTCAATATCAATGTTTGCCGACCAATGGGCGAAAAGCAGTATTTAATTAGTTTCATCCTAAGAAATTATACTTTTATTGTAAGCCGGGACAGCTGTCAAATGATGAACAACAAGAATAATGCGATGGCTGTCTAATGATACACACATACGGTACTTAAAAATATTGTAGGTAAAATATTAAATTAATCTGCAGTTTTCAATGTGTCGATTGAGACGTCTTCTTATTTGTAGAATTCCATAATCATTAGAAAAAATATGAACACATAATTCCACAAAGTATTAATTTTTATTTACCAACGACGTTTTCGGCTTATCGGATCGGTAGACAAAAAAAGTATTTAGTGAAATAATATGTGTTCATATTTTTTAAGTATTATATAAAATTGGTTTATTTTACTCACTGCACCAGTAACTCGCTCCGAGGAAAAGAAAGACGTTTGATTTTTACGTCGGCGATACTTATTTTCACAAAATTTAATTCTTAATTCTTGGGACTGAATACAATGTTTATGTCCAAGGAATTATCAATTTGAAATAAGCAAGGTACGAGGCAATGCGAAAAATACTTATAAATTACAACATGAGAATTTCTATTGTACTGGAGTGGAAAATGTTATTTTATTAGGTTATTTTTATTGATTATTGTTTTTTTTTTATTTGGGAAAAACCAACAACTTAAACAATAATTTATAAATAATGAATCACAAAGAGTAAGGGCGTTATAGAAACAAAAATCACCCTGTATATGTCAATAATAAGAACAGCGGTGACATACTGGAGCGAAGCGTGAACAATGACAGCAAGATCCGCAGAGAAGCTGGACACATTTGAGAGGAGAGTGCTACGGAAAATACTGGGACCCGTGAATGATGGAGAAGCTTGGAGAATATGGTAAATATATATAAAACTCCTAGGCTAGACTGCTAGACTGAGCAGGCTGAGACGGGCTGGGCTTGTACAGAGAATGAGAATGCCGTCATCACGGGCACCCAACAGAATCCTTGAGGGCGATCAAAGAAGGAAGGGTGGAAGAAGGATGCATAACAATTACTGCAAGTAGCAGACTGGAGGACAGCAGCAGAAGACCAGAGGAGTTGGAGGCGAGGATTGATGGAGGCCAAGGCTCGATATGGGCTGTAGAGCAATCGGAAGAAGAAGAAGGGCATTATAGAGAAGTCACAAAGTGGAATCCACGAAACTAAATATATATGTCAGGTATCATAGATAAAAAAACGTTTGGTATCGTTTCTTGTGAAATTGACAGTACCTAGTATATGAAGTGCTATTATTTGTGTGAGGCAATTAATGAATTTATACAAAGACAGAAGCGTACGGCACTCATTTACTCTATGCCTACACAAATAACGGGAACATGGCGTTATGTATGAATTTAAATATTGATTCAGCACGCGCTGAATAACTCTTTGAATACATAATAATATGATATTGTTCGTCTATGTGTCTCACGAATCCACAAATATTGAAAACACGATGAAAACAAACACAAACACTCTAAAAAGAATGATATATCAGAAGCTCGAAAAGACCCGCATCTTAAAATAAATATGTAGCTATTTCCACTCCATTAATACTTGGGGTGAAAGAAATCTTGGAGAGAAAACCCAAGCCTGCTTGATTTCTGCGAAGAGAAATCCAAACGAATTGCTAGTGTCTTTCAACGGAAACACGCTTCGTACCAGCAAATCTATCGACCTGCTTGGAGTATCTATAACAAACCAACAAATTAAACGTCTTATATAGAGCACGTAGGTATTTTTCAAAAACTCAAATTTTTATTCTCTGCAAAGCGCAAACACGCTAATTGTTGAATATGGTAATCACCTCTGGAGTATCCCCAATACCTACTTAATACCCTCAATGCTGTACGTCTGATCGACGACCCATCATTGACTGATCACTAGACCACAGACGCAAGGTCGGTATTCTAAGTTAATTCTATAGATACTACCACGGGAGATGCTCAGAAGAACTTGCATCCCTGGCCCCTCTTACACCCATTCACAATAGTCATTCGTTTTACTCAATTTCAACATCCGCTCACGGTAAACCTTCAATATAAACAAACCAGTCGCTTCTCGAACTCTTTTATCAACACAGCAGCCCGGCTGTGGAACGATCTTCCAAATTCTGTGTTTCCACCTTCTTACAACCCGGGTATTTTTAAAACCCGAATTAATATTTTCCTGAGCTGATTGCAAGCCCTGCCAAACGATACGTAGTGCGCTTCTTCGGAAGAGTATACGGATCCAAATCCTTATAGCTGGTGTCCCCTACGTAGCCACGTTAAAAAAACTGTCTCCCTAGGTTCAGAAGTCAGACGTCTGATCTTACTAAGACCGCCAACATCTAAGTATAATATTGTTAGGTACTGAAGTACATAGGTAGTTAATTACAATTGTGTTGTAAGTATGTATGTAGTGTAGGATAGATGTGTATGTATGTTGTGAAGGTAACGGAAATGTGAAATATCCCACTTACGGACACAGTGACGCAATAAAACCTTTAATTAGTAAGTGGGTACCTACCTAATCATCCTGCTTTATGTAATTGTGAGGCTGGATAAGGGTAGTGGGGAGATCCGGTCATTTGACCTAAACGTAAATTCGTGATGAGCGCCATATTGCAAATATTTCATATATTATATTACTTACTATTCGTTTCAAACATCACTCGATTGTAGAATGTAGACTAGCCATTATATTGAAGTTAAGATTTTAACGACATGGACAGCGCTCCAATATTTTTTAACAATTCACTGGTCAGTATTTTAAAATTTTATTTTCCATGAAAACATCTGGTCTCCTGACCTAGTAAAAACAACAAAAAAAAACTAAATTTATGTTCTGCGCAATCCACGCGATGTTTCAAGTAGTTTGCCCAAAGCTTATTACGATTTATTTTACATGCCGAGTTACAATACAATGTAGAATGTGTATTGGACACGATATTTGTATAATATACCAATAATACCTAAGTTCCATACAGTTTTGATTTATTGTTCATTCTGATTAAGTATTACAAATTCCTATATTTATACTTCGCGAGCGTACGAAATGTACACATAAAGATATTTTTTTGCATTTTTTGTTCGTATCGGCTTCAGGTAGGGTCGTTGTAATTGTCGTGGCACCGACCGCGCTATTTGGGAGTTATATAGTAAGATAGAACGAAAAACTTTATTTAAGATAAATAGTAGAAAGGAAAACTTTAAGTTAAACAGTAGGAGGTAGAATGAAAAATTTTACTATGTTAAATAGTAGATGGTAGAATGAAAAAATGTATTTTTTAATAGTAGAAGGTAAAATGAAAACTTTATGATGTTAAAGAGAAGAAGGCAGAATGAAAAACTTTATTTAAGATAAATCATAGAACAAAAAACTTTATGTTAAACAGTAGGAGGTAAAATGAAATTTTTTATTATGTTAAATAGAAAAAGGTAGATTGAAAAACTTAAATATGTTAAATATATTGATATATGTTTATTGTGTTAAATATTTCTTTTAAGAATATTGATATTTTTAGACATTTAGAAGCGGCCCGTAATTCTTTTAATAAAATGAGAAATCTCCACTGTAACGACGACATCAATCTAAAACTACGCCAAAGGATGATCAAATGCTATGTATGGTCGGTCCTGCTCTACGGTGTTGAGGCATGGACCCTCAAGGTTGGTATCATAAACCGCCTGGAAGCATTCGAAATGTGGATTTATCGTAGAATGCTAATGATATCCTGGACCGACATGGTAGACAACGTTGAAGTCTTGCGTAGAGCTAATACTGACAGACAGTTGTTCACGACAGTCAAGCTCCGTAAGACTTCATATTTTGGTCACATAATGAGAGGCGAAAAATAAAAGGAAAGATTGAGGGCCGTTGAGGGGTCGGCAGGAAGCAGCTATCCTGGCTCTATAACATCGGGAGTGGACTGGGATGAGGCGTGTGGAGGACTTGTTCCGCACCGCACAGGACAGGGAAAGTTTCTCCCGAGTGATCGTCAATGTCGGGGGGACCCGACAGGACACATACAGAAGACATACTAAAATAAAATATACATACATACATACATATGTACATACCATCACGGCATATCCCACAATGTGGGGTAACCAGCGAAAGGTGTGCGGGTGTGCATTGCCTTATAAAAGGGAGCACAACACATATGTGTATACCCACACACCAGTCTCGTCTCACCTAAAAAGCACTACATTCAGAATGGGTGGTGAACCTCATTGCTGAACTATGTCAGATGTTATTGTTGCCTGTTGTATTTTCGATTACCCGGCTCTTACGGGACACTCGAAAACAGTAATAGAAAAGAGTGGAAACACTATTCTAAGCCGGTGCCTCACAGCCAGAAAATAAAATAAAATATAAAAAAGCCATTTCAGAGACCCTTGGAGGTTTACTGTATCTGATTCTGTCTTTTATCTTCTTCTGAATGTTGAATACCTACATACTAATTTAGCAATTTATTGTTTTACATTGTGCAGCTTGAAAAAATAATGCTATATCCGCAAACAAAATTGGTCTATGATATTTTGTTAAAATTGAATTTGTTTGTTTGACTGTATGTTTGTTGGGTTTAAATAAAAATATGGAAGGTAGAATAAAACGAGTGGGTTGTGGTCAACGCTAAACTCCTCACTAACTATTGTATAAAGTATTTAAGTATTATATAAAGTATTCAAATTTTGTATGGAAAATATTCAGCATTTTCATGAAATGAGTTTGTTAAATTATTTTTTATTTAAATATTTTATTATGAAAACTTGATAATTCTTCAATGCCATTTTCATAAAAGTGATGTGCTTATTTACCAATTTGAATTGCTTTAAACCAATTTGTCACTTTGGAATATTTGACAGTTGAAAAAATTGAGAAGCACTATTCAAATATCCTTCAAAATCTAATGGGGTCTAAGCGAGTATTAGATATACCTACATATTTGCAAAATTTGAAAAGAATCGAATGAGTACTTAAGTCTGTAATCGATAAAGTAAAATAAACATGCCGTACATAGCACACAGCATATAGCAAACTGCATATAGTATACAGCACATACTATTTGATAATCTGCAATAAAAAAATAGCCTTAAAAATTACGAGATCAAAACTCCCCACTATATCCCCTTGGGTTAGTGAGAAGTAAAAAAATATTATTTAAAATAGTAGAAGGCAGAACGAAAAAAATATGTGTAGAAGTTAATTTCATTCATACGGTTTAAAGACATTCATACAGTGCTTATGACCTGTCATCGGCTGGCTTAAGTGATCACTTTACGCAATTGCAACATTCGCTAATTTAGAATGTCTAATTTTATAGTAAGTTATCTTTGTGAAAGCTGTTAATTTGACAGATATTATCTTTATTAAAATAAATAACGATAGATTGAGTGACAGAATCAACACCATAATATACCTAAATACCTATTGATAATAATATATTTAGTGGCGGTTAATGGTTCAGGATCAAGGGCGCTGATATTGGGTCTTATATTGTTCTATAAAACAAACTCCTTTGATTTTAATAAGGGAGTTGTTATACTGTGATCCAGACGATCTTAATGTAAGATGCCCCCCAGAGAGCTTTTTTTCTGACACAGTTCTTGAATTCATTGTGGTGCCGAGATATTATAGAATTAAACATCGTCAAACGAATCAAGAAAGAACAAGAAGATTCCTTAGAATTTTTTTAAGAATCATTATTAAAATTATATTAAAAAAGAGATTACCCAACTAATAATGTTTTTCAAGAATTTAAAGTTTTAACTGTTGAAAATAACTTTATATACAAAAAATCTCATTGTTCCAAATTCATAAAGATATTCTTACAAATTCAAACCAATTGTCATTTTCTAAAAGCAGCAGAACAAATTCACAGGGATGTTATACCATTCCTCTTTTACGTACAACTGCATCACAACATATCATAAGTATAAAGGTACTAAGTGGTTTAACGAACTCCCTTTGAGTTTTAGACTCGAGAAAAATTACAATATATTTAAGAATAAAATCTTTGTTTATTTCATTTTTTTTGTTTATTTCATTTTTGTTTTTATCTAACATTAAATTTGTTTGACCTTTTTACACAATCCTTGCATGTAAATTATTGATTTGTCTTTCTTTATATAAATATAAACATTAGTGATTAAAAATTTTGTGTATTATTTAATAGATGTGCAATGTTTTGGTGAATGTAGCAATACAAAATAGATACTCCTCTCTTTTAACACGAGATTTTATCTCAGTTAATTAGGGTTATTATGAAACATATCATGAAACTTGTAAACCTTATAAATTGTTATTTATATGCTTATTTAGATATCTCTTTCATACACACATACATATTGTTACTCTTCTCTCATGCGCGTACCCTCACTAATTCACACTTTTTATTGTCTTATTTTGATATTAGGTATAGTACGTAGGAGGTACATGTTATATTTGTATTTTCATTTATTTACTTTTAATAATTGTATGCATGTACTGTGTGCTGTTCTTTGTAAAATAAAATGATAATAAATAAAATATGTAAATTTGTTTTGATTTGATTAATAATAGTAATAATAATAAAAAAGATCATGCAATAAATTCGTTCAATTTGAGGTTTGACTTTAGACGCAAGCGCTATGAACTCTCAATACATTGTGGCTCCGTGTCAGAGAAATAGTCTAGTCCTTCTGCTTTGCCACTTCAATACTCTCACAGCTGTATAGGTATAGAAAGAAAGCACGGTAGCTAAAATCTATAAATCGGGACACGAAAGGGTGGATATATGGCGTGGTGCACTAAATTTAAAAGGCGCCCGTTCAAAATCGGCCATTAATAATTATACAGTATATCTGTCTGAGGTAGTTAAAAAAAAATTGCTTGAGAAAATGAACTTACATTATTTGACTTAGAGTCTATGCCACACTTTTTGAACCTATAATTATTTAAGTGTACCATTCGAACCTCAAGATCTCAATATACCGGGCATAGGGACATGTCACGGTATACGGGTAGTGTGATACCTCTAGCTTATAAAATTTAAAAGCCGCCTCCTTTGCCTTCAAAATTGGTCATTAAGACCCTTGGCATACCGATGTACACTAAAATGCACGCTAAACTACCTTCTAATGTATGAAACACGAAAAAATATAGAAGATTTTTCTAAATAGCGAGAATAGTAAGAACAATATTAAAATAGTAAAAAACTCAGCCTATAGATAGGTATTCTTGTTCTCTTTCGATTGAAGTATAAATCTACTTCATAGACCTTGTAGTTTTTTAGTTACGTATAATGAAAATTTCAAAAAGGGTCTTACTAAAACTAATTTTATAAGACTAGATATATTGAAAAAACGTAAAAATTCAAAAGTTGATAGGCCTATAACTACATATATATATATGTAGTTATAGGCCTATCAACTCCGTCTTCCGTCCCTTCAGTGCCTTCCGTCCCTTCAGTGCCTTCCGTCCCTTCAGTGCCTTCCGTCCCTTCAGTGCCTTCCGTCCCTTCAGTGCCTTCCGTCCCTTCAGTGCCTTCCGTCCCTTCAGTGCCTTCCGTCCCTTCCGTCCCTTCAGTGCCTTCCGTCCCTTCAGTGCCTTCCGTCCCTTCAGTGCCTTCCGTCCCTTCAGTGCCTTCCGTCCCTTCAGTGCCTTCCGTCCCTTCAGTGCCTTCCGTCCCTTCAGTGCCTTCCGTCCCTTCAGTGCCTTCCGTCCCTTCAGTGCCTTCCGTCCCTTCAGTGCCTTCCGTCCCTTCAGTGCCTTCCGTCCCTTCAGTGCCTTCCGTCCCTTCAGTGCCTTCCGTCCCTTCAGTGCCTTCCGTCCCTTCAGTGCCTTCCGTCCCTTCAGTGCCTTCCGTCCCTTCAGTGCCTTCCGTCCCTTCAGTGCCTTCCGTTCCTTCAGTGCCTTCCGTCCCTTCAGTGCCTTCCGTCCCTTCAGACCCTTCTGTACAACCCGTCCCTTCAGTACCTCCCGTCCCTTGAGTACCACCCGTCCCTTCAGTATCTCCCGTCCTTTGAGTACCTTCCGTCCCTTCAGTACCTACCTCCCGTCACTTCAGTACCTCCTGTCCCTTCAGACCCTTCAGTACCACCAATCCCTTCAAGCCCACAGTACGTCTCTTCCCTTCAGGCCCTTCAGTACCTCCCATGCCTTCAGTGCCTCCCGTCCCTTCAATACCCACCTTCAATTTCAGTTCCCAGGATAGTCCACCTTCATAGGTAAAATTACCTAATACTCGATGAAGAAGAAGAGGAAAAAAAAATTTTGATCCAGAAACCATCCCTGGTATACTCTCGACAATTCACCAAAGTTTCATAGCAATCGAATGAACGGTTTAGGAGCGCATTCAACACATGCATACATGGGTTCATAGGTACATACAAACATTCAAATTTATGATATAGATAATATCATGTTTTCATCAAGGAACACTCTCTTCTGTTTTCTCTTCATTTATTGAAAGTCAATTTTATAAATGAAAATATTGTGTAAGTACCTACTATTTATATTGTTTCACAGTAGGTAGGTATACAAATATATATTTTCCTTTAAAATTTTCTGAAATTTGAATTTAAACAACTGCGCCCTAAGTACCACAATGACATTTCAAATGGAACATAGATCATGAAATAAAAAGAATGTAATGCAGTGTGTCCTATCTTGGTTATTTGTATATTTTGGACACACTTCTCATACTACGCGGGTATATTTAAGTTACGTTTCCCCTCTCTTTACCGATCTATGGAATACAATCAATGGTTTGATGATAAATATTTTTTATTTGATTTAATTTATTTATAATGCATATTATGTATTAATATTATTTTTCTGCAGTCCTGCTCCATATAAACTTTAAGTATGCCAAATCTCAAACTCCTCCGTGCGACCAGTAAGCCGAAAATTGTAATTAACGTTTTCGCTTCACGTATTAATTATATAGAAGATATATGTAACCTTAGTTTATATATTCTATGTATGTAACTTTCTGAGGTGGTAAAAATAAAGTTTCTTTTTCAATTTTTTTTTAACTTAAATGTAAGTTTTCGAACCTACCCATCATTTAGATATCTTGTTTAAGTGCAACATTTGAACTTCAAGGTCTCAGTGCATGTGCCGGTATTCTAGGACGTATAGTAGCCCTAGCCTCAGGTATAGTTAAAAGAATTTCGTGTACCTAGTAGGTAGGTACAAGTTTATTTAGTAGTTACAAAGAAAAAAAACAAATTATTTTCCATTGTATGTACCTACTAATAACTGCGGCTATAAAAGGTAATGTACACATGAAATGTTTACTGCTTTCGACAATCGTTTTGTGTTACTATTAAATAAACGTTATACCTAGGTACTTATAATCATACAGTCATTTATATGTATGTACATGAGAATCTGAACAAATACCTGTTACTATGATATGATCAATGACAGATACAATATACACACTTGGGTCTATGATTACAGAACAGTTTGTATTGTAAGTGCTGATATTGGATATTTATTATCTAGCTTGAACAAGAAATGTTGAATAAGCACTAATTTGTTTGATTTGATTGAAGTTTATTGATTGATTGAAGTTAACGTACGAAGTTTAAATACGCGAAGAAATAATCGACTGGTCATTCTGTCTCCAATCGTTCCTCAAATTATCTATACTAAAATAATTCGTAGAGAACTTTTTGTGGTCTGATAAAGAATGTATTCATTCTCGAAGTTATAGTTAAAAATATATATTTATAATAGTTAGAAACAAAACAGCGTGTTAACTGTAAGTAATCTTTTTTTTATAACATATACCAAAAATTACATTAATTTATATAAGCAACATAACAAATAAATTGGGTTGGTTTGGATCACCTCACTAGGCCAGGCCAGTTCCGAGGTGGTAGAAAACTTTTATTTCTTAGTTTTAAATCTCATATTAAATTTAAACGTATTATTATGGTCAGATAAATTATTATAAAATATTATAGAGTCAATAAACGTATTGGTAACATCAACATCAAAAAGAATTTGCTTTTCAAATATAGTCAAATAAAACAACATGAATATATATTACCTATATTTAAATAAATAAAAACAAGTTTCAATAGGGATAGTTGCTAGTTGTAAAAATAATCAAATTCATATCATTTAATAAAATTCAATATTTATTTTAGAAACCTCAAACAATTTAATTAATTTACACCTAACTTATAATTAGTTATTATGATATACGTGTTCGTTAAAGTGGCATATTTTATATTATATCAGGCAGCTGCGTTAAATACAAAATAAAATCTATTTAGCTGATACTTGGACAAACCAGTATAATTTAGCATATTATCAACAATTGCCATTATTTTAGTTAATTCTATGCCTCATTTTTGAGTAACAGTTTTTAAAACATGCGTCGATGAATAAAAAAATAAACAATTCTGCGTTTATCGTGATAGAAACGTTAATATTTACAACACCAGGGGGGGGCAAGTCTGGTCCAACCGGCGAAATAAAAACTATCACGATTACCTATATTATGGATATAATTATGGAGTTCTATAATATCTTTAGATGTCATAGAACTCCATATGATAATTATATCCATGATATGAGTAATCATGAGGGTTTTGATTTCGCCGGTTGGACCAGACTTGCCTCCCAGATTTGTTACGAATCGATAAATCTTATGCAGAAAGATTTATCGAGTCGGTGTGGTGTATGCAAATTTGTATGAAAATAAATATAGCATGTACGAATATAAAATATGTAACTCTTACTATAATTACACCCTGAGTTAAAAATACCTTCATCTACCGTTACTAACACGAAATTTATTGAGTCATCTACTTCTCTGATGGGCCCTTAAATAGGAATCACGCATGGCATGGTATGGAATCAACTGAAAACTGAAAACAGTTCGATAGAGTTGTACTTAACTTTCAACTATCCCGCTCGCCTTGCCGCGAGCAAGAATGGCATTTTCGTGAAAAATCGATTTTTCTCGCAGCGGTACTAGTAAGCATCTAAACAAAATCAATCCATTAAAGGTTGACACAATTCAAATAAATGATTTTTAACTAACCATTTGACTTCCAATAGCTAAATTTCCCCATTGCCAAAGGTGTCAGAGCTAATAGTGCGTACAGAGAAGTAGTCAATTTGTCAGATTTTTGTGTATCATTCAGATACACAAAATAGAAAGTATTTCGGTCATTGACGAAATATTTTTTTTTTGGATTAACTGATGTTTCTTTTAATATCATTAAAATATATATATATATATATATATATATATATATATATATATATATATATATATATATATATATATATATATATATATATATATATATATATATATATATATATATATATATATATATATATATATATATATATATATATATATATATATATATATATATATATATATATATATATATATATATATATATATATATATATATATATATATATATATATATATATATATATATATATATATATATATATATATATATATATATATATATATATATATATATATATATATATATATATATATATATATATATATATATATATATATATATATATATATATATATTTCTTTAAAAAAGATGAAATGAAATTTAATGGCCTAAGTGCTTTTTCGAGTCTCTGCTAGTACCACCAGAGACACAATGAATCTATATTATAAATTTGAATGTTTGTATGTATCTATGTATGTATCTATGTATGTGTTGAATGCGCTCCTAAACCGCTCATCCGATTGCGATGAAACTTTGGTGAACTGTCGAGAGTATACCAGGGATGGTTTCTGGATCAAAAAATTTTAACTTCTTCTTCTTCTTCATCGAGTTTTAGGTCATTTTACCTATGAAGGTGGACTATCCTGGGAACCGTTCATCCGATTGCAATTAAACTTTGGTGAATTGTCGATCGTATGCCCGGGATGATTTCTGAATTTAAAATATTTTCTTCTTCTTCTTCTTCATCGGGTATCAGGTCATTTTACATATGAAGGTGGACTAACCTGAGAACCGTTCATACGATTGCAATGAAACTTTGGTGAATTGTCGAGCGTATGACCGGGATAGTTTCTGGATTAAAAAAATTTTCTTCTTCTTCTTCTTCATCGGGTATCAGGTCATTTTACCTATGAAGGTGGACTATCCTGGGAACCGTTCATTCAATTTCAATGAAACTTTGATGAATTGTCGAGTGTATGCCCGGGATGGTTACTGGATTAAAAAAAAATTCTTCTTCTTCTTCTTCATCGGGTATCAGGTCATTTTACCGATGAAGGTGGACTATCCGTGGAACCGTCAATCGATCAATCGAGCGTATGACCGGGAGGTAATGAAGGGACGGGAGGTAATGAAGGGACGGGAGGTAATGAAGGGACGGGAGGTACTGAAGGGACGGAAGGTACTGAAGGGACGGGAGTAACTGAAGGGACGGGAGTAACTGAAGGGACGGGAGTAACTGAAGGGACGGGAGTAACTGAAGGGACGGGGGTAATTGAAGGGACGGGAGTAACTGAAGGGACTGGAGTAACTGAAGGGACGGGAGTAACTGAAGGGACGGGAGTAACTGAAGGGACGGGAGTAACTGAAGGGACGGGAGTAACTGAAGGAACGGGAGTAACTGAGGGAGGTACTGAAGGGACGGGAGGTACTGAAGGGACGGAAGGTACTGAAGGGACGGGAAGTACTGAAGGGATGGGAGGTATTGAAGAGTCTGAAGCGACGGGTGGTTATGGAGGACAATTTTTAATTATATATATATATATATATATATATATATATATATATATATATATATATATATTTCTTTAAAAAAGATGAAATGAAATTTAATGGCCTAAGTGCTTTTTCGAGTCTCTGCTAGTACCACCAGAGACACAATGAATCTATATTATAAATTTGAATGTTTGTATGTATCTATGTATGTATCTATGTATGTGTTGAATGCGCTCCTAAACCGCTCATCCGATTGCGATGAAACTTTGGTGAACTGTCGAGAGTATACCAGGGATGGTTTCTGGATCAAAAAATTTTAACTTCTTCTTCTTCTTCATCGAGTTTTAGGTCATTTTACCTATGAAGGTGGACTATCCTGGGAACCGTTCATCCGATTGCAATTAAACTTTGGTGAATTGTCGATCGTATGCCCGGGATGATTTCTGAATTTAAAATATTTTCTTCTTCTTCTTCTTCATCGGGTATCAGGTCATTTTACATATGAAGGTGGACTAACCTGAGAACCGTTCATACGATTGCAATGAAACTTTGGTGAATTGTCGAGCGTATGACCGGGATAGTTTCTGGATTAAAAAAATTTTCTTCTTCTTCTTCTTCATCGGGTATCAGGTCATTTTACCTATGAAGGTGGACTATCCTGGGAACCGTTCATTCAATTTCAATGAAACTTTGATGAATTGTCGAGTGTATGCCCGGGATGGTTACTGGATTAAAAAAAAATTCTTCTTCTTCTTCTTCATCGGGTATCAGGTCATTTTACCGATGAAGGTGGACTATCCGTGGAACCGTCAATCGATCAATCGAGCGTATGACCGGGAGGTAATGAAGGGACGGGAGGTAATGAAGGGACGGGAGGTAATGAAGGGACGGGAGTAACTGAAGGGACGGGAGTAACTGAAGGGACGGGAGTAACTGAAGGGACGGGAGTAACTGAAGGGACGGGAGTAACTGAAGGGACGGGAGTAACAAAAGGGACGGGAGTAACTGAAGGGACGGGAGTAACTGAAGGGACGGGAGTAACTGAAGGGACGGGAGTAACTGAAGGGACGGGAGTAACTGAAGGGACGGGAGTAACTGAAGGGACGGGAGTAACTGAAGGGACGGGAGTAACTGAAGGGACGGGAGTAACTGAAGGGACGGGAGTAACTGAAGGGACGGGAGTAACTGAAGGGACGGGAGTAACTGAAGGGACGGGAGTAACTGAAGGGACGGGAGTAACTGAAGGGACGGGAGTAACTCAAGGGACGGGAGTAACTGAAGGGAGGGGAGTAACTGAAGGGACGGGAGTAACTGAAGGGACGGGAGTAACTGAAGGGACGGGAGTAACTGAAGGGACGGGAGTAACTGAAGGGACGGGAGGTACTGAAGGGACGGAAGGTACTGAAGGGACGGGAGTAACTGAAGGGACGGGAGTAACTGAAGGGACGGGAGTAACTGAAGGGACGGGAGTAACTGAAGGGACGGGGGTAATTGAAGGGACGGGAGTAACTGAAGGGACTGGAGTAACTGAAGGGACGGGAGTAACTGAAGGGACGGGAGTAACTGAAGGGACGGGAGTAACTGAAGGGACGGGAGTAACTGAAGGAACGGGAGTAACTGAGGGAGGTACTGAAGGGACGGGAGGTACTGAAGGGACGGAAGGTACTGAAGGGACGGGAGTAACTGAAGGGACGGGAGTAACTGAAGGGACGGGAGTAACTGAAGGGACGGGAGTAACTGAAGGGACGGGGGTAATTGAAGGGACGGGAGTAACTGAAGGGACTGGAGTAACTGAAGGGACGGGAGTAACTGAAGGGACGGGAGTAACTGAAGGGACGGGAGTAACTGAAGGGACGGGAGTAACTGAAGGAACGGGAGTAACTGAGGGAGGTACTGAAGGGACGGGAGGTACTGAAGGGACGGGGGTAATTGAAGGGACGGGAGTAACTGAAGGGACTGGAGTAACTGAAGGGACGGGAGTAACTGAAGGGACGGGAGTAACTGAAGGGACGGGAGTAACTGAAGGGACGGGAGTAACTGAAGGGACGGGAGTAACTGAAGGGACGGGAGTAACTGAAGGGACGGGAGGTACTGAAGGGACGGAAGGTACTGAAGGGACGGGAGTAACTGAAGGGACGGGAGTAACTGAAGGGACGGGAGTAACTGAAGGGACGGGAGTAACTGAAGGGACGGGAGGTACTGAAGGGACGGAAGGTACTGAAGGGACGGGAGTAACTGAAGGGACGGGAGTAACTGAAGGGACGGGAGTAACTGAAGGGACGGGAGTAACTGAAGGGACGGGGGTAATTGAAGGGACGGGAGTAACTGAAGGGACTGGAGTAACTGAAGGGACGGGAGTAACTGAAGGGACGGGAGTAACTGAAGGGACGGGAGTAACTGAAGGGACGGGAGTAACTGAAGGAACGGGAGTAACTGAGGGAGGTACTGAAGGGACGGGAGGTACTGAAGGGACGGAAGGTACTGAAGGGACGGGAGTAACTGAAGGGACGGGAGTAACTGAAGGGACGGGAGTAACTGAAGGGACGGGAGTAACTGAAGGGACGGGGGTAATTGAAGGGACGGGAGTAACTGAAGGGACTGGAGTAACTGAAGGGACGGGAGTAACTGAAGGGACGGGAGTAACTGAAGGGACGGGAGTAACTGAAGGGACGGGAGTAACTGAAGGAACGGGAGTAACTGAGGGAGGTACTGAAGGGACGGGAGTAACTGAAGGGACGGGGGTAATTGAAGGGACGGGAGTAACTGAAGGGACTGGAGTAACTGAAGGGACGGGAGTAACTGAAGGGACGGGAGTAACTGAAGGGACGGGAGTAACTGAAGGGACGGGAGTAACTGAAGGAACGGGAGTAACTGAGGGAGGTACTGAAGGGACGGGAGGTACTGAAGGGACGGAAGGTACTGAAGGGACGGGAGTAACTGAAGGGACGGGAGTAACTGAAGGGACGGGAGTAACTGAAGGGACGGGAGTAACTGAAGGGACGGGGGTAATTGAAGGGACGGGAGTAACTGAAGGGACTGGAGTAACTGAAGGGACGGGAGTAACTGAAGGGACGGGAGTAACTGAAGGGACGGGAGTAACTGAAGGGACGGGAGTAACTGAAGGAACGGGAGTAACTGAGGGAGGTACTGAAGGGACGGGAGGTACTGAAGGGACGGAAGGTACTGAAGGGACGGGAAGTACTGAAGGGATGGGAGGTATTGAAGAGTCTGAAGCGACGGGTGGTTATGGAGGACAATTTTTAATTATACAGGCAATACGAAGTTTGCCGGGTGTTCACTAGTATTATATATAAATTGTGCCTCTGATGTTAGCAGAGACTAAATATTTACTCGTTTGTGGATGAAGTGTATTCATTTTTATTTTATAAATATATATTGTTTTTAAATTTATAATTATGATCTTCCACCGTGTAACCGAAAAAACTCACCGTTTTATAAATACTGGTAATTAATTATCATTTACTAATTTAATATGAAATTATTTAAATTTAAATTTTAAAAATATTTTGTTTTGTGTCAAAGAGGAACCCAAACGAATTCCTAGTGCCTTTATCTAACAGCAAATCTATAACGAACCAACTACACTACAGGGGCTTCATTGAAACTAAGGTGAAACTCGCCTCCAAAAAATGATCGTATTATATAGAGTGCGTAGGTATTTTTCAAAAATTTAATTTTTACTCTCTACAAAGCACAAACACGCCCATTTGGTAGTCACCTCTGGAGTGGTGCCCCCCAATACCTACTGAATATCCTCGATGCTGTACAAAGGCGTGCTGTACGTCTGATTGACAACCCATCATTGACTGATGGATTGCAATCACTAGACCACAGACGCAAGGTTGGTATTCTAAGTTTATTCTATAGATACTACCACGGGAGATGCTCAGCAGAACTTGCATCCCTGGTCCCTCTTACACTTATTCACAATACTCACTCGTTTTACTAAATCTCAACACCCGCTCACAGTAAACCTTCAATATACACGAACCAGTCGCTTTTCGAACTCTTTTATCAACACAAAAGCCCGGCTGTGGAACGATCTTCCAAATTCTGTGAATTAATATTTTCCTGAGCTGATTGCAAGCCCTGCCAAACGCTTCATAATACGCTTCTTTGGAAGAGTATAACGGATCCAAATCTTAATAGCTGGTGTCCCCTACGTAGCCATGTTAAAAAAGTAAACATTTTTCACAAAAAAACATAAATTGTTTTAATAGAATTATATGAATTATATAGAAACAAAAAAATAGACAGTTGGATGATTCTGTTAATATGTGATAGGTAAAGGGAGTTAAGTAGGGTGTAACAAAGAGTATATTGGGGAGTTTTGGACACGGTGCTGTGTTGGCATGGAAAGGAAGGGGGACCAGGAAAGGTTATAATCTAGATTACGTAACTTACACAGGTGAAGAATGAATATCCTACCTCCCTGCTGGCAAATGCCCTCCTTTCGCTGCGATTTCACCCCCCCCCCAATATTATAACTATTTTTTCGCGCACAATTTAGAAACATAACAATACCAATATGCATACTTTGAGATGTTTTTTAATGTTGCAATTTAAAAAACCTACCTACGTCAAACGCTACGAGGAAAAATTGATAGTAATTTGAATAATAATAATGCACGTAGCAGAATATTGCTGTGCTACATGCATTATTATTATTCTTTGTTTAGTAGAACTGTTGGTAGGTAATTCATATGTATTCAATGTGTAAGACTGATTATGCACAGAACTCTTTAGTTAGACGTATATAGTTTTAAATTGTATAATTCTGTCGATAAATCTGCAATCGATATTCTAAATAACGATTTTACAGCTTTTAAAAGAAAACTTTTTGTGCTGTGTGAACTTATATATGGGTACGTCTTTACTTTTTTTTTAATTTCATTATTGTTATTTTATTCTGTGTCCCATAGATGGGAGCACTTCGCTGTTGAACATGAGTTGCTTCATCGGCCGTACGGATTTAGTGATATCGAATAACATTTTTAATATGTTCCAATAATTTAGTCAAATATATGGTGATTCAAGAATATTTCGTCCATGAAAATTAGGTAAAATAATCCTGGTGACTTCTGAAATGAATTTTCAATTATTCAATAGCAATTAATATGTAGGTATTTTTGCGCTATTATGCTGAAATTTACAAATATAAGTGTAGGTACAAATGATATTTGCGTCACGCATTTTTTTACGCTCATAGTAACCTTTTTATGTAGTAGGATTTTTCTACAACTATCAGCAGGACTAATCTAATATTTTAATTTGTACAAAAATGAGTGACAATTTCTTACTAAATTATGATCTTAACTTATTTTTATGATTGAAATAGATTAAGATTAGATTTCGATCGAGTAGGTAGGTACTGATTTATATATTTTCAAGATTTAGACAAGAACGTATTTTAGTTATTATCTTCATCTTTCTTTTTTTAGGCTTGTTGGCCGTTTTATGTCCTGCGTCAACTTGTGACGTAGACTGCCAGCTGTCACGTTCTTGAAAAGTGTTCGTTCCAGAACCGTCTTCTCTGTCGACCCCGTCTTACGATATCCTCAACTTCGTCCAGCCTCCGCATGTTTCGGTGTTATGTACTCTATCACGAAAGTCTTTGGTTCGGACCGTGTCTGCTCTGGATTTAATTCAGTAAGTCATTATAGAATAAACACACGTCTTGCGGATTTGAACCGTGCAAGGTGTGTTCATAAGCTTTTCTTCCAGATGATATCTCCCAGACAACCGGATATTGCCGCGGCTCAACTATAATAATGAACACTTCCTTGCACCCAGCGCAAGTGGCGAGTTTATTGCCGTATAGCAATTTCTTTCAACTAACCAGTGTTTACAGCCCAGAGAAGCAACATTAGCGTGAGAAATAAATTTAAATAAATTTCTCCTCTGCTGGGAATCGAACCCAGGACGCCCGCACTGAAACCGAACGGCTTACAAACTGTGCCATGGCGGTCGGTTTTTTGTGTCATTTCCAATATTTCAACTTAAAGATTATGCTAGCACCTAGATATTTAAATTTTGTGACATGATATTACATATAACGTTTTATTATGGGAGCATCAATTTTGGTACACTGAAAAATTTATTTGTTAATAGTAACAAAATTTCATGTTAAAATTAGAACTATAATAACTAAACATTTGTTTTTGTGGAACTAAATGTTTTGCACACAGCCAAACCATACAGTCATAAATAGATAAACCTTTGTAACTGATAACAAAGGTTTGATTAAAACGCAGGTAGCCAGTTCGGTTGTCTTTTTTTTTTCAGTGCAGGGTCATATAGATAGGTACATATTTTGCTGGAAAATATGTGTCATATATTTTCCATCACAATATGTACCTATGTAACGTCACCGTGTAAAGTCTCAGTTGCATTCCATCAGGAACAGAATCAATAGTCCTACTCCTAGCATCTTCGAGTGGTCTCTAAGATTCCGCGAGCCCCGGAACCCTCGAGCTAAGGGATGGAAAGCCCCTACAGAATAATGCTGGTCCTCCTGGTTGGGTGTTCGGCAAGAGGCCAATAATCCCTTCCGCTAAAAAATACAACATTACGATACCAGAATTTGAGCCTTGGACTAGAACTAGAAACCGTATTGGACCTAGCAATAGGAAAATACCAAAAATTGGAGGACCGAAGCAGAGGACAGAAGGAGTTGGAGGCGAGGGTAGATTGAGTCCAAAGCTCCATATGTGCTGTCGAAGAAGAAGAAGAAGAAGAACGTATTAAACCGCGTCGTGCTGATATGAAATGAGTGAAAGTGAGAGAAATAACAACAAGAGTTGCAGCTGTAGGTACGCAGGCAGTTATTAATTATTAACGCGACGTATTTGTTGAAATTCACAAAATTTTCAAAGGATTAATTTGGTAGCCCTTGAGCGATATCGTGCGAAAATGAGCAAGCAGGAAATACAAAATGGCCGTGTATTTACGTACTTTTGAGAACTAGGGAGAGTTTTGCGATTAAAAGGCTACACCCACTACACCGGATTAAGCCCGTGCAAAATTGTTTTCTATTATGCGGCGTCTGCAGGTGTTTTGTTCTTCCCGCCATCCCGAAATTTTTAATGGAAGGTTTTCATTCATCGCCACTCAAATTATTCTCTTTACCGTCACAACTTTAAAGGTATAAGGTGTTACAAGAATTTAAAACAATTAGCCCGGTTATATTATGGTTATAAATATAATTTATTTAATACCGGATATGAACCTCAGTACATTAATGCGACGAGAGTTTGAGATATTTAAAATGTACGAGTTATACCACAATAATTTCAATCAAGAAAATTATAATTCTCGTATATGTCATTAAATAAAAATTATCCAAATGGAAAGCAGGCAGGTACTTCCGAAGGTACCTATTTGAACTGTACCATACGGAATATTAAAATTACTACGAGATTTTTCGTGAATAAATTTCCTATCAAAATAATTTTAAATTTGTGAAAATAAATCTGTTCATTCATTATATTTGAATAATTTTGGTAAACCTTGTGTAACTTTTACTATCTTAACAATTTTGGTAAAAAAAGTTTCGTTAAATCCTCGAAACAGGCCTGGCCTAGTGAGATGGTTCAAACCAAACCAATTTATTTGTTGTTGCTTGTATAAAATTATGTATTTTGTTATATGTAATAAAAAAATATTACATACATACATATATACATACATACCATCACGGCATATCCCACAAAGTGGGGTAACCAGCGAAAGGTGTGCGGGTGTGATTGCCATATAAAAGGGAGCACAACACATCTGTGTATACCCACACACCAGTCTCGTCTCACCTAAAAGGCACTACATTCAGAATGGGTGGTGAACCTTATTGCTGAACTATGTGAGATGTTATTGTTGCCTGTTGCATTTTCGATTACCCGGCTCTTACGGGACACTCGAAAACAAAAATAGAAAAGAGTGGAAGCACTATTCTAAGCCGGTGCCTCACAGCTAAAAAAATATTGATATTATTAATTATTTATAAACGGTTAAAAAACACATTCACATTAAAAATGAACAAACACATTATATGAACACATTATCCTCAATAAAAAGAAATATGTTTCGTTTTACAAAATATACAAAAAATAAAAAATATATTTAAAAAAAACAAGAGAATGGAAAGTGAAAAAGAAAAATATTTTTCCTTTTATAGAAATCAAATTATATATATGATAAAAAAAAAAATACAAATATATAATTGGGATGCAAATAATAGAAAATAAAGTATATAACAAATTGAAACTTATTCAGTAAACTCAATAATAGAAAAAAATGTTTGTTTCACTAACTTTATAATCGGATTTACAATTAAACACAGAAATTCCGAACTACAACGTTTCTAGAAGTTTTACTTTACTAATGAACCTATATTTTTTATAATAAAAAATAAAATAAATGTAAATTTGTTGTTTGTAAATCACTGCCAACAATGTAACAAACAAAAAAGGCTTTTTTGCTGTTTTATAATAGTTTGATGAGATCCATGATTAGGTACTTTTTAAAACGATGCAAATAACTATTAAATAATGAATTTTATCTATTAAATAATGAACACTACCAGTTTCGGGAGAGCACTCCTTTAACGAAAATTGTATTTTTAGTTGAAATACACCAATCAGTGGTGTGAGGAGTACTTGTATGAAATTGAGATGTGATTAGATCCAAATGTCACGGGTTCGATTCCTGATTGAGACGTATCTTTAAATTTGGTTTCAGTCTGGATCTGAAACGATTAATATCTTGGTGCGTGTTAAATTACTGCGTGATTTTGATGATTAATTCGTGTGTGTTTGTGTGATTCCTTGGATGGTTTAGTTTCACAAAAATGAATTTTAAACATTAATAAAATAAAAAAAAATAATCAACCGTTTAAAATATTTTCGGAATATGTATTTTCAATACTGGCAACATTGCTTTCGACATATCTTAATAATATGTCGATAATGTCATTTAAACTTTATTTAGTCATATTTTTTTTTAATTATTTAGTCATATGTATAATTTATCATTATTATTATATTAAGATATTTAGTTTTTTTACAAATATATTTTATTGAAACATCTCAATAAAAGTAATATTTTCGTTGATATATTTCTATTTAATTTACGAATAACATCACAAAGAATATTGAAAATGAATATTAAAAAAATACATCACAAATTATGGAAGGACAGAACTAACACAAATACATAGTATTCAACAATATATAATTCAAAATAAAAATTATTAACAACATTTGTAACTATGCAGTATTGTTTTTGCGATGCTCTTTGAGTAACACATAAAAATATTTGATTTGATTTGGGAACCATGTGATTCGTATTAATTACACCAACATAGTTAACTAATCTCTTTCTATGGCTCTGAAATAAAAATCGTGTCAGAGATTGGATTTATGACAGGCATTATGGCGGACATTGGGATCTGGTTGATCTGTTTTGTGTGAGCCTATATATTTGTTATGATAATGATTGTGATTGCAGAAAGTTGAGATTGTTTACATATTTAGTGTGGAACGGGAAAAATCACCAGGTTCATAATTGCATATAATTGTCAATAAAAATTGTGACCTACTACCCCTAGAACAGGATTTCCTAATTGGGCAGCAGTAATCTACTTATTGTTGTCATTATAAATATGGTGAGATAAAAGGTAAAATAAATATAATATTAAATTATTTTGTTTAATGTTGGTATATTATCATCATTATTTCAAAGTATCACACTGTGATATATTTTGTATTTAACAACATTTTGAGAGTCAAAATGTTAAAAACCTCAGTACTGTGAAGTGAGGTTATATAGGTAAATTTTGTGTTTAAAAGATATAAATAAAACTGAAATGAAAACTTTTTATTATTCGTTCAAATTAAGAGTTTTTCGTACTTAATCCATATTCTTCACTGTACAAAAAACTAAAATAAGAAAAATTTCGCATAAGCAGTAAAGGGCTGTGTTGTTCGAGATATGTAACTTATTTTCATTAAATCTAAAGAGGATTATCAGAGAATTCTACAAATGATGTTGCTATGATATTTGTTTTAGACCATTAGGAAGAAATATTTCATGATGTCAGCATTGCAGTTCATCTAACCACCGTTAGTGGTACTCAACGTATTAGTATACTATCGAATTTAGGTCATATCGTCTTTCCTTTATTATTTCCTTCGGAAGATTTTGGATGGTATGTAGGTATGCAACGTCATTCTATATTGCAACCAATCGTCATGATATTATGGTTACACATTCACAGTTTTATGCGAATAAAATTGCTGCTCGTAGGAACTTTATTTTTATTTTGGGGGTAAACTTATACAACAACCTATCACCTATCACTCATGCGTATATAATTTGTGAATATAATTGTTTATATTATATGAGGAACAATCAACAATCAGGAGTTGAATGTTATCAATGGTTGCAAGATCATGTAATAAATTTAACAACTGCAACAGGCGGGAGTGTTGGGAGCATTATATTTAAAAATGTTATTGTTTACACTTTACGATATTAACAATAGGTGTAGGACAGACAGTTTCAAATAGAAAATATTTTATAATATTTCTTTCTCCTATTCAAACAACTTTTATTAAAACCCAATTTTTTGAAAGAGAAAATTTAAGGTGCCTGGTGATCATATGAAAAGACGGTGAACATTTATATGAATAGAAGTGTGTGGTGTTTGGTTCTCTACCTACCCTATTACAGACATGGCGTTTTAGAGACATGGTGTTATAGAGACATGGCGTTATAGAGACATGGCGTTATAGAGACATGGCGTTATAGTATGCATATATGTTATACAAGCGTCCTAAAATTTGAGTTTGATATCAGACATTTATTATTCAACTCCATCCCCGATTTTACATACCTTAATTATACGTTTTATCTTTATTTGCACATTATGATAATTGGCTTTTTTTAGGTGAGGCAAGACTGATGTGTGGATATATATTCTTTTTAATAGGTAATTCACACCCGCACACCTCTCGCTGGTTACCAGCTGGTTACGCTGTGGCTGGATATACTGTGATGGTGTGTGGTATTTTTATGTTTACTGAACCAGCTTATAACAGGCAAGTCAACGTTCGGGCAGGACAACGTCTGTTGGGTCCTCTAGTGTAAAATAAAATATGAATAATATTCAAAAGAATTGTATATCATACAATTCTTCATTCTCTAATTTTGTTGGTTAAAATCACATCTATTTTTTTTTACCAAAATATTCTGATAATATTGACTGCTAAGTAAGTCGAATAAAAATCATGGATATATATATAATATGCTGTCAATCAAAAATAATAGGTATGTACAATGTACAGTACTTGTATAATATGTTATTAAAAAAGTTTTTTCATAATTGAAATAGTCCTTCAGTGATTTTGAAATTGAGCATTCAAAAATCACAAGTCAAATTTTATATTGGAATAAAGAATGGAAACTTTTTGCGACCCTGTCCTTCAATATTTCATTTTTATTCTTCTCAAAATCATTTTTTGAGCACGGTGTTTTTCGGCGGAGAAGCCACTTGGAAGTAAAACGCAATTAATTCCGCTTTATGATGGGATGTTATGACATACCTACCACTTCAATAAATAATTTTATTTTGAATATTAAAAATTACAAACGAGCAAGTGATATGTGAGTAATTTGACAAAGCTGTGACTTTCATAATGCTAAATTCATTACATACATATGTATAATGCGATTATTTTTTAACTTAGAAGAGTCAATGCTTCCATGGTTCCTATTTCGCAAGGTTGACGAATTCACAATTATAAATTAGTTACGCGAACGCAAAACCAAAAATAAGATATTTCATTTATTTATTTATAAGAATATAAAAACATTTTTTTTCCATAGTGACTAATAAACATAGATTACATATAAAAAGCCAATTTATACATTTAGCGATTCTGAGATTTTTACGAGGATCCATTGGTCAGATAACAGCCGCAATTACACGACGTAGTACCTACTAAGCAGGGTCAGAGACACCATATAGGTTACTATCGCTGAAGAAATGATGAGTAGATAAAACTAGAATTCGCCCTAGAGACAATTATATGGACCAGGTGATCGGTGATGTGCGCTGTAGCAGCTACCAAGAGATTAAGAAGCTGACGGGTGATAGGTATGAATGGAGGGATCTATTGCTTTGTGCATACCAATCATAGAATTGTGACTCAGCGGAAAAAAAGACAAAATATATCGTAGAATATTTCGTATATTTTTGTATCTATGTATTTACCTCCCCACATGTATTTAAGTTTTGGAGATATCAAAATTTAAAGGATCTTAAAATAGTCGTATTTTAGATCCTGTAATTTGACTTTTTCTAGTGTAATTATATATTTTTTTATTACGTATCGAATAAATATTATGAAATGTTTTAAAAGTAGGATGTTTTTCTATTGAAGACGAGTTCTTTATCCTGTCGAGAGAATATCAACATCAAAATTAAACTTTTACAATTGTGTACCTTCCAAACTGAAAAAAAATAATAGCTTTAAGGTGATTGTGCCAATACAAAAGGTATTTTGTCTTTTACAATAATAAGGCGTTTTTCTTTGTTTTGTGGTGTGAAATTTGTATACCTATAAGTTATACTGCGACTGTCATTACGTAATGAGGATTTCTGTACGGATTACTGTGATACAATATTATTCTTTTCAGTTTCTTGTGCCAATACAAAAGGTATTTTGTCTTTTACAATAATCAGGCGTTTTTCTTTGTTTTGTGGTGTGAAATTTGTATACCTATAAGTTATACTGCGACTGTCATTACGTAATGAGGATTTCTGTACGGATTACTGTGATACAATATTATTCTTTTCAGTTTCTTGTGCCAATACAAAAGGTATTTTGTCTTTTACAATAATCAGGCGTTTTTCTTTGTTTTGTGGTGTGAAATTTGTATACCTATAAGTTATACTGCGACTGTCATTACGTAATGAGGATTTCTGTACGGATTACTGTGATACAATATTATTCTTTTCAGTTTCTTGTGCCAATACAAAAGGTATTTTGTCTTTTACAATAATCAGGCGTTTTTCTTTGTTTTGTGGTGTGAAATTTGTATACCTATAAGTTATACTGCGACTGTCATTACGTAATGAGGATTTATGTACGGAATACTGTGATACAATATTATTCTTTTCAGTTTCTTCGTTGCACAATTTGACTATTTATTCCCTTGAAACGCTGGTGACATACAAATAACATTTTATATTGAACGACATTGACAAATACATGCAGCTGTGCATTTGTCTTAATTCAAGAACGTGTAATTTGAAACTTTTTGAACGTTATTGAATTAATTACATAAATATTTTTTAAACTTTTTTTTTTTGGCTGGTATCATTTGTTTTTTATTTATTTATTTATTGAGACATTCACGGCTCAAAGCCCTTTACAAAAAAAAATATTAGATGACACAGCATAAACTTCATCAAAGAAATACAATTTATAAACATTCATAACATATAGACATATCAACGGTAGCAGAATATATATAAAAAAATAAAAACATATAATAAAGGTAAATTAAACACGAAAGTAAATATATTAAGAACCAAAGAATAAATATATAAAAAAAACTCAAATAAAATAAAGTAATTACATAGCATGAACATAAAAATATTACTGACTGAATAATATAAAAATGAATGGTGTGAATAACTATGTACCTACATACTCTGCCACACTGAGTCAGTGAATGCTGCCAGATGTGATAATATATTACATCATTGAATTAAATAAAATAAAAACTAAATGTACAAAAATATATAAAAAATGTAAACAAGTGACTACACAAACATATGGGGGTATGTTTTTGAAAAAAATCATGCAGAATGCGCATATTGTATATTATTATGTCATGATGTTTTTGTGTTTAGCGTATTCTTCATTCTTCTTTATCAGCCTTTTTCCCTCCACTGCTGGAGATAGGCCTCTTCCATTTCCTTCCATCTTTGTATATTTGAATCCATTTTCTCCCCGCCGCCATCCAGACAATGTCATCGGTCCATCTTTTTTTGTGGCCCGCCAATGTTTCTTCTATTTGCCCATGATCTCCATTTAAGGATTTTTGGAGCCCAGCGCTCATCAATTTGTTTTGCGACATGCCCTGGCGCATTGGCGTATTACGTTTAATGTAATACGTAATTTTGAGTCCTCTTCTCTTCTGTATTATGCCACCCATCAAAATGCTAGCAAATTCTAACAAAATAAGTTTTGTCTAAACATATTTTTATTGACAAACATTTTTTCAACATCTCAATAGAGACGAAGTTGGGATATTGTAGAAGAACCAGGAACTTGAGGCACCTACAGGGCTTACGACCTGTCATCTGCTGGTTTACATGATCACTTTATGCGCTTGCGCAACGTTCACCAATTATGCCTTCTTATTGAGTTCGCTTATCAATGTAATTTTTGAAAGTTCTATATATTTGAATAGTGTGTAACATTTCACCTGAAAATAAGGAACTATACTATTGCCATCTATGGAGTAACGGAAAAGCCTTTTTGTAACGCCATCTATTGAGAAATTAAGAAATTAGTTTATTTGTAATCAACGTTCTTATTGGATAGTTAGAATTGTTGGTCACAACAGTTCATTTGCATAGATGTCAAATTAGGTGAGTCTATTGTTTAAAAAATACAATTTCATCGAAAAGCTTTGTATATAGTATAAATATTGGAATAATTTTGATTTGAAAAGTTCGTGTCATCATTTTCCCACAATTTTTAAGGGACTATTGTGAAAAAATCTCAATGGTCATTAATCGGTCGATAACTTTTGTTGAATGTCCCGTCGTTTTCAATTCATTACATTATTTTATCCCATTTGATGCAAAATATCCTTTAAAAGGGTGACTGCTGCCAACGTACTTATTTTTTCAATTTGAACTTGCATCATTACTACAAAACGAATCATTTTGAAAGAAATAACCTAGTTAGTTTGGATATTAATAAAGAAAAACATACCTTAACTTTTTAATAATGTTCTGTACATATTCTTGTAGGAAAATAATAAGCATACCCCGATTTTTGACATTTATCTTAAATTTCTAAAAATCTATAAGGTATAGAGCATTATTTTTTTTTATAAATTAAAGAAGATAAAAGTATCGGAAAAATACAATGTATCGTTGCATTAATACATCTGTTTAAGTTAAAAAATCAAAAAAGCTTTTATTTCGCAAAGGCGCTGAATGGCAAATAAATGTTTTTTACTTTATTAGATGTAACAATGCTTAAATGCAACGTCACATCATATATTTCTAGATATTTTTGTCATCTTTAATTTAAAAAAAATATGTTGAAGTACGCCTTATATTTTATTAAAAATATAAGATAAACGTTGAAAATCGGGGTTTGCTATTATTTTTCTACAAGAATTTATACAAAACACTATCAAAATGTATAGATATATTTTTTTTTATTAATACCCAAACTATCTAAATTATTTTATTCGAAACGATTTGATAAGAAACAATGATGGTATATCAAATTGAAAAATAGGTACGTTGGCAGCAGTCCCGCCCTTAAATAATTATTCTTTTAAGTATGATTGAATTAAAATATTATTTTAAGTATAGGATTTTGTTGCTTGATTTGTTTCAATTTCCAGCATTTTCTTTTTATTATTTTTGAATATGTGTTTTGGTATATTTGAATCGTCTATATTACTCATTTTTCAATTATTTTCATGTTTTTCCTTTTTTTGGTTTGAATATGTATTCTAATATGTTTTCTCATTTGTATATTCCTCTTTTTCATTTATTTTCAAACTTATTAATGTTTATTTGATTTTTTGTTCATGTATGATTTGATTTGATTACTTTTATATTGACTTTGTTTAATTGCTTTGTATTTATATTTTTTAATTTTTTTATAAGTGATTCCCTCATCAAACACAAGATTGCAATCTTTTTGATGAGGCACTGCAAGGAAAAATTTGTAAAAATATTATTACTAGTGTAATTTATATCTTGATTTGTATTATAAAATAATTATGTTAAATAAATAAATAAATAAATAAATAAATAAATAAATAAATAAATAAATAAATAAATAAATAAATAAATAAATAAATAAATAAATAAATAAATAAATAATTAAATAAATAAATGAATAAATAAACAAATAAATAAATAAATAAATAAATAAATGAATAAATAAACAAATAAATAAATAAATAAATAAATTAATTAATAAATAAATAAATAAATAAATAAATAAATAAATAAATAAATATATAAATAAATAAATAAAGAATAAATAAATAAATTAATAAATAAATGAATAAATAAATAAATAAATAAATAAATAAATAAATAAATTAATTAATAAATAAATAAATAAATAAATAAATAAATAAATATGTAGGTAACTATTTACTCTCCACATTATGGAATAGTGGAGAGTAATGATTTTACAATTTTTAAGCGTATTTTTTTTCATAAATTTCTCAATGGGTAGGTATCTTGTAGAGAGTTTCGTCGTGATTTGTTTGTATGTATAGCGTACGGCGTATGGCGTACGGCGTACGGCGTTCGTCGTACGGAATTTTTTTTTTGTGTCCTCTCTACTGCCCAAAGTAAAAGTCCGATCGACTTCATATTTAAATCATATTACGTGTAAAGTGCATAAACCTGGAGCTGATTAGTTTTCCATAGATATCGTGCTTGCGTCCCAGATTCGAATCCCAACAGGGGAGATATTATTTTTTTTTTCAATTCTTGCATGTCTATAGGCTAAAAACACTGGTTGCAAGTAAGCATTTACAATTTAGCAACAAACTCGCCTCTTGCACAGAGTGTGAAGTAGTGTTATATTTGGTTTTTTTTTCAAATTCAATCGATACCTACGTGGTGTAAACAAAGTTAAAAATATAGTTAATTGAAGTTTTTTTTATTTTGTTTTGTTTCTTTGACAATAAACAGACATAAATCAAACATTGGTTTAAAATCCAAGAACAAGTTGCCAAAACATATGATGTTAAATATCTCACAAATCCATACTGAAAACTAAGGTTGGGTTGTTTCAACAAAAGTATCAGTAATAGTATAGTTAAAATAACTAGTTGCATGTAACACATGAGATCCAACTGTCGATAGCGATAGTATGTATAGTTGAAGAATATGTACCAAACTATAAACCCATAGATACAAATTATTGAATATTTTCAGATATTTTGTTTTCTATACAACATATGTAGGTATGTATGTCAAGATAGGATAGTATGGAGGAAGATCCTTTTTCTTACCCAGAATATGCAAATTGCATGATGGTATGTATGTATGTTTGGAGATGAAGTAACAAACTATTAAGTCTTCTTACATATTGTGTATAGGCGACTGCCATACAAAATGTATGAAGCGATGTCGTCACTAAATTCAATTTTTAAAAAAATTGTTAAAAAAAAATTGAGATCTTCTACTACAATGTTAATATTTTTTATAGAAAATTAAATTATCTAGTTGGGGTGTTTCGGCTTTTTTCGATAATTGTAAAAGTTTTGGAAATATAGGCAGTTAAACTCATAAATTTATCATAAAAAAAATATTTTTCTTAATAAAAAATGTTTGAGAAACCCTGGAATTTTTTTGAAAAAACTAATTTGAGATTTTGTATTTGTCTATGTTTATACCAATTTTCAGCGTTCTAGCGTTTATGGTTTCTGAGATATATGGAAAAATAAAATAAAAATTCAAAAGTTGATAACCCCTGACTGAAACAAAAATTCAAAATTCCGAGTATAAAAGTTTTGTAGGCCTGTAACTGTTTATATATTCTGAAATTTAAGGCTCTGTAAATTGAGCGGATCAAAAGTTATAAGGGGGGGACGGACACACAGACACACACACACACACACATAGACACACACACACACAGACACACGAAATGTTCTACTCCGAATTCTGAGTAAATCCGTGTATGGAACATATATGCTGCGAAGCCTCTAAGTTGGTGTTTTTTGACTTCAAAGTTGGAAAAGCCATGAAAAAAGTAGACCTCTCCATACAATTCTCGCGTATTCTGGCTTGATACATTGTCGATATGTTAAGAGAACAAAGTTCTCCTGAACAAATCGACAGTTGGAAAATTGTGTCGTCTGACGGTATTAGATTTCAATGAAACAACCAAAAGTTTTGAACAATTTTATGAAATCAAAATATTTTAGCTATACTATTACTGATACTTTTGTTCCACAAACACAGCCTAAGTGATAATTGTGTTTCCATCTGAAACTTTTGTTTCATGAATCTTTCTTTCTGAACCACTCAGGCCAGAAATATGACATATTATACGATATAATTCAGATGGTTTTCGATTGGAACTTGTTATTTAAACATATAGTAAACGAGTGGGTTCTGGCCAACGCTAAACTCCTCACTAACAAGTCATTCTATAAAGTATTCAAATTTTGTAGGGAAAATATTCAGCATTATCATGAAATGAGTTTGTTGAATTATTTTTTATTTTAACATTTTATTATGAAAATTTGTAAACTCTTCAATACCATTTTATGAATATGATGTGCCATTTTACCAATTTGAAAAAAAACTTCAAATTTTAAGTTTCTGAGATTGGGGTCTCTTTGAAATATTTGACAGTTAAAAAAAATTGAGCAGCACTATTCAAATATCCTTCAAAATCAAATGGGTTCTAAGCGAGTATTAGATACATATTTGCAAAATTTGAAAAGAATGGAATGAGCATTTTAGTCTATAATAATCGATAAAGTAAAATAAACACGCCGTACATAGCACACAGCACATAGCTCACACACAGATACATTGTGATGAAACTTTCAGAATACAATCTCAGCATGATACTAGTTGATAATCTGCAATAAAAAAATACCCTTTAAAATTGCGAAATCATAACTCCCCACTATATCCATTTGGGTTAGTGAGGAGAAAAAATGCTGGTGAGAAATGTAAATAAAGAATAAATTTGAAATAAAAACATTGACGAAGAAACAAAAATCGATTTTTTCGAAAGAAAATCAAAGACAATTTAATCGTCGATACTTATTTTGAAACCTTAATGAACATACTTTTTTGTAATGCTTTGTTAATGACGTAAAAATCGACAAACTTTTCAGAATTCCAATACAAATAATTAGTTTAATCATCCACGACAAAAAATAAACTCCTGTATACTGAACCATAATAACGAATTTGTTTCTTTTTGATTTTGTTACTTCCTATAAAATAGGTATCTATTATCACAGATTTTTTTCTACCCCTTAAAGGCAGAAATAATTTTAGTAATAAAGAAAGTGTAAGTATATTTGTACTCCACATATTTTTTTTATTGTATTTATGGAAAATAAGGGGTACCTACATATGTCAAATATTATTTAACACGCACCAAATAACTAGATGCCACATTTTTGGAGACATGTTATCAATCGTATTCAGATCCTGATTGAAAATACAGTGTTTTCACCGTGACCGTATCCGAAACAACATTTTTTCCAAAAACATTTCTTAAAATGATTTGCCTATAGCGCAACTAATGGGCAAATAATGGGCAAATAATAAAATGCTGGTACCTTCTGGTGACAAAATATTGTTTTTGTCCGCAAAAAATGCTATTAAAGAAAAAAGAAACGAACACATTTTTGTTGAGCTTGCATCTAGCAATCCAAATACGTAATCTTTAAGGGCTATGAATTGATTTTTTGATTCTTTGACGAACTCTAATAGTAAACTAGAAACAATAATAATTAAATAATATATGATGGGTCGGTGGCAGAGTGGTTAGCGCGCTAGGCTAGTAATCCAGTGATCGCGAGTTCGAATCCTGCCTCCACCGATTTCGTTCACTTATAGCACAAACAATTATTTGCTTATTTTAGGGAACGTAGGAAGATGTATATGTACTTGTTTAACAAGGACATGTACATTTAAAAAAAATAGTTTTATTTGTTAACGAATAACATATGTAGATATATAATAATATTAGAATTGATAACTTGAAGGTTTTTTCGTTGACACAGTGGAAGTTCATAATTATAAATTGTAAAAAAAAACTTATAAATTGAAACACAATTATATTCCACACTGAGTATTTTTATTTGCCTAAGCGCTTTCACCAGTCACAGCTGGCACCTCAGAGGCACACTATATACTCTGAGGATGCCAGCTGTGACTGGCGAAAGCGCTTAGCCAAATAAAAATACTCAGTGTGGAATATAACTGTGTTTCAATTTATAAGTTTTTTTTACTATTTATATTACAATTGTCTTATACCTATATACCATTATATTTGGACATACGAATTTTTGTTTAACGCTACCTAATTTTTGTAATAAAAATTCGCTACCGTATTTTTGAAAAACATTTTTCTAGTCGTGTTTTCATTACTCATGGTCGTGTCCAACTAAATGATAATAAAGAATCATATAACCTAAAAAAACATTATTATGTTACGTACTATCAATTTCATATAGGTATATTGATACATATGTACCTACATACAAATATGATACTCTAACATACGTGGAGTGAAGAGTCGTTATACCTACAGATAATTAATTACTAAAGACTTCTTTGTTTCACTAAGGAGTCTTTTATAATAACATGGCACTATATAAATTGAATCAATTATTATCTTAATCTTAATATAAAAAAATCTTGTGTCACGAATTTCCGAAATCGCCCAATCGTTTTCAATGAAATTTTGCCTTTCAAAAGAGTCGTTGTCTTTAAATTGTAACATTAGTCTTGTTCTATGTGATGGTTTTCTACTCTGCACTATCTTATTTGTTTTTTGTTTAATATATTTATTTTCAGTTCGATATCGAGTGCCGCTGCTTCCAGGGTGATCAAATACTTATTTAATGACTGGTAGCGATTTAGCAACCATGATCGGGTCATCTGCTTACCCAAATATTTTACTGCTTTTATGACAAATGGTGGAGCCAGAGACCATTCATGTGGTTCCGATAAAATATTCCAACACAATATTGAAAAGTTTGGGTGCCAGTCCATCACCTTGGTTCAGGCCCTGAGAGACTGTGAATTTCTCCGCACCTAGATAAATTTAATTAATTTACCACTTTCAAATGAACGAAAAAAATGGTAAATACATATTCCTCATCACGGGATTCAATCCTAGTGAAAAGACACTAATTTTATTAAATAAATAAAATAAAATGATTTTGGCATGTGGCAGAACAATGGCTGCCCGGGGCCTAATAGTTATATAATGTTCAATGTTCTGTTTTATTTTTAAAATGTTCCAAGTTTTTCTTGTTAGTACCTACCTATGCATATTTTTTGTAAATGTAAACCCTTTGATTTTTGAGAACTGTTGGTTTATATTTAACCTTAAGATTAGCTAGCTCAATATTACGATGCCATGGAGCCAGTAGACGACACCGTTATTTTGTTTGTTTGATGGAGATTAATATGGGAGGTTTTAATGTTTCATATTGAACAGGTGTGTCTTTAGTTTTTTTTTAAAATGTATAGTTTAATTATATACACGTTTTATGTTAGAATTAATATACATAAACGTAATAAACTACAATAAAAATGTCAATATTTAATATCCTTGACACATGAATTGCATAACCTACAACAATAAAGAAATTGATGATTTTGGACCCCTGAATATTTGCATTGTTGGGGATACGAAGCGGCAAACCCCTCCGGTTTGCCAACATTATAAATATCCCCACCATGCCGCACGCTCGCCAGTTCTCTCGCGGCACCGTCAAATAAACAACTTCAACCAGAACACGCTTTTCATTTGATCAATCACATCAAGTAGGTTAAATACCTAAAGTGGAGACAACCGACGTGATTTTTGCCTACGTGGGTAGCGTTTCGTGTTTCATTTCTCCGCTCCCACGGACAAAACATAAACAGGTGCCGCGATCAAATTGCTGACTGTTGTCCAAAGAGATAACAATGTGTTTCTGAGAACTCAAGTTTTTTGCTGACTTTCATTCGCATGTGAAAATTCGCCACCAAGTTTTCCCAAACAACATTTTGTGAAAAGTAACTTTGATTTTTTTTTACTGTGTCGACATTTTTTTTCTCCAAGTGATTAACAATTCGAACATTCATATCCAATGTGATTTATTCTTTCGTTTTTTTTTTAAAATGTCCTATAACGATTCAGAATCTTATGCGCACGAAACAGTCTCGGAGATGATGCCGATTTCTATTGGCAACAAATTGCCAGATTTCTGGAAGGACCAACCGAAACTCTGGTTCCACCAGTTTGAAGCGGTGGTGTCGCCGTTAAAACAGAGCGACGAAACATCTTACAATATTTTGATAACGAAACTAGGGAGAGATGAACTGCGACAAGTCAGTGACATCTTATCCAAACCACCAGCCACAGCCAAATATGCGACCATCAAAAGTAGGTTGCTACAGGCATATGAAGAATCAGAAGATCGCAAGTTGCAGCAGCTTCTGGGACCCTTAGATATCGGAGACCAAAGACCGTCACAGTTTCTTAGGGCGATGAAGGAACTAGCCACCGACAAACTCCCAGAAGCCACACTCAAGATGCTATGGCAAGGAAGACTGCCGCAAACTATCCGCGCTGTCCTAGCTGTATGCGACACAACAGACCTCAACAAACTAGCCCAAATTGCGGACAAGATTTTTGATACCGCACACAACCAGACTGTGGTGGCCGAGGTTAGACAGTCCATCTCGCAACAACCCTTGATGGACGAGATGGTCCGCTCATTACAGTGCCTACAAGTGGAAGTAGCAGCGCTCAGAAGTAAACAAGCCAACACGAACAGACCGCAGTGGCGACAACGCTCACGTTCACGATCACGACCACACTATAATAGAACCCCCTACAGAGACAGAAGTACGTCAACACAAAACGAAAATCCTTCCTACAAATGCTGGTATCATACCAAATTCGGAACCGCAGCAAAACGATGTAAGGAAGGTTGCACATATATGTCGGAAAACTAAAGCAGGCGCCGACGATCGAGACAGTCGGCGTCGAAAGCACGTCTCGCCTATGTGTTACAGACAGAGAAAGTCGAACACAATTCTTGGTAGACACGGGTGCCGACATTTCCGTCTTATCAAGACATCATTTCAGATCATCTATTCCGACAGAATACAAACTATATGCCGCAAACGGAACGAAAATAAATACTTATGGAAAAAAATCACTAATCCTGAACTTGGGACTGCGAAGACCGTTCCGATGGACATTCGTTATCGCCGATGTAAAAAGGTCCATCCTCGGCGCAGATTTCCTACGAGAAAACCAGATACTCGTGGACTTACATGGAAGAAAACTAGTGGATAAGGTGACAACCCTGTCCACCAAAACGTCCGTGTCCAACTGTCCCAGTAGCAAGATCTACGCTGTGGACGTCACCGACCGTTTCCATCAAATCATACATGAGTATCCGGGCGTTACAAGGCCGGATACCTTCAAGGAAACTCCCAAGCATGACGTCTACCATCACATCATCACCACGGGACCGCCGATCTGCGAAAAAGTACGACCATTAAATCCTGCAAGATATAAAGCAGCGAAAGAAGAATTCGAGAAGATGTTAGATCTTGGTATTTGTCGACCTTCGAAGAGTCCGTGGGCTAACCCATTACATATCGTCAACAAGTCCTCAGGAGAGGCCAGAGCATGTGGTGACTACCGTAGACTCAACGCTATCACAACGCCAGACCGATATCCAATACCCCGACTATTGGATTTCACCTACATTTTAGAAGGAAAAACAATTTTTACCAAAATAGATTTATGTCGAGCGTACCACCAACTTTCTATCGCACCGGAGGACGTTCCAAAGACAGCAATAGTGACTCCTTTCGGACTTTTTGAATTTACGAAGATGAACTTCGGCCTCCGTTGCGCTGCCCAAACTTTTCAAAGATTTGCAGACATGATTTTTCGCGGTCTTAACTTTATTTTTGTGTATTTAGACGATATCCTAATTGCGTCAGAAAACGAAGAACAACATGTCGATCATCTACACCAAGTTTTATCAAGATTGGACAAATATGGACTAACTATCAATATCAATAAGTGTGAATTCGGAAAAACTCGAATAAATTTCCTCGGGTACGAAATTAACAGTGAAGGCGTTACGCCTACAAAAGACAAAGTGAAAATCATTGCAGATTATCCCAAACCAAAGACTATTGAAGAATTACGCCGTTTTCTAGGCATGGTGAATTTTTATAGAACCTCAATTCCTCAAGCAGCAACAAAACAAAAGAAACTTAATGAATATCTCCATAACGCCAAAAAGAAAGACAAATCGCCGATACATTAAAACATACAGTCAATAAATTATGTCTTATTGTTTGACCATTTCATCTACCTAAATTTATTTGTTTATACTCGGAATTCATTCAATCGTCTAATATTCATCCAATCGGTCGATATAACGAAACATATTTATTTTACAAAATTACAACGTATATAATATTTGCAAAAAAATATCTTATATAAGTAAATGCGAATTCAGAAAAATAATGAGAGAAAAAACATATAAAAACAAAAAATATTTTTAATTGACAATTGACGATTTTATTGCCAAATGGCAATTTCTTCCATCTGATCATTGATTCAAAAAATTGTAGAACAATGAAATTTGATAAACACGTACAGAAAATACCATATTGTTTTATATTTTATAATTGCATAGCAAAAAAACTATGATTTTTCCATGGCTAGAAAGCATCAGATAATTTCCAATATTGTTAAAAATACACGCTGTTATAAACCATCAAACGTTACAGCAACGTAATAGTTTCCGCCAGCAGAAAAAATGATATTTTGGTAATATCATTTCTTATAATGTCACATTATTTCATTCCATATTTCCACCTAGACACAAAAAGTAATAAAAAGATATCTTAACTTTACCTTACCTTCAGCATGACTTGACGTTCTAAGTTCGCATTTTTTTCTGATAAAAGTATTAAGTTTTTTCTCTAAATGTATATGAACGGTGGTGTAAGTATCATTAATTTCTTGATAGAAATAACATAAATTAGACACCAAAAAAAATGAGTAGAAGGCTGTAAATTGTATGACCATATAAAAAGAAAATTATCAAGTACATATACAAAGCTTCATCGTGAATTAAGCGAGAAATGTATGTTAAGAGAGAGGAGTCTGGCATTCGGTTCTCTCTGAACACCCCAAATAGTGAAATGGCGTGATGGTATGGTATGGTGCATAAGCTGACAAGAGTCTAGTAAAAAGTATGAGTCGGCTATAAAATAGCAGGACCAGATAAATTTTCTTCTAAATACATAAGATGTTCCACAAGGAAATGTCCTATACCCAATACTATTCATAACAAATATAAATTATTTGAAAATCTTGGAAATGGATGGTAAAAAAGACTCTGTTACCACTGAATGACAATGTTACGTAAATTAATCAAGTGATTGAACTGATGTACTTCACATGGCGGGAATGAATTAAAGCGATTGGAGAAGTTACAACATATACCTATGATACAAAGAGAGTATGGCCATGGTTTAAATGTGAAAATGTGTACACATACATTTACCAATTACAATTATACCTACATATCACAACACACATATATAAAAATAGCATAATGTTTACTGGAACTTTTCCTATCTCTAATTGTAGTCGGAGTATATCATCTGCATAAACAATTTTCAGGATAATACCATGTGTCCTTAAAGTATCAATGAGACACCCTGTAATTGGTGACAACCTATAGCCCTATTGAAATAAACAAGAATATTTAAACTTTGAATATAATATGTAAATTGAATAGTCAAATTTAAGTTTTTAAAACAATATCGATATATGTATAAATTTTAGTAAAATAAGGAAAATTCGTTCTAAAAATATCACGATACAAACCAAAATATAAAAAAAATATAATTTGGCAAAACATCGATACTAGCTGATAAAAAAAAAACAACAAATTAACCAAACCTCACTGGAATTCGTTTGATATGAAAAATTTTATGAACGGTACAAATAATTTCACAAAAAAATATGACGCACTTTTAGGAAATTTAAAACACAATAACCGGCTGTGACCTAATACATACTTTCTCTATACATACCAACCTTCTTACATACTTCTGGTCGTGAAAAATATTTTAATTGTTGTATATTGATTATATAGGCATTATTTTGTAATGAATATTTAGAAGGACGATGATCTCGTGGTGACTCGCCTATAGAGTGAACTTGTAAAGTCACTATTGGAGTCTTCAGATACTGGTGTTGTACGTTCTGCACAGAACAGATTGCCATGGAGGTGGGTCATACAAAGAGCGATCGTTTACAGCCATCATCCTCAGTCAAGGACAAGGAAGAGAAAGAGTAGGATATATTGATATACGATTTTCTTGATAAACACGAAAAAACTTCAGTGACGGATCACCTTAAATAACGCGTATTCGTATAAGGGGAATATATTGGAAGAAATTCAAGTAAACCATGAAATAATCCATGTTTAATGTAGATAGACAATATAATTACAATCAATGGTAAGCAACAGAATGCTGGACAACGCCCAAAAAGCTTAAAAAACAATTTCATACAAAAGAAAAGAAAATGCTGCTCTGGGCAGGTGGTGTAACACAGATACACAGAATCCGCAATGAGTATGTCAGAAGGTAATACAAAGTGGAACCTATAAGTGAAAAGAAAATGTGATGATATGGTATGGTCACGTGATGCGCAGAGATGGATATTATTTGGTAAGGAAAGCGCTCAACATACCATCTAGACATAGGGGTAAAGGCAGAGCTAGCGGCTCAGAGTATTCCCGTTGTCAGAACCCAGGACAAATGATCCTGGCGTATACATGTAAGGAGGCCCGACCCTGGATGAACCGGGATAGAGGCAAGAAAAAAAATGGATGAATGGTAAGTAGCAGTGTCAATCCTGAAGTAGAGGCCCTAGACATACAAATAGGCATTGGAAAACCACTAAAAATTTGGACAGATGTCATGTGTGTCGTGGATGGCAGCAAACAGCCTAAGATACAACAAAATAGAAAAATTTGAATGAGGCTATTGTCCAGCAGTGGATCGAACATGACTAGGAGTATGTAAGTACCTAAATAATAAATAAATTGATAAGATGACTTTTGAAATAATATGTTTTGAAATCGTTTAATATAAAAACGAAACACTTTTTTTCAACTATTAAATTCGATTTATTTTTTTAATGAGTCGCGAGGAAAATTGTGATGCCGAGAAATATTAAAAAAAAACAAAGTTTGGATATTATTGTTAACTTATTCGCAAACAAAAGTTTTAATGGAGAAAACCTTTTTAAACAATGACTGATAATAAATATATCATGAACAAAAGAAAAATCAAAGAAAATTAATGTGTTTAAAGGTAAAGTTTCAGCCAAACTATTATTAAAAAATGACTTTTTGTTGAACAAATAGCAATATATGAATACGAGCATAGCATAGTATTTTATCATTGAAACTTTTTACATGTAACTTTATACATATACATTAGTTGATAAGTTCTCATTATATTTTAACTATATTTTTTATTTTTTACTACATCAAACTTCTGCAGTTAAACCATGATTGGTGATACGTAAACATACTGAAAAATCACCTAATAGTGGACCCAACAATCCAAGTACTGGGTTTGACATGCCACGTAAAACACGGGTGCATCAAAACAGGGTAATAACGGAGCAAGGCTGTTGCAGCTATAGGCATTGGAGATGGGGGAAGAAGGAAAACCTAAATTGTGAATGTGGGCCGAATACTGCCAGCTCAGGAAATTCGATGGTACCCTCCGGGATATCCGTGAGGCGAGATCAGAGGTGGTGGACTGGTTGAAAAAACTAGAACCAAGTCTGAAAATCTTAGAAATCTGTACCGGGGCCACGCGAAAAGTTAAGTAAGTCGTAATACGTTTTCATCAATCAAAACACAGCGAATATTTTGCGTTAAAACTATGACAATCAGTGACATTTAATTGTTTTTTGTTAGTTATGTATTTCGAAGTTGAATGATCAACAAAGAAAATACTTATTAAGGGGGCGACTGCTGCCAGCGTACCTATTTTTTCAATTTGATATACCATCATTACTTCTAATCAAATCGCTTTGAAAAAAATAATTTAGGTAGTTTGTTTATTAATAGAGAAAAATATATCTTAAATTTTTGATAATGTTCTGTATAAATTCCTGTAGAAAAATAATGGCATACCCCGATTTTCAACGTAATTTTAATATTTTTAATAAAGTATAAGGCGTAGAGCAATACATTTTTTTTAATTAAAGAAGACAAAAATATCTGGAAATATATGTTGTGACGTTGCATTCATGCTTCAGGTTTAGTAAAGAAACATAAGAAACCTTCATTTTCCATTCAGCGCCATTGCGAAATAATAGTTTTTTTGGTTTATTTACTTAACCTGATTCATTAATGCAACATCACAACATATTTTTCAAGATATTTTGTTCTTCTTTAATTTAAAAAAAATATATAGGTATTGCTCTATACCTTATAGTTTTTTAGAAATATAAGATAGATATCAAAAATCGGGGTATGCTTATTATTATTCTACAAGAATATACAGGGTTACAGGTTTAGTCGTACAGAATATTAAAGGACGTTATTATTCAGGTCATTTCTGATGGATTTGATGCTAAATGTTAGGTCCGAAACTTAACCGTTATGGAGATATTGACTTTTAAAGATTTGAAAAAAAAAAAAATTGGCTATTTTATCAATTTTTTGCGGATTAGAGGTCTTAGGGTCCGTTTTTTTATGTATCTAGTTAGAGGGCGATGGATGGTTGGTCACATGGGGAGAATGAATGAGGAGCGCCTGACGAAGAAAATTTACAGAGCGGAAAGGAATGGAATGAGAGGTCGAGGACGCCCAAGAAAGGGATGGCACGACCATGTGAACGAAATTTTGAAAGACGGAAATGTTAGAAGTGTGAGCAATAGACGAACATGTATGAGACGATGCATGAATGTGGACGAGGCGAGAGATGCGTGCCAGGATAGAAAAATGTGGCGTTCGGTTCTCTCTGCCTACCCCGCAAGGGACATGGCGTGATGGTATGTATGTAGTTAGAGGGCATGTCAAATTATAAAAATGATTAACAAAAACTGAACCTTCATACTACTAACAGCTTAAAAAGACAGCTCGACAACAGTTAGAATTAAAGAATCATCACAAAGTGTTTTTAACTTTAAAGCGCTTTGTTTGAACAAAAAATTATCGAACTTATTCTGCAAATAATTGTAAAAACTTCTACGTTTCTTTAGCTAGCTTAACAGTTAAGGTAGTAGAGGGTACATTTTAGTTTGAGGAAAAAGTAGCTAAAATACGTAAACAAAACAAAAAAAAAAACACAGCAATAATTTTATAATTCATGTTCGACATGGCCGCCGCTATTTCTTACACAAATTGTCATTCTTTTTCTTAAATTACTATTAAACTTACCATTAACATCCTTGATTCAGATAAAAAAAAGTTTTAATGACGTTTCATTGAAATATTTCAAATCATTAACAAGCATTATTTTAACAAATCGATTACATGAAATTTTTTTCATACACAAAAAAATATTTTTCATCGAAATATTATTATTTAAACCTACTTACTTTACATTATGTCAAAATTTCCAAATATATATTCTTAACTGACATATGTAGATAGTTATTGTAATCTGCTTCAATTTATTTGAGGATGATCATGAAACCGTGTTCGCAATATATACGTAAATTATGTGCAAATATTAAAATATAGGTACACTTATTGACTTATATTATATTTTAGAGAACCCCAGAAGCATGTGGATTTACATAACATAATGTTCTATGGTAAAAAAGAAGATAAATAGTGATGAAATTCTATTAATAACACCAATTATATTGCACTGATTTGGGGTAACTGTAAAGTCGGAACGGTTTTGGAGATGAAAAAGTTTTGAATATGTGGGATGAAGCTTTGAAACAATGTAATGCGGATCTATGTACAAAATGTATAGAAAAAGCTAAAAAATTATATTACCTTGGCGGAATACATTATCCAAGTTCGATGAAAATATGAACTATCTCATTATACATGTTGGGAATACAAGTGATGATGACACAACGGAGAATGATGATATTTAGAGGATTTCGCAGTCTTCTATCCCCACTCCATTGAGAATGTTATAAGACTTAAAAATTCTGTTCATTCTTGGAGCGGATTTTCGCCAGACAACACAAGGACTACCATCAAGCATATTTCGTACCTCTGCCAACAAGAGGCCAACTCCAACCGTGGATAGCCGTGGTAAAGATGGTAAGCCGTTTGGCTTTTGTGTGGGCTTTCTTGGTTCGATCCTCAGTAGAGGATAAATTTTTTTAATGAGTATGTTCTTGTAAAACAAGAACATATACATCTTCCTACGTTCCTTAAAATAAGCATAAATGCTTGTACTATAGGTGAACGAAATCGATCGAGGCAGGATTCGAACTCGCGACCACTGGATTACTAACCCAATGCGCTAACCGCTCTGCCATCGACCCATCTAATTTAATTTATTTAAATTCTTTTCTCACGCAAATATTCCATCTCTGGGCTGGAAATACTGATTAATTGAAAGAAATTGCCATGTGCCAAGAAACTCGTCACTTGCGCAAGGTGCAAGGAAGTAATAGTTACAAGCAATAATTACATTCGTTATTTTCCAAAATACATACAAATCGTTGCAAAATTTAATAAAATATAAAATCGGTAAAATGTGTATCAACTTAGAACAAAATAATGGTCACCGTATTGCCAAAAAATTAAGGCGAATAAACATAAGACTGACGGCGTATGTCAAATGTGTTGCATTTTTAAGTGATGAATCATACCAATCTTTATTTTTCAATCGACAATAGTAATGATGCAATATCAAATTGAAATAATAGATACGTATCTATTGGCAGCAGTTGGGTATATGAAATAATAGATATTGCGAGCTAGTTTCTTCATTTACTTCCACGATTCTAGTATATGTATATCTAAAAATGATATTCAATGGCATATAAACTTTGGTACGTAAATCCTTATTTCAACACTCCGTTGATAACATATTTATGTACAATTAACTTGTCTAGTTAAAGTTTAGATGAATCACATAATCCCCACATAAATCTCCCTTAGAATTTTATTCTCAGCGGGACACATAAATCGTTCTTTTAATTATTGTCTCACAACTTCTCCCAATTTTCTTACTTCTGTCAGCAGACTTTCATTTGCTGTCCTATCTTGCTCGTAAATTGACAGTTCCAATCCATAGTTACATTTGCCTGACAATTTTGCTGCATTGATATAATATGTAGGTAACCCAAGAAATAGTGTAACTGGACTCGTAAAAAAGTTGGAATGTTTATATGAAAAAATATAAGTATACATATATTTAAAACTGAAATAATATTATATGATTTATCAAATGCACTTAATAGTAGGTCGTTTGACTTCTGTGCTGGGGTCCTGGGCTCGTTTTCCAGCAGAGGATAAATTAATTCAAATTACATTCTCCCTAAATTATAGCTTATCTATACTTTAATAATTTCTGATTAATTGAGAGAAATTTCGATTTTGTCAATTCAGTCTTCACTTGCCCACGTTGCAAAGAAATGTTAAAAAAACGGCGTGTTTTTTTTTACTTTTATCTTTTAACCAACCAAAACAGACTACAAAATAATTAATCGGGACAGCAATAAATATTTTTAATCGCCACTAAAAGAAAATATATTTTTTGTTCCCGACGATTTTGTCGACAATTGTGATCGCCATACTAAATAGGTATAAAAAAGGACAACAATTGACCAACTTGAACAAATTCAAAAAACTGTGAAATGTTTTTTCTAAAGAAAAAATACTTCAACAAAATATAAGACAGGCGCATTAGTTAATGGAAAAACGCTAGACAAAATCACGTAAATTAAGATTTAAAAACGCAATATGAGAAAATATCGCGTGAGAAAATTCTCATTTATTTTTGCAGGTACCAACACGAATCTGTAGCAACGAAGAAAATAAAAAAAATGTTGTATTTGTCTAAAATCTTGCATGAAATTTTAACAATTGTTATTCGTCTGAAATTAATATGTATAGTTAAAAAAGTGATATCTAAATAGGTAGTTTTTACAATAATCTCAGAAATTCGTGGTCCAACTGTCGATTCGTTCATGAGAATTCAATTCTCTGAATCGACAGTATTAAGCCAAGATGCGTGTACGAAGGAACATTTTGTATGGCGTAGTGGACTTTTTGCATGCTAAAAACACCAACTTAGAGGTTTCGCAGCATATACATATGTTACCATACTTGGATGTACTCAGAATTCGGAGTAGAACATTTTATGTGAGTTTGTGTGTATGTATGTGTGTCCCCACCCCCTTATAACTTTTGATCCGCTCGATTTACAGAGCCCAAAATTGCAGAGTATATAAAAAGTTATAGGCCAACAAAACTTTTATACTCTTAATTGTGAATTTTTGTTTCAGTCAGGGGTTTTCAACTTTTGAATTTTTGGTTTATTTTTCCATATATCTCAGAAACCATAAAAGCTAGCACCCTGAAAATTGGTACAAACATAGACAAATACAAAATCTCAAATTATTTTTTTCAAAAAAATTCCAGGGTTTCTCATTTTTTATTAAGAAAAATATTTTTTTATGATAAATTTATGAGTTTAACTGCCTATATTTCCATTTTTTTTAAATATCGAAAAAGCCAGAGATTGAATCCAGAGCTGATACGGTCCGTACCAAACAACTTATGCGCAACAGTGAAATGAAAATACTGCGATGCATAGCTGGCAAAAGTCATCGTGATGGAGTCAGAAATACAGAGATCCGAAGAATTTGTGAAGCTGAGGACATCGTTAGATGGGGGTGCCAAAGAAGAAGGTACTGGAATGAACACGTCAGCCGTTTATAAAAAATAAATTAAGTGACGACATCGCTTCATATAATTTGTATGGCAATTACCTATACACAATGTCTAAGAAGTCTCAATAATTTTTTTTAACAGATTTTTAATTATCTCAATAGAGACGAAGTTGGAATATTTATTGTAGGAGAACCGGGAAATCAAGGCACCTACAGGGCTTACGACCTGTCATCGGCTGGTTTACGTGATCACTTTATGCGCTTGCGCAACGTTCACCAATTATGCCTTTTAATGAGATCCCTATCAATTCAATTTTGAAAGTTCGTAACAGGTCGTAAGCCCTGTAGGTGCCTTGATTTCCCGGTTCTCCTACAGTAAATATTCCAACTTCGTCTCTATTGAGATAATTAAAAATCTGTTAAAAAATATCTTTGACTCCCGACAGGGAAAAAAATCCAATGTTTGCGCATATGCAATAATAAAAATACTCAATAATTTGATACTTAATCGGCAAACATGCATTACATACCATCATGCTGTTTTCATATTCTGGGTAGGAAAAAAATGACTGACCTCCATACTATCCTATCTTGACATACATACCTACATGTTTTTCGTAGTATCCACTCTCTGAAAAGACTTCAAAAATTCTTTCCTACCAATATTAAAATAAAACTTGCGCAAACTCTCCTTCTCCCTATTCTTGACTATGCAGACATTTGCTATTTAAATCTTAATCAAGAACATCTAAACAAACTAGATCGTCTACAAAATGTCTGCATACGTTTCATATTTAACCTCCGTAAGTACGATCATATATTGCATCTTCGCAAACAACTTAAATGGCTTCCCATCCATCTGCGTCGAGATCAGCACACCCTCTGCCTCCTGTTTAATGTATTAAACAATCCGAATGCCCCCGCATATCTGAAAGAAAGATTTCAACCGTTGGCCTCTCATGGACTCCCACTTCGGTCTAGAGAAGAAAGAACCCTTGCCATCCCACCTTACGTTACAGAATACTATTCATCTTCCTTCACTATTCATGCTGCCCGGCTGTGGAACAATTTAGCATTTGATATTAGAACTGCCACATCACTTCCAATTTTCAAATCTCGTCTTAAATGCTCGCTCTTCCTCTCAATTCCATAACGAACACATATCCCAATTTCACTTTCCATCCTTTTTGATCGCTCCTTATCCTCTCCCTTATTTTTCTGATTTTCCTCTCCTTTCTAAATTTGTGTAATTTCTCACTTTTTATTTGCTGTATTATACTGGTAGTGTTATTGTGTTATTATGTATGTATATGCTGAAACTATGTTTTGTACTATTGATCTCAGATGGTTGACTCGAAATTGCCTCTAGGCAATAAGTCCGCCATTTGTACTATGTAATTTTATGTATGTACAAAAAAGTGTTATTATATAAATATAAATAAATGTTTTATATAGAAAATGAAATGTCTTAAAATATTCAATAATTTGGATTTACGGGTTTATACTTATTCTTCAACTGTACATATTTATCTGACTGGTTACCGGATGGGTTACCAATCAAGCGTAGTTAGTAACCAGAGGGGTTACTAATAAATATATGTGGTAACCAGAGGAGTTACCAATAAAGATAGTTTACTATATCCCAATTATGTGGATATGATTTGAAATAAGAACACAAGGACAGTGGTTGAGAGAGAAGAAGAACGAATGGTCAAAAGTTACAATGAGTTATTGATCACAATTAATAGTTTGCTTAAAGATAAATTTACAATTGATAAAATAACTTACAAAGGAACTTTCTCACGATGAGTAGATATAACGATCGAGTGTGTCGAAGTGTCCGATTATTCTTATGGTGAAGTACCATCGTGCTCGCGGGGTCGAGAGATGACCGGTGGTCGTGAGATGAAGTGTCGGCAAGACGGCGTGGTCGAGAAGCGACCAGTGGTCGCGTGGTCGTAACGGCGGCGTGAAGTGACGAATGAAATACGGAAATAAAGTGACGATGTGTACAGGTGTAGACACCCTTAAATAGTGCTGCGCTGGGGGTAGCAAGTTCAATGTCCTCGAACTTTCTAGACTTATTTCATTGAAGTGTCATACCCAGTTGAGGAGTATTGTCACTTGTTTGACGTTGCGGGCGATGAACTCGGCCTAGTGACAAACAAATATACTTGCCGTCGCTAGGCACGCGCTCGAAAGAAATTTCGAGATGTGGTCTGCCACACATACTATCGCTATCGACAGTTGGATCTCATGTAATACATGCAACTAGTAATAATTAACCGTACAACATAATATTATATTTTTCACTATATGTTATAGCTATGTATAATACTAGATTTTTTATACCCGGCAAAATGTAAAGCAATAAGCTAACTCATCATGAAAATTGGTTTTTGATACTGTTTATTTATTATGATATAAATTAAGAATGAGTATAAAATATCCAAAACAATAAATAAAAATTAATATATTCGTAAGTTTTAAAAACAATCAGTCCCCTCCGTCCCTTCAGTTCCTCTCTCTGTCTCATTCCTTCAGTTTCAAATAATGAATTTTGGGAAGTGGTACTCCTCACTACCAGGTCGCAAGTTATTCCACAAAGTAATAAAATTTTGTATGGAATATTTTTATAAAATGAGTTATTACAATATTTTTTTATTTAATTATATTACTATGAAAGTATGATACTTCTTTAATGCCATTTTATGAAAGTTACGTGCATTTTTACCAATTTGTAAATAAAATTATAACACATTTATAATTACTAACACATTTTATTACAATTTACAGTAATTATTTTAACAGAGAGAAGTACAATTAATATCAAAGAACCACAACGTGAGAGCACTACCGTTTATACATCCAAACAGCAAAAAGCCCTTAATAAAACCCCGACCTACCTTTATATTCAATCCCGAATATTCCCGAATCATCCTTCGTATGATCTCGTAACTTGTTATACACTTTGCCTAATACCAGGCGCAACATCAATATATTACAATTAAGTTTCCTGAGCTTGAGGTCACCTAGACAGTTAGAAAAAATGAGAATCACTATTCAGATATCTTTCAAAATCTAATGGGGTCTAAGCGAGTATTAGATGTACATATTTACAAAATTTGAAAAGATTAGAATGAGTACCTACTTTAGTCTATAATCGATAAAGTAAAATGAACACGCCGTTTATAGCACATAGCACACACACAGATACATTGTGATGAAACTTTCAGAATATATGTAATCTCAGCATTATACTAGTTGGTAATCTGCAATAAAAAAATACCCTTAAAAAAATGCGAATTCATAACTCCCCTTTGGGTTAATGAGGAGTAAAAAGTTTCGATAAAATATTTTTTTTAGTTAAATTGTTATTTGAATTAATTTGTATAATTTGGCTTCACCTTCTTCTTCTTCTTACGTCTCCTGTGATTTGTTTTTACAGGAGAAATACAGAAGGCATTTAGTATTTATATATACTGTCGGTCCACTAATTTTCAACTGATTCTGTACCTCCATAAATTTTGATAAAAGATCCTCTACGTTATCCTAATATATGTTTTCATTACTCGATCCAATTAACTTAATAATCCAATCGTTTGGTCATTTATATTTCCAGAAGCAATATTATTTTTTCAGTCTTAATATAATCTAAGGTCTTAATATTATTTAACTGTAATCTAAAGTAATAAAGCAATCAAAATGTTAGTGTTTGTGTGTGTGTATGTGTGTGTGTGTGTGTTTGTCTCACGCCTTCTGAAAAACCAAGAGCATCTAAAAATCTAATTTATGTGCGAACGTGTACCTGTATACCTGATGCAGTGTCACGCTAAAAATAATGCGATAAAAATGCTGAATTTTAAAAATATTTCAATAATTATTTTTTTCATACAAAATTTTCCAAGTCGTATCTGTCAAAAAAGTGTACATTTTGCACGCAAATATCTGTTAGTTTAAAAGTTAGAAGTAGGTATTTACACAAAAAAAATATATTTTGAAGTATAACTTAGCGTTTAAGTGAAAAACATGGTGAATATTTGGTATAATTATAATGTTTAACTTATTTTTAAAGTAAGCGTTTTGTACAAATGTACATATAACCCCGCCATTTTAATATCTTTTCATACGATATTTAATTTTCCTACCGAATGAATATGTTCTTTAAAATAATATACCTTTGAAATAAATGTGATTATGAAATAATAAAATGAAACACAAGACATTACAGCAAGTTTTAAGACATATATTGTAAAAGTCTGTTAATTATTAGTAAAGATATAGGCGTAATAAAATTGCATAATTTGTTAAAAATATTTGATTTTTCTGACAATTTTCATTTTTATGGCATTGAACAAACCAATGTAGGTACCTACATATTCAAAAAATGTCTCCATAACATTTGATATTTTTCACATGTTGGAACATGGTTACTATGGTAACGGACACATTCTGATATTCAAATAAAATTTGTTATAAATCGAATTCGAATTAATTTAGAACATCATTGTAGGTAGGTACCTACATACCTAATACTTACTACTAAAAAACCAAGAATATATTGATTTTGTATAGGAAAATTATTAAACTATTTTAGGTTAACTACAATACACATTCAATATACCTACAAACTATTTCCTATAGTGGAATTCTTCTTTTTTCTATGTAGACCTTTGGGTGATTTTTTCTACAAACTATTTCTTGGGGTTTAAATCTTCTTTTGTGAAGTCATTTGGGACAGTTCATAAATAAACTATTTCCTTTAGTCTAATTTTTCTTTTTCTTAATTTATGTAGACCTTGGGTGAGTTTTTATACAAACTATTTCCTATAGTCTAATTCGTCTTCTTCTTCCTTTATGTAGACCTTTTGGTTAGTTTTTAAACAAACTATCCTTTAGTCTAAATCTTCGTTTTCTTATTTTATGTAGATGTTGGGTGAATTTTATATAAAATATTTCCAATAGTTCAATTCATCTTCTTCTTCTTCTTTTATGAAGACATTTTGGTCAGTTTTTTATATAATACATTTCCTAATGTGTAATTCTTCTATTTCATCTTCTATGTAGACCATTGGGTAAGTTTTTATTACAAACTATTTGTTATAGTTTTATACTTCTACTTCTTTTTTTATTTAGTCTTTTGGATTAGTTTTATATCTAATAGTCTATTGTAAGGAAATATTATAAACAACATGCATACTTGATGAAAATACATAAAAACGAATGGGATGTGACCAACACTAGAATCTTCTCATTACTTTTGTTCAATCAAATTTACACCATTAATTATATCATCATATATTGCTTAATTTTCAATAACTACACATTTCATTTTGATGACAATATATAAAAAATCGGGGTTGTGGCCATTGCTGGATCTTCACAACGTTTATATTCATATTAAAAACTATTTAACATAGCTTAAGTCTTCTTCTTCTGTAATGTAGACTTATGTGTCAGTTTTAAGTCTATCAGTTTTATTGTGCAAAACTATAATAAACTATATGCACACTTGACGAAAAATATAAAAACGAATGAGATGGGACCAACACTAGAATATTTTCAGTACTTTTGTTTAATCAATTTTTAAACCATTTCCCATCATCCAAAATTACTAAATATTTAAAACACATTATTTGCGTTCGATGACAATATATAAAAATAGGGGTTGTGGCCAAATCCAAACTCTTTACGACGTTGTCTTTTTATAATAAGTCATATTTAAAATCATTTCCCATAGTCCATGCGTGCAGAAATTGTATGTGCTTATATATAAAAGCAAATGGATTGTGGCCATCACTTTAAGATTTTACACCCCTTAAACTCAATTAAATTTCAAACTACTTTTCATACTACGGTTAAAAAAAATTATGTGTGACAATATTATGTAGGTATATAAACGATTGCTTATTCCTTCATTTATTTACATTCTTGGCCAACGGCGGGACATAAAAGCTAGTGTATTAATAATTAAACGATAAAAAATGAATTTAACATCTTATATAATTGTGATATGAGACTATTTTTTTTTTATTTATGTAATTATTGTCAAAATAGTGTTATGTTCTCTCTTTATCCAGGAGAGAATATCTTTAATAAAAATCGTGGAGAGATCAATAAATACCAAAACTGTATTTTAAATCGAAAAGAAGAATATATTACAATAAAGATCGTTTTACAAGATGTTCACATTATGAAAGTCTAATCTAGAAAAATCTAGAATGTCCAGCAAATTCTCATTATATTTTTTCCAAACAAAAAATCTACATTGTTTTGTTCTCTTTTTTTGAATTATCATTTTTCCATATCAACATAGTATTTTAAATCTAAATAAATACCATATATTAATATTTTACAAATAGTAAATTAATGAATTTCAGGTAGGTACATACCTAGCTATATATAAAGAAAATCGAGCTTTAATTTTTTTGAGTGAATGATATAAAAAAAGTTTTAAACTATGTTAATTGGAATATAATACCACATACAATATAATTAAATATTTTTATATTATTATTTGATTCCAGCGTTCGCCGCAATTCACTTTTCATCTGTTTTAATTTAACACCATCCTTTTTGCTTATGAGGACCATTGCAGAACTCTAAAAGAACACAACAAGAGTGAAGAGATCTCTTAAACTTTGTAGACATTGCAATTATCATATACAAAAGTAAGTGAGCTCACTCTCAGGAATAAGTAGATAAACAAGAGATTTTCATGGGTAATTTGTCAATTTTGGGTCATCGATTAATCTCGGCATTTGAAGTCAAACATATGAATTATATAAATAAGTCGACAAAGGGAATAACGTACTTTATTTAATAAGCACATCACGCGTACATATTATGTACAGCACCGTGTAACTTGATACTGGAACTATGTTAACCTAACAAATTGCCCCACAGCGTATGAAAATAAATCGAAATACCTATATATTGAGAAATAATTCGAATACGAGAAATGAAATTGCCGATAAAATTGTGAGTAGATGCATATACCTAACGTATAAATATGTATTATTTATAGGAACGGGTGTTCAACAGAAATTGATTTTAGATATTTTTCATATTTTACGATACAGCAGTGCCTGGATTGTGCAATATAATGCCAATTATTATTTTTTTTCAATGCTAAGCAGACAAACATGAAACATTATAACATATGATGTGTCGTTTGATAAAGGATAACTTTACTGAAAGTGCTGATCACATTATAGAATTTATTTAGCTTTTGGCCGCATATATCACAATTATAAAATATAATAAAATTTGCTATTCTTAAGGTAAATTAATGTTGCGCAGTGTTAAGTTTCCTGCTTGTCAAATATGAATGTCCAGGTTCTTGATATAATTGATTGCTTCATCGGTGAGTGCGAAAAAGTCTGTTTGGTCACCACTATAATATTATATGCTGCTCACACACTCCGCTACTATATGTATGTTTGATGGTCTGTCTGTCAGCTCCGCAGTCACATATAGGGGATTCTCACCATCTACATTTGAAGGCAAAATCAGAATACCTACCATGGCCAGTTAGGATTCTGTTTAGCGCCGAACAGATCCTCCTCGGCTGATCGATGCCAGAAAATACTAACACTAGTAGAAAATTATAACAGATATGATTTTTATAGCGTAGTACCAATTTATTTTACATTTGCATAAACTGGGTCCAGTAGCGAATTAAATGTAGAATCCAAAAAACTGGACATTCCTGTACAAATGTAGTCAAGAATACATAAAAAATCCGGTTAAAATTACTATATAAATAACAGAAATATCGCGCGCGTCTGTTTAATATTATAATCGCTGTCCTTTTAATACAATATTTATGTATTCATTCCTTCACCTCATTTGTATTTTTATTATACCTGTAAACATATTTACCTTAATGTCTTTCGGGTATTTAATTTTAATGGAATTGCCCCCTTCCTTCTCTATTATTGTTATCCTCTTTTTGAATCTATTTATGAAGTTTTTATATTCATTTTTCATACCAATATGCAAATTTTTTCACATTGATATAACATACCATATATTTTTTCTTTAAAGTTTGACAATATTTGAATGCATTTGTGTAGAAATTATTTTTTTAGTACTATGTAAATATGAAGTCTATCACACAAATAGGACACAAATTTTCATATTTCTGTACGGCATACACACAAAAACATCACGATGAAACTCAATGTATGCACTCTCTACATGATAAATATTGAGAAATTAATGTGAAAAATATGCTTAAAAATTGTGAAATCATGACAATCCACTATTCCATAGTAGTTGAGAGTAAATAAGGTGTTATAGTATTATGTTTCTAATACATATAATCTTAGATGTTACTTCCGGGCAAAAGAATGAGAGTTCATAAAGGAAATTGACAAGGAACACAAAGCATCTCGCTATGATCCTGGCGTTGGTTTGGATGGCCATACATAGTGGAAAGCGGAATATATTACATCAGAATATTCACCAAGTTTAAAGCAAGTCCTTTTTCAAACAATTTTGAAAATGTCTTTGTTTACAGGAGCTATGTACATACGTCACATACAACTAAGTTGTCAGCGCCCTTGACATGATACTGAATTATTAAACAGCGTTATATAAACCACAATATCAGTATAAAATTTAACATGAAAATATATTGTATGACTAGAAAAGTAAGGAAGATAGATTGTGGTTTCAAAATATTTGCTATTTTTAACTTTTCGTGTTCAATAATACGTCTAAAAATATTACAGTAGGTACAATAAATTGGAACATTGGACATTGTGACATTGGAAAATTATGTAGGCAGCAGGGCTACTCATGAAGTTGATCAACATAAGTTTAAGATCAGCTTCAGACTTAAGAAATCTTTGAGCTTCTAATTAATTAAATATTTGTATTAGTTTACACAAAAATTAATGGCAATTCCATACTAAACGTTGATATTAACAAATTTTTATGAAAGAAAGATTAACATTAAATTATGATCGAGTACTGATTTATACACTTTTAAGATTAAGGCAAGAAAAGCACTTATTAAGAATGTGACATGAGTAGCCCCCCAGTATTAAAATTGGCTACATTTACAAAGAAAATACTTAGGAAAATCTTAATACTTAAATATATAAGGAAAAAAAATAGTTAAACGAAATAACCACCATTTTATACACTCAAACGCTAAATTGTAATTGTTAATACATGTTTTCGTGTAAAAAACGTACTTGTGATATTAAAATAAACAAATATTTTCTAAATTATTTTTTTAGGCCAAAAAAATATCCAAATACACATACCTAAATACATCTACATATTACTCACTAAAATATTATGGAAGGGATTGTAATAAAAAAAAAATTGGGAGAAGATTTTAAGCTTCAAAATTCATAATAATAAATACTCAAAAAAAATATTTTGTAAATGTATTACTGAATTTTAATTTGTGCGATCAGTTGGAAATATATATTTTTTAATAAACATAAATTTTGGATATATTAAAATACAAATGGTATAAGAAAACATCTTCAGTAGAAGACAATGTATGGATACACTTACTGTTATATAGGATCATTTGATGATATAGTATCCAATATCGAAACCGAGTCATGCATCAAAAACCTAATTCAAAACGTTTCAAAAGTTCGTGAATCAATGTCTTAGTGACGTTTTCAATTTATTGTCCCAAGAATATTCATCCGTGCACTCAAAATCCATTAAAGTAATGTATTCAGAAGTTCTCGACAATGTATAAGATAAATGGTCAATTTATGTCTACCTTCTTGTCCGATTCACAAAGCTCGATTATTTTATCTATGATTGCTGAAATTATAATAATAAAAAAACACATTTACAACATCCAGTTTATTGCAAAGTATAGACTTATTCAACTACCCAAATGATATTCAATGAATATCTTCTCTAAAGGAAATCGTATCCATGACGCCGATACTCAAATCAAACCAATTGCCAATATTAGCCAGGTTGGTTTATTATACAATGCCTTTCGACTATCGTTTTTTTAATATTTATACGAACTCTTTGATTGTTCATTTTACGCTATGGTGTAGAGATTGCTAATCACTGTGACTCCACAAGAAAATTATCATGATACGCATTATACGTTGAGTACATTCTAACGTTTTTTGAAATGAACGGTGATGATTGCTTTTTTGGTCGATAAATCCTCGAAAAAATAAGCTCTTCCCAGTTCTTTCCGTCCCCCCAGTCCCTTTCGCCGATCCAGTCCCTTCCGCCCCTCCAGTCCCTTCTTCCCCTCCAGTCCCTCTAGTCCCTCCCGCCTCTCCAGTCCCTCGCGACCCACTAGTCCCTTACGTAGATAAAATTGTAGATAAAATAATAACTCTAAAACCTTCTACGGGTGTGCGCTTAACAAATCACCAATGTTTCATCAAAAACAGAAAGATTTTAGGATATAACGCATGAAAAGCATACAATCACAATTTATATTGAAATAATATTCAAATCTACAATTTTTACCTAAAAAGATGATGCAACGCAATGCAATGCAACGCTGGTAAAAGATATCGCTCCCAGGTGCCAGACTAACCTTTTTATACCAATATTCAATTAGACTTGTTGCATGTAACACATGAGATCCAACTGTCGATAGCGATAGTATGTATAGTTGAAGAATAAGTACCAACAATAATCCCATAAATACAAATTATTTAATATTTTAAAATATTTGATTTTCTATACAACAAATGTACCTATGTATGTATGTCAAGATAGGATAGTATGGAGGTCAGTTCTTTGATCCTACCCAGAATATGGAAATAGCATGGTGGTATGTATGTATGTTTGGAGATTAGTATCAAACAATTAAGTCTTCTTAGATATTGTGTGTAGGCGATTGCCATACAAATTGTATGAAGCAATGTCGTCACTAAATTCAATTTAAATAAAAATTATTAAAAAAAAAATTGAGATGTGCTGATACAATCTTAATTTTTTTTATAGAAAATTAAATTATCTAGTTAGGGTGTTTCGGCTTTTTTCGATATTTTTAAAAAAATTGGAAATAATTCTTAATAAAACATGTTTGAGAAACCCTGGAATTTAAAAAAAAAAAATTGAGATTTTGTATTTGTCTATGCATATACCAAATTTCAACGTTCTAGCTTTTACGGTTTCTGAGATACATGGAAAAATAAATCAAAATTTCAAAAGTTGATAACCCCTGACTGAAACAAAAATTCAATTTCTGATTATAAAAGCACACACACACACACACACACACACAAACACACACACACACACACACACACACACACAAACACACCCTCACACACACGCACACACACACACACACACAGACACAAAACTCACATAAAATGTTCTACTCCGGATTCTGAGTAAATCCATGTATGGGAACATATATGCTGCGAGGCCTCTAGTTGGTGTTATTAGCATGCAAAAAGTCCACTACGCCATACAAAATTTTCCTTCGTACACGCATCTTGGCTTAACTAGTTGCATGTAACACATGGGATCCTACTGTCGATAGCGATAGTATGTATAGTTGAAGAATAAGTACCTAACTACTAGTTGAATTTTACACATGAGATCCAACTGTCGATAGCGATAGTATGTATAATGTATAGTTGAAGAATAATTACCAAACTATAAACACTTAAATCCAAATTATTGAATATTTTAAGATATTTTGTTTTCTATACAACATTATGTAGGTATGTATGTCAAGATAGGACAGTATGGAGGTCAGTCATTTTTTCCTACCCAGAATATGAAAACAGCATGATGGTATGTATGTATGTTTGGAGATTAAGTATCAAACTATTGTCTTCATAGATTTTGTGTATAGGCGACTGTCATACAAATTGTATGAAGCGATGTCGTCACTTAATTAAATTTTTATAAAAATTATTAAAAGAAATTTAGATATACTACTTTAATGTTGAACTGTTTATATATTCTGAAAATTTGGACTCTGTAAATTGAGTGGATCAAAAGTTATAAGGGACACACACACACACGCACACACACACACACACACACACACACACACACACACACACACAAAACTCACGTAAAATGTTCTACTCCGAATTCTGAGTAAATCCATATACGGGAACATATATGCTGCGAGGCCTCTAGTTGGTGTTATTGGCATGCAAAAAGTCCACTACGCCATACAGAATGTTCCTTCGTACACTCATCTTGGATTTTAACTGCCTCTTCCTTCAATAGAATTTCATTCTCTTGAACGAATCGACAGTTGGATTATTAGGACCTACACTCCCCCGCACTGCGACCATGTTTTGATCTTTTGTGCACCATTAGGGTTGTTATTTCTGTAGCAGTTCAGTTTCTTGAAATAATTCCCATATTTTGCAGATTGCGATGACCCCAAAGTCTTTGGATCTTAGAATAAAATGTCTTTTTAGATGACAGTGACCAGTAAATAAACCAGTCATTGTTCTCAATTGTTCTTTGCTGCAATTTAACAGCTATATGGACCTTTTTTGGAGGGCCCTTCAATGAATTCTTTCGCCTGTCGTTGTTCACAACTGGCCTTCCAGAATTCTCTATGGTGAACTGTTGTCCAGTATTTAATTGATCTTTTAATTGTCTTTGCTGATAGGCCAACTACTGGTTCAGGTTTTATGAAAGGCAACTCTTATTCCTTTTTGGATAAACAAAATAAAAAAAAATGAATAATATTCTTTTTACATGTAAAAAAATATTCTTCAAAATTTTTACTGACAAACTTTATAATATCTCAATAGAGACGAAGTTGGGATATTATAGAAGAACCAGGAACTCATTGTTACAAATAGGTAACAACAAAGGTAAAGGTAAACAAGCCAAAAATGAAATAATATTTTTGGCGCAGTTCAGGGGTGACATCTGTGCGAGACACAGTCGCCTTGTTTATAAGGACTGTTGCTTTCATTGTTTACAAATAAACCAATTTCTCAATAGATGGCGTTACAAAAAGGTTTCTTTGTTACTTCATAGATTATGGCAATAATAATCATGTCTTATTTTCAGGTGAATTGTTACAAATTATTCAAATATATAGAACTTTCAAAAATTACATTGATAAGGGAACTCAATAAGAAGGCATATTGGTGAACGTTGAGCAAGCGCATAAAGTTGTTGCGTGGCGTAGCAGGAGGTCTGGATGAAGCCGAATGAATTCGTCATTGGTCATTGGTCATCACTGACAAATGAAGTGCCGGGTCTTGTGACCCCTGACTTCTTCATCTGAAGTTGGGTAACTGGGAATTTTTGAGAATATATTATTCTGAAGCGGTTTGGGAATGAAGTTATATAATTATGGGTGTGAAGTTAAAGTTGAATTGGGAGGGGGGGGGGGGGGGTGGAGTGTGACTGGATAGTGTTATTGTGTAATGATATTGTGAGTGATATTGTAAGGTGTAATGTGTTATAATGTGAATAGACTAATAGTACTGAATCATAATACGTGAATAAATGAATATGTAAATAATAATAAATAAATAATACATTTTAGTAGTAGTTGTCCTGGGGTTTATTGGGTTATTTGGGTAGTTACGGTGGGGGTTCGGGGGGGGGGGGAGGTTTCTTTAAGACTGATTTGGGGCGTTTAAATTTGAAGGAATCGTTTTCGTCATAACTGGCTAGTGTGTTGATGGATGGGTTTTTATGGAGGGGGATTTTAGCGTAAAAGCGTTCTGAAAGGGAGTATATAAATTCTTGGATGGTGGGGACTTTGGCATCTTCATGTAGGAGCGAGGTTCTCGTCCACAATGGGGCGCCTAGAGCTAGTCGTAAGGCCTTATTTTGAACAACTTGAATGAATTCGTGGCTCGATGGGCGTCCTTATATAGGGGAAGCTGAGGCTGCGTACGGCGCAGGACATACTGACGTCGGCGTGCGTTGCATAGCCAAGTAGCGCAAGTGGATGTTGCGCTACAAGATCTCCTGATTTATCGCATTGCTATAGTCATTTAACAACTGCAAATCCATTAAGCATCATTCGTTCTAAAGATATAGCCAATATGTGCATCCTTCTTTGTCTTAAAATGCGACAAAAGAACATACCTAATATTTGAAACGGAAGACAAACAATTCACATTTTTTTTTACTAGTCTCCAAAACGTCTAGTAATAAGATATATTGCCCGGCCGAAGCTGACTTTCTAAACACATGTTGGGTTGGTCTGCGCCAGGGTATTTCATAATTAACACGCCCCAATCAAGATCGTAATTGGTTGTTATCCCGAGGACAATAAAAGACAAACAATGATGTCCTTAGGACAGCCTACTTAGAGTGACCAATGATCGAGGCTCTGACCACCTCCTACAAAATTCGATAGAAAGACGTTTTCGAGAGTTGAAGTAGTGAGTGAGTCAGAAAACTGGAGTCCACCAGTGGAGTTAGTCCACAGACAGTTGAATAGTTCTCATCACCTTTGTTCTTTAAAAAATTAAATTCAGTTTGTGTCGCAAGCGACGGGCGGACGTCTGTGCCTCGGCAGATGTCTCCTACCTACCTAAGTTAAAAGTGTTACAGACAATTTTAATATAAAGTGCACAATGTCAGTGTTATTTTTTTTGTCTTAAATTTTTACATTGTTTTACAAAGAAGACAAAATAATTACGACGCGTCGCGACGTCAACATATACACCACGGGCAGAACAACCGAACAACACAACAGCCTCTACCTTGTATAGGTACATTTCACGGCCGCTAGACTCCTCATCCAGAGCCCAGTGACTCCTGCTTTAGAGTCAAGCGCTCCACTGAGAAACTGAATGTCTCTGGACGTCCCGGCGAAGCTTACAGCGACTGCCTCCTCGCAAGTCCAGCTTCACGGAGCCCCTGCTCCAATCCGACGTCCTCCACGATGTCAGCAACCCCTGCCTGCGAGTCTGCTGCATCCACAACGAGCCAAAGCCGCTCGTCTCTCATCGCCTCACCACAACACGAGCCAAAGCCGCTCGTCTCTCGCCTCAACATCCTGCCACGCGAGCCAAAGCCGCTTGCACAATCTGCCAAGCCGACGTCGCTCGACCAGCGCCTCATGTCAGCCCCAAGCAAAATCACTCGCCTTAACATGTACCCGCTACACAAAGCACCGACGTCTCCATAACATGTCCTTTTTTACTGCTTTCATTTTTTGTACTTAGTTTTAAGTTTACTAACCGATTTTTATTGTTTTTTTTTACAATATACATGTCCCCTGGTCATATTTAAAATACCCATTATGTGTTTTATTCCTCCACAACTCTCACCAACAATTACAAACTGTATTGTGTAAAACAACTTAATACCCTCCTACAATTATTATTCTTTTCATTCTTAGATATTTTTTTCTTAAATAATAATTTAAATTAAACTATATAATATTATTAATGATAAAAGGGGGTGTATTAAAGTGATCACGTAAACCAGCCGATGACAGGTCGTAAGCCCTGTAGTTGCCTGAGTTCCTTGTTCTTCTATAATATCCCAACTTCTGACAGGGAAATTATTGAGATTATTGAGATGTTAAAAAGTTTTTCAATATATCTTTTGACTTCTGACAGGGAAAGAAATCCAATGTTTGCATGTATGCAATTAAAAAAATATTCATTTATTCAATATCATTTATAGACAATAACATTCTAGGATCGGGAGAGCACGGTCAAGGGTTCGTTGTATAAGGAAATACAATGTGACATTCCAGGAAGGCATAAGAGGAATTTTAATAGATCGCAGATAACAAGTATATCCCGAATGCTCATTTATATAGATTGAATCTTGTTAATTATCCTTATTGCGAATGTGGCCTAGATTTAGAAGATCTGGATCACGTATTATTTGGATGCCCTATTAGAGATCGATACAATTTATACCAATCTTTTTGTGGAAAGATTAGCGAAGTGCAGTTTCGACACCTTCTAACAATTGCTTCCCCGATAATTTACCCGAAAATTTTAAAATTCGTTGAGAAAAACATGGTACATTTGTAGGCGTTGTTTGTCTTTTCTTAAAATTGTTTTTTGTTTGTATTTGAATAAAATACTCACGTCGTCAAATGGCACAAATCGTCCTTATATGGTCGGATATTGAAATAAAATTAATTTATAGACAATAGACGTACTTGTTTACACACATTTGGTATGATATCACTTGAAATATCAAGAATCTATGTAGTATTAATGCATTGTTTGATTAAATGTTGTATTCAAAGATAGGTTTGTTTATATCATTGACATGCTTATTAAAATTTTGCCTTATTGGAAAAGATTCACAATATTGACTGTTATATTCAAATGGTTAATTTAATATATTTATTCTTTCAGTGATTCATTTGCTGCTAGAGAACAATTCTTTTATAAGTAAGTTGTTTTATGATTATTTTTTGTAGAGAAAACTGATATCCTATTACCTTTCATTCCTTAATTTAATTTCCTAATTGATGGAGCTTCTTATAACAAAACATTGTTTACACCATTTATACCTGTTACAAGAATAATATTTCCATCCCCACCAGTATGCTAAGTGTACTTAATACTTATTTACTCAGGAAGATACTAAGTATATAATAGGTAGTTCTTAAAACAAATAAATTAACGGTGACAATTTTTTTTAATATTATGTCTTAATATTTCTGTTTTCCCATGGTCTTGCCATTCCAGGTACCATATGGTAGGACTATACAGTAATATTGACTGCTAATATGTATCCTGTGCAGTTGAAGAGTGTTCCCAGCCTAGAAATGTGACTCTTGCTTGGAAAATATATATGCATTGATAGTGTAAAATTATTTACTACATATTTTGTAGTTGCGTAAAGAAATATAGAATCTACACACAAGACAGAGTGTGAATATCGATATCATATTTTTATATTTGTATTGCTGTCGTCTGGCAGTGGTTCCACTCTTTTTTTTCATTTTGTGTTACTATTGTATGATTTATGAAGTTTTTAATAGAAGTACAATAGAAGTAAATGAACCATATTATAGCATCCGTGGTTTAAATAAAGTTGATAATGTTAAAATTGCACTAATATGCATTGCCTTTGCTTTCATTGGAGCAATGGTTCAAGGAATTTTCATGTGACTATGTTTATAGATTCATTGATAATAATTTATATAGCACTGCACCGTTTAATAATATAAGATGAATCAAAGAATGCTGTTACTTAAACGTTGTCTCTAGAAAACAGAAACGTCTTCAGTAATTTACTGAACTTTGAGCGCCTTGTGTGTCAGGGGGTTGTTTATTCAATTTTTAAACCTCATTTACACTTAAATCATGATCATTGTAAGCTACTTTATTGAGTGTTTTGGGCAGTCTCAATGTAAGATGTTTTTCTTATTACACATAGTTATTGAGTGTAGCGTGGAGCAATAGTTATGCAAACCCTTGATTATCATCGAGCATACTTTCTAGTTAACTCGTTCTGGAAATAACCAGTGTTGTGTGTTTAATGGAGGTGTTATGCAAAGTCGAGTCAGCTCCGTAGCTCATTCTTAATAACAATAAAACTGAAGTTGAAGTATTTCACATTTTGTTTGTCAATAATTCTTCTCAACACCATCAAAACCAATATAATATTGTCAATCATTTCCAACTGCTCAATATTTTATTCAATTAACAATATTGTCTTCAACTAAATTACAAACACAAACGTTTTTGTCATGAGGTACGCCAGATTGTAATATTTTTGTATGGAATTTGAAATCTGGCCATGTCATGGTGTAAAATCCCATACAAAAAAAAAACAACACCGAGACTTATCTCACGATACGTCTGAAACGTAAGATTTAACAACTTGATTACAGGGCATTGAGGTTTTGTAGCTGACAATTTTATGAGTATATAATAAGGTATATTTTTATTTTTCAGGTCATCGTTTGTTTTCAATTCACAAAAACTGGATAGGATCTCGACTCAAAATTCAAAATTTCTAACAGCGATATAATCTGAAGCCGAAGAGAAGGGAAATGAGGCACAAATCCAAAAACTTATGTCAAATTATAATGATTATCATTCAAGGGAAAGATTCGTTTAGATAAATTCTAATGCAATTGACTAAATTATTGGTAATAATACCATTTAAAAAATAAATATTATGTTAGATTTTCTATCTAAATTGAAAATGTTTTATAATTTAGAAAAAACATTTGTCTTAGATTATATATGATACAGATACCTAGTCAGCGCAATGAATGTATGCCAACTAAAACTACGCTGAAACAGACGAATTTCTAGTATACGTACAACCACAGATAATATAGAAGTAAACTTACGTATCCACACCTACATAATACGTAGACCAATCGATCTACCGCCTCACACACACATGTAAAAAAAACTTGGCATACATTTGAATTCAAAATTTGTTCTACACGCGGCTTCTGTACATTATAATTTTATGACATTTGTACATACATTATATCCCTGTGTTTTATTACTTTTGGTTTTTGTTTCATTCAAATACATTACCTCTAAAAAAGATATATATAAAGACCTCTAAAAAACTTGGTCAAAATATAACTGTGCTAAAAAACTTAATGTATTTTACAAGTTATATAGAGTTATATATTATATATAGTTATATATTTTGATTGTATGACCGTAACATAGTAAATGGCGTTACAATCTTGGTTTTTGTATTAATTAATTCATTTTGAAAATATATGTTATATTATAAAACTGTATGTAACCTTAAGAAATAAATAAATAAATAAATAAATAAAGTTTTTCTGATACTGGAAGACATTTTCTTTAAGAGGAAATTTAAACAAACACAAAATAACTCATTTCGGTGTCAAAGGGGAAATTTAAACGCACATAAACCAGTTCATTCGGGTGAAAAACCACATGAATGCAATGTCTGTAGGAAGACATTTTCTTTAAGAAGAATTTTAAACAGACACAAACGAATTCATTCGGGTAAAAAACCACATGAATGCAATGTCTGTCGGAAATAATTTTTTGTAATAGGAGATTTAAAAACACATGAACTAACTCATTCGGGTGAAAAACCACATGAATGCAATGTCTGTGGGAAAACATTTTCTGTAAGAGGAAATTTAAGCAGACACAAACTAATTCATTGGGGTGAAAAATCACATGAATGCAATGTCTGTGTGAAATCATTTTTTGTAATAGGAGATTTAAAAACACATAAAGAAACTCATTCCGGCGTAAAACCACATGAATGCAATGTCTGTGGGAAATTTTTTTTTTCAAAAAAGAGATTTAAGCAGACACAAACGAACTCATTCGTGTGAAAAACCACATGAATGCAATATCTGTGGGAAAACATTTTCTCAAACAAGACATTTAAACGCACATAAACTAATTCGTTAGGATGAAAAATCACATGAATGCAATATTTGTGGTAAGACATTTTCTCAAAGAGGAAATTTAAACACAAACTAATTCATTCGGTCGAAAAACCACATGAATGCAATGTCTGTGGGAAAGCATTTTCTCTAAGAAGAAATTTAAACAATCACAAACTAACTCGTTCATGTGTAAAACCACATGAATACAATCTGTGGGATAACATTTTCTCATAAAATACATTTAAATGCACATAAACTAATTCATTCGGGTGATAAACCACATGAATGCAATATTTGTGGGAAGACATTTTCTCAAAGAGGAAATTTAAACGCACTAAAACTAATTAATTCGGGTGAAAAACAACATGAATGCAATGTCTGTGGGAAAACAATTTCTGTAAGAGGAAATTTAAAGAAACATTGAACTCATTCGGTTGACAAATCACATGAATGCAATGTCTGTGGGAAGACATTTTCTTAAAAAGGACATTTAAAAACACCCAAATTAACTCATTCGGGTGAAAAAGCACTTGAATGGAATATTTGTGGGAAGACATTTTTTTAAAAAGGACATTTAAACGCACATATACTAATTTATTCGGGTGAAAATCTACATGAACGTAATGTATATAGGAAGACATTTTCTTAAAGGGGACATTAAACCAAACACAAAATAGCTCATTCGCGTGTAAAACCATATGAATGCAATATCTGTGGGAAAAAAATTTATCAAAGAGGAACGTACATAAACCAATACATTCGGGAGAAAAACTACATGAGTGCACGGCTGTGGGAAAACATGTTTTCAAAAAGGAGTTAGGTATAAATAAACACAAATAACTCATTTAGGTAAAAAACTACATGAATGCAATGTATCTGGGAAGACATTTTCTGAAAGCAGATATTTAAACAAACATTAATTATTATTTTAAAGTTTTTTGCTTACACAATGGAAGTCCATAATAAGAATACTGGGACGCAACCACAACTGGTGAAGAAGCCTGCCCATATGCCATCCGAAAAGTAAAGTAAGTATACTGGGCCACTTTTTCGTTTTCTGTGCAAATAAAAATGTTCACTCAATTGTTAGCTACAATTTACATAGGCTATAATATATTTTGATAAAGGTAGGTTTTGTTAGAAATGTGTATTCTCCAATAACACAATGTAAAAAAATATAAAAAAACTCCTTATGGGCGATTTTTTAAAGTACACTTTGAGATTTTCCTGAAAAACAAATTGAATTACTTTTCAACTAATAATTTTTATACACTTTATCTATTTATATATATATTTTTAATTTTTTTAGGCGTTTCCCGGGAAAATTACTATTTTTCCCGTAATCTGTATATTTTTATCTATCTATAGAAAAAAATTCAGCAAAATTGAAGACTTATACCACTTGTAAATAATTACCGAACTTTTAATTATTATACTTGATAAAGTTATGGCAACATATTTTATAAGTGTGATACCACTGAATTATGACCTTGATGGGAAGACGTTCTCCGTGCGTGTGGTCAATGACGTGTCATTTTTTGCATTTTCCGAAATTTTATATTAGTTGTTTAATTTTGCTCTAAATCGTTACTTCGCAAAAGTGTATTTATTGCTTCACAGAATTTGACCGCGTAATAGAGGTTTGCCATTTGAACCAATATTACGATAAAAAATTATTAGCTATTTTGACAGCGGTTAAAGCGTGGTGACATAGTTTGAAACAGTTAAAACTTGCGGGCATATTTAGGTTTAAATTGTTAATTTGTGCATAGTGATTCAGTTACACACCGAGACAATATCGTCGAAGTAATCAGAATGTCCTCACACAAAAGTTTATTTACTAAATCGGTGTCAAAAAAGCCTAAAATTGACAACGAGGATAAACAAGAGAGTACGATGTCTCAGAACACGGGACGTATCGTTGCGTCTACGAGTCCGAGAAAACCTGCATTCAACCCCGCATTGCTTTCTTCAGCTTTTTACACTGGACCTACTACTTATGGTGGTGCAGGTGCAGTCAGCAGTGCATCGCCGTATAATCAATATGCCAAATCAAAATTTTACGATCGAAAGAAAACTGACATCAAGGTAACCCCTAGCAAACCAGAATGCACAATGAGTCAGACATCTAGACGTATTTTGGATATATTGGAACAGTATTCATCGCCGATATCTGACGCAAAACGCGTTCCAATCAACAGAAAACCTTCAACAAGTGCCCACAAAAATGCTCTTAATTCATTTTCAATATTTGACATGTCAAAAAGGTCAACTCAAAATGATGTTTTAACACCCAGTTCAAGCAAGTCACATAGGTTTAGAGAGTTGCAAATTCCGAGTAAGGCTACACTAATGAAAATGAAGAAGAATAATCGTGCAAGTGGTAATGCCCACGCTGCAATAATGGCATCCATGAGTAGTTCCGTACCATATAAACCAGATGTGTATTCATTGAGATCTAATACAGAATCTAGTTCATATAAAAATAAAATGAAATCCAAGTTAAGTAATCGCGGAGGTGCTGTGAACGAAGAAGAAATGGCCCAACCTGTCAACTTGCCTAACATCACTCTCAATATGACGGGATTACCTACATTTACCATGGAACCATTCAAACCCACAGTTAATTCAACAAAATATACCACATCAGATAGACGAGATAATGTTCCAGTTACTAGTGCCAGTGTACAGACAAATTTCAAATTTACATCACCAGTTGCTATAGGAAACACAGAAAACTTAAAACCCACTATGAAATTCAAATTCAGCGAACCTTTTGACATATTCAATTCTAATTATATTGAATCTCAAGACCAAAATGATTCGTCGCAGAAAGATGAACAAGTCAAAAAACCCAGCGAAGTAAAGAATACATTTAGTTCGAGTATCGCTAAATTCGAAAGTGAGAAAAATAATAAAACAGATTTGTTTTCGACGACACAAAATGATAAATCAGAATCTACACCAAAATTAAGTCATAAAAGACCCGCTGAAATGTGGAATGGCAACGATAATTGGAAAAAATCTGAAACTGAGAAATATCCAATTTTAAATGGAGACGTTAAAGGGGCTGATGTGTTTGGAAAAAAATCTCAAGAATACTCCCCGCCTGGAAACAATATGGGGTACATACCGGCAGATAATATAATGGTGAAAAAAGTCAAAACAGATTCTGTCACTTCTTCAACTGGCAGCTTAGAAAGCTTTATCAAAAAACAGCAAGATCAATGGGAATGTTCCAGTTGTATGACGAGAAATGAACAAAATAAGACTAAATGTATTTGCTGCGAAACTCCAAAACCTGGAGCACAAAAAACACCACAGCCTTTAACCAAGAGTTCAGAGAAGACACCTTTACCTAGTTTGGATAGTTTTGTTAAGAAACAACAAGAACAATGGGAATGTTCCTCTTGTATGACGAGGAGTGATCAAAGTAAAACTAAATGTGTCTGTTGTGAAACTGTTAAACCCGGAACACAAAATATAACAAATATCTTAAAGAAACAACAGGAGCAGTGGGAATGTTCGTGTTGTTTTACCAGAAATGATCAAAATAGAACCAAATGTGTGTTTTCCGAAGCCAGTAAACCTGGCTGTGAACCAATCTCTACAGCCGGCATTCAATTCAATTTTGGAAACACTGAAAACACATTTAAATTTGGTATTGACAAAGCTAATGAACCGATCAAACCTTCTGTTACCGATTCAAATCCACTGAATATTAAAAATCCCGAAACCCAGAGTAACCCAAGTTCATTTTTTGTTTTTGGAAATCCAACAGCTGCAGCTGACAATAAATCTGGAAACGGAAGTATAAAAGGATTTAAATTTGGCGTAACTAATGGCAGTCTGTCTAAAAGTGCGGATCAAACAGTTCCTAAAATAACAGATAAGAAAGATGACAATGCGACAGGTGTCGTAACGGGAGGATTTTCATTCGGTATCAAGAGGTCAGATAAAGTGAAGACATCCACAGTACCTACTCCTGTTATTGAAAATAAATCAGGCGGGTTCAGTTTCTCCTCGCCCCAAACAGTGACTGATGTTAAGAAAGAATCCGAAAAACACAAACTAAGTTTCGGTTCTACACCGAGCGAGTCTAAGTCTCCCAGCATTAATTTTATGATTAAGTCTGATAATACGCCAATTAGCACAATAACATCAACTACAAGAACAACAGACAGTACAAAAGGTATCCCACCCAAGTTTTCATTTGGAGCTCCTAAACCCGCTGCTAAAATTAATACACCATTTCAATTTGGATCTTCAGTGGCGACTGCACCTTCAACAACATCAGAATCAACATTCAAATCATCCATTTTATTTTCATTCGGTTCTAAAAGTACTACATCCAAACCACCTGAAGTAAAACCTTCCGAAGCAGTGTCTAAGCCCGCATTTCAATTACCTAATACAATATCAGGGTCATTATTCCCATCTGCTGGTACAAATCAGAGACACACCGAGCAAGGAGAGAATACCACTCAGGCAGTCATTGGATCTGCTATACAATTCACCGCTAATCTGTTGGTAGATAAACCAAAAGACCAGCCTGCTCCCGCTACATCATTCTTTACTTATACTGCCCCAGTTTCGACGTCTGCATCAACCACTGCTACAAGTAATTTCAAGAGTCCTATCTCCAGTGTTTCCACATTTACTTTTGGGACTTCTGTTGGGACGACTGCTGTTAAATCTGAAGCGTCTGCATTGTTAAAAGCTCCAGCCACAAATACCACCTCAAATTTGTTTGGAACAAAACCTGATTGGACATTAAATAATCCTAGTAATAATTTATTCAAAGCAGCACCCACGACTACGCCTTCATCAGCACAAAGTACAACTTCACAACTTCCTTCGTCCAGTGTATTTGGGTCGGGATCCTTGAGTGCGACAGCGACCAAACCACCTGTTGCCATGTTTGGCACCGCACCGCTCTCCAGTGATACCACACCACAGACCACTCAAATTGGATCATTGTTCACGAGCCCAGCTGTGCCATCCTTTAATATATTTGCCAACACCGCCTCATCCACGACTGTTCCGACGCAGCCCACAAACTTATTCGGTAGCACCATCAACAAACCAGCCACAGAAACAGGGGGAGGCATGTTCAACCCTCTACCTTCGTCGGCAACGGGAAGAATATTTGGCTCCAATAATCCCGCAGCAGCCCCGGCTCAGGCCAGCGGAGGTATGTTCGGTTCCAGCCCCTCTGTGACGACTCCGGTGTTCGGGGCTTCAATTCCGTTCGGGGAGGCGGCCTCCAGCCAAGTCCAGCAGAGCACCCCCTTCAAGTTTGGCGCCAGTACGTCCATTCAGCCCCCAGTGATGGAATTTGATCAGGCGCTCGCCGCCGGCAGCTCGGCTCCCGTGTTCTCTTTTGGCTCGGGGGCTCCCGCGCCGCCCCCCAGCAACTCCCAGTTTAACTTCAACATGGGCGCTCCCTCCTCCGCCTTCCCCTCTACCCCACCGTTGAGCAGTAACATTTTTGGATCTGCACAAAGTACAGCTTCCCAACTTTCTTCGTCCAGTGTATTTGGGTCGGGATCCTTGAGTACGACAGCGACCAAACCACCTGTTGCCATGTTTGGCACCGCACCGCTCTCCAGTGACACCACACCACAGACCACTCAAATTGGATCATTGTTCACGAGCCCAGCTGTGCCATCCTTTAATATATTTGCCAACATCGCTTCATCCACGAATGTTCCGACGTAGCCCACCAACTTATTCGGTAGTACCATCAACAAACCAGCCACAGAAACAGGGGGAGGCATGTTTAACCCTCAACCTTCGTCGGCCACGGGAAGAATATTTGACTCCAACATTTCCGCAGCAGCCCCGGCTCAGGCCAGCGGAGGTATGTTCGGTTCCAGCCCCTCTGTGCCGACTCCGGTGTTCGGGGCTTCAATTACGTTCAGGGAGGCGGCCTCCAGCCAAGTCCAGCAGAGCACCCCCTTCAAGTTTGGCGCCAGCACGTCCATTCAGCCCCCGGTGATGGAATTTGATCAGGCGCCCGCCGCCGGCAGCTCGGCTCTCGTGTTCTATTTCGGCACGGGGGCTCCCGCGCCGCCCCCCAGCAACTCCCAGTTTAACTTCAACATGGGCGCTCCCTCCTCTGCCTTCCCCTCTACCCCACCGTTGAGCAGTAACACTTTTGGATCTGCACAAAGTACAACTTCACAACTTCCTTCGTCCAGTGTATTTGGGTCGGGATCCTTGAGTGCGACAGCGACCAAACCACCTGTTGCCATGTTTGGCACCGCATCGCTCTCCAGTGACACCACACCACAGACCACTCAAATTGGATCATTGTTCACGAGCCCAGCTGTGCCATCCTTTAATATATTTGCCAACACCGCTTCATCCACGACTGTTCCGACGCAGCCCACCAACTTATTCGGTAGTACCATCAACAAAACAGCTACAGAAACAGGGGGAGGCATGTTCAACCCTCAACCTTCGTCGGCCACAGGAAGAATATTTGGCTCCAACATATCCGCAGCAGTCCCGGCTCAGTCCAACGGAGGTATGTTCGGTTCCAGCCCCTCTGTGCCGATTCCGGTGTTCGGGGCTTCAATTCCGTTCGGGGAGGCGGCCTCCAGCCAAGTCCAGCAGAGCACCCCCTTCAAGTTTGGCGCCAGCACGTCCATTCAGCTCCCGGTGATGGAATTTGATCAGGCGCCCGCCGCCGGCTGCTCGTCTCCCGTGTTCTCTTTCGGCATGGGGGCTCCCTCGCCGCCCCCCAGCAACTCCCAGTTTAACTTCAGCATGGGTGCTCCCTCCTCCGCCTTTCCCTCTACCCCTGGAGCGATGGCTAACCCAGCACAGAGGAGAATCAAGAAAGCCGTACGACGTAGCGTGCTGCTGTGAAATGAACCGTCTATTTTATAATATATTTTTTTTTTTTATTATATTTAAGTTATTAGGAACATTTTTTTTGTATTATTTGGTATACACCACCTCACTAGGCTGAGCCTGTACCGAGGTGGCATAATGTTTTTTTTTTTAAAGCTTGTTATAAAGCTTGTTATTTTAGTACCTAAACAATAATTGTTATATTTAAGACTTGAAGCATTACACAAATTCAGAAATAAAAAGAATGTTTTTGTTGTGAATCAAATTTTAAATAGAAATGTTTATACTATTTTAGGGTATAATTTATACCATTATAATTATTATTGATTATCTTATACAATTCCCTGGCTGGTAAATATTTATACTCTGACGTATAAATAAGTATTTGGTAACTGTGGCATTATGTTATAACTAGTTGTATGTAACACATGAGATCCAACTGTCGATAGCGATAGTATGTATAGTTGAAGAATAAGAATCAAACTATAAACCCATAAATCCAAATTATTGAAAATTTTAACACATGTTGGTGTGTATGTCAAGATAGGACAGTATGGAGGTCAGTCCTGTTTTCCTTCCCGGAATATGAAAACAGCATGATGGTTCTGTATGTATGTTTGGAGATTAAGTACCTATCAAACTATTAAGTCTTCTTACATATTGTGTATAGGCGACTGCCATACAAATTGTATGAAGAAATGTCGTCACTAAATTGAATTTTTAAAAAAATTATTAAAAAAAGTTTAAGATGTGCTAATACGATATGCGAAAATTAAATTATCTAGTTGGGGTGTTTCGACTTTTTTCGATATTTTTAAAAAAATTGGAAATAACTCATAAATTTAACATAAAAAAAATATTTTTCTTAATAAAAAATGTTTGAGAAACCCTGGAATTATTTTGAAAAACCTAATTTGAGATTTTGTATTTGTCTATATTTGTACCAATTTTCAGTGTTCTAGCTTTTATGGTTTCTGAGATATATGGAAAAATAGAGTAAAAATTCAAAAGTTGAAAACCCCTGATTGAAACAAAAATTCAAAATTCTGAGTATAAAAGTTTTGTAGGCCTATAACTGTTTATATATTCTGAAATTTTGGGCTCTGTAAATTGAGCGGATCAAAAGTTATAAGACACATACACATACACACACACACATACACACACACACACACACACACACTCACACACACACACACACACACACACACACACACACATAAAATGTTCTACTCCAAATTCTGAGTAAATCCATGTACTGGAACATATATGCTGCGAGGCCTCTAGTTGGTGTTATTAGCATGCAAAAAGTCCACTACACCATACAAAATTTTCCTTCGTACACGCATATTGGCTTAATAATGTCGATTCATTAAGAGAATTGAATTCTCATGAACGAATCGACAGTTGGATAACCATTAAAAAAGTACATATTATTATTATTTATTTATTTATTATTAAAAATAACAAAGAAAAATACACAATACAAAAATATATACAATTTTTAAAAAGATACATTATAATTTTGTTTTTTTTTTATGACTCAACTTCTAAAGAGTTTTCTCTTATACTTTGCTCTTTCAAATTTTTATCATTGTTTTCAAAAGAACTAAACCAATATATTATTTAAACGAATATACGTTTTTTTCTTACATGCCCATGAAATGCTTTGTAAGTAATAATAATAATAAAGACTTTTATTGATTTATACAACGTAGCGGACTTATTCCCATGATATGCCTGTATGTAATAATAATAATAATAATAATGAGCCCCTTAAAGTCCAAACCTACTTCCGACTCGACCATCTGTAGGCACGTAAGCGGCGGGAGACTAAAATTAAACTAAAATAGTCTGCTAACAGGTAAAGGGCAAACCCATTTAACATGGAGAAAAGAACAAGAAGAGGCCTCGGACAAACACCGCTACCTGGGGAGCGCCAGGGCACGTCTGGAGCTGGTGCTGGACGTAGCAGTAGACGAACCACCAGCGACGCTCTGTTAAATCAGCGGGCAGTCGTCGAACAATTAGCTACCGCTACTACATCATACACGACCAGCACAAAGAAACACCATGCCACATTCAAATACCACTACACACACCAACACCAAACCACACATAAACACCACCACACAGCCAGATAGGAATGTTTTGCAGGAAATCTTTCCTGCAACCACCCTATCAGGTCGCAGTAGACAACGGATGAAATGGAGTAATGGAATTAACAAAGCGCTTCTCCGTTGCTACTATACAGCTACAGAACTAGAACAAAACCTCACAGGATACAGGTATACACTACACCAAACATTCATACAGACTTACCCAGAATTACATTTCCTTACAGAATAAAGACTAGCAGACCAAATTCGAGTAATACACAAAAACAATAGAATTTCAGAAACAGAAAGAGCAAATATCAAAAGAGAAGTAGAAATAGAACTAAACAAAATAAACTCATACATCAACGAAAATAGTGAACGCAACATGACTAACAATGACACTTTAAACATAGTGATACCAAATAGCGCCACAACAACAGACACTCTAAACATACTAACAAATAGCTCCACAACAATAATTCCACAAACACCTCAAATTATAGAAAACAACCAAATGGATAATGATTTAACGATTGACCTAAGTAATAAATTAGAAACAAATTTAACATTGTACAATGGATCTGACCCCATCCCCAGACCATTATTGCCTAGAATACGTGTAACAAGACAGTTGGACAAAATTATTACCATTTTCAACTCACACATCCTACCACCATAAGTACAAGCACTAGAAAACATCACAGATACACATACATTGATATATTGTGTAGCACTAACAGTTGCTGAACACCTTAAAATAAAAGTTAGCCGAAGAACAAGAAATAACACAGGCACACTTAAAGACATTGAACAGTTATAGGGCAATTAACTCAGTATGGAAACGGAGTAAGATCGAAAAAGCTAATAACCAAAGTAAAACGAATATTAGAAAATAATACAATACATAGTTCTCATGAAAACCCGAATGAAAGAATCGAAGAACATTTAGATACATTAAAACAAAAACTTGCATTAAAAAGCCATAGATTATCAAGGTATAGAAAAGCTCAAATAAGGAAGCAAACCAACGCGCTCTTCAAAAATAACAAAAAACAGTTTGATAGGAAATTCAAAGAATCTGTAACTGTAACCTCAACACCGACAGAGAATGAGTTAATCAACTTTCGGTCGAATATATGGTCGATAGAATTAGAACACAATGAAAATGTGGAATGGATATACAAAGAAGAAAAACGTACAGAAAAAATTGAAGAAATGCAATTTGATGTGATTGACTTAGAGGAATTTCAAATGATTGTCAAAAGAATGCATAACTGGAAATCACCGGGTATTGACGGTATACATAATTACTGGTACAAGAAACTACATAGTTTATTCGAAACTCTGGCAAAACAAATCAGTGAAATTCTTAAGGGTGAAATGGCATTGCCTGCATTTTTGACAAAAGGTATAACATATATGCTACCAAAAAGTGAAAAAAAACAAATGATCCTTCTCAGTACAGACCGATAACTTGCCTACCCACCCTGTATAAAATAATAACTTCTTCTATAACAAACAGAATTACTAAACATATTGACAGCAACGAAATACTAACAGAAGAACAAAAAGGATGCAGACGAAAACATATGGGATGTAAAGAACAGTTAATCATAGACTCAGTAACATTGAAACACGCTCAAAAAGGTAACTAAGACTTATATATGGCATATATAGACTATAAGAAATCATTTGACAGTATACCCCATACATGGTTGATTCAAATTCTGGAAATATATAAAATCAACTCAAATATAACAGCATTTCTCAAAAATATCATGCAAAATTGGAGAACTTCTCTCAATATAAAAACAAATTTAACAAATATTACCACGAAAGAGATCTCAATTAAAAGGGGAATATTCCAGGGGGACTCTCTAAGCCCGTTATGGCTTTGTCTTGCTCTGAATCCCTTATCGCGTGAACTCAGTGAATCCAACATTGGATTTGATATTAAAAGCAACAGACAGAAATTATCCCAAATATCACACTTATTATACATGGATGACTTAAAATTATATGCCAATAATGAATTTAATATAAACAGACTGCTTGATATTACTACCACATTTTCAAAAGACATAAATATGGACTTTGGGCTAAACAATAAATTGCAGGAAACTAAACATACAAAAGGGAAAAACTGTCAAAGGTGACTACTCATTAGATAGCGACAGACAAATTAAAGCCATGGATAATACAGAATGGTATAATTATTTGGGATACCAACAATCACAGCTACTAGAACACAATAAGATCAAAGAAAAACTTAAATGTGAATACTACCGACGGTTACATGCATTGTGCAAAACTAAATTAAACAGTAAATACTTATTCAAATCCATTAATACATACGCAATACCGGTTCTGACATATTCATTTGGGGTAATTAAATGAACAGTACAGACAGTAACTGAATTAGGGACATTGGAAATCAAAACAAGGACTATACTAACAAAATACAGATACCATCACCCAAAATCAGCAATTGAAAGAATTACACTGCCCAGAAATTTCGGAGGTAGAGGATTAATAGATATCACGCATTTAAACAACAGGCAAATTCACTCACTAAAAACTTTCTTTCACCAGAAGGGCAATACTAGCCAGCTTCACGATACAATAAATAAAATAGACAAAAGATTCACCCCACTAGACCTGACCTGCCGGGATATAGAGCCCATAGACACCATAAAACATATAAAAAATAAATGTGATAATTGGGAACGGAAGGAATTATATGGAAGACATGCTAGTGACTTAAAGAAAATCCATGTAGACTGTAGTGCTTCAAATAAATGGCTGGAAACATCAGAGTTATTTCCAGAAACGGAAGGGTTCATGTTAGCTATACAGGATCAGGTAATAAAAACAAGGAATTACAGGAAATACATCATGAAGGACAATGTAGTACAAACTGACCTATGTAGAAAATGCCACCAAAAGTCAGAAACCATCCAGCACATTACAGGGGCATGCGTCACTCTCACACAAAATGACTATACACACAGACATAATCAAATCGCAAAAATCATCCACCAAGAATTAGCTATTGCACACAAATTAATAAATAAAAATGACAAAATGCCTTATTATAAATACACACCCACACCAGTTCTTGAAAACTCCACTCAAAAACTATACTTTGACAGATCCATCCTAACTGATAGAACCATACATAATAATAGACCAGATATTACACTTGTAGATAAACAAAATAAACATACAATGTTAATTGACATCGCTGTACCAAATACACACAACATCGAAACAACTACAACCGAAAAAAATAGAAAATACACTGACTTGCAAGACGAAATCAAGCGAATCTGGGACATGCAATCTGTGATAATAGTACCAATAGTAATTTCCACCACAGGAATTATTCCATTAAACTTATTCAGCAGTTTAGAAACCATCAAATTACCTAAATACACATACGTCACCATGCAAAGAGCAGCCATATTAAACACATGCAGACTGGTGAGGAAATTCCTCCAAATCGACGACACTACTGACCTTACTAACACATAAATACTACACATGGCACCAACACACAAAACACCACATTTTATACACTCAATAAGGATAGCACTTGGCAGCATTGCTCGTGCTACCCCAAATCCCACCAGGTGATAAACCTGAGAAGGTGTTAAAGAGCCCGAAATAATAATAATGAGAGTACTCATTTATATTTTTTGGAGTTGTACCAAAAAATATAAATGAGTCTATTAAGAAACTTGATCTCCCAAATTTTATAATCACACAGATTCAAAAGAGTGATTATAAACACATGCTCGATAGTTCGAAAATTTTTATTATCACCACTGTAAATATTATGCATAATAACTAAGCAACTTGAGAACTCCTTCGGTGTTTAGTTTTTTTTTCACCGGTTAACCCGTGTAACCGATTGAATAATAATAATAATAATAATAAAGACTTTTATTGATTTATACAACGTGGCGGACTTATTGCCCGCAGGCAATCTCAATCACCATGGTAAATACAGTCGGTAACAAATAGAGGAATAGAAAAAAAAATTAAACAAATCAATCATAAATTAAAAATACAAAATAAGTATAAGAAACAAAAAATGTTGTATAAATAAGAACAAAAATATCAATAAAAAAAATACATCAGATAGATGCACTATGATTATTGGATGGAGGATATGAGAGGAGAAAGGAAGAGGGATAAAGGGAAAAAGACGTGAATTTGTGTTTATGTGGATAGAAAGTGTGACTTCAGACGCTTTTAGAATGCTATTAAATTAGTGGCATCTCTGATACTCTCATCTATATAGTAATGTTAAATTATTAGAAAAAAATTGTAACGTTTTTGTATTTCTTTCATTCACATAAAATGAGCGTTTTTTACTGTCGTTATTTTTTCCAAATTCTAAACAATAGGCATGATGACTAATTTTGAGAAACTATCTCACGATGTTTTTACGCATCCACTGTTTTCAAATATATATACATTTCTAGATAAAATAAAGGTTTAGTAGCAAAAATTGCCATTTCAAAATCCAATTTGACATTTACGTCAAAAAACGCTTGCAGTGTAATGGCGTCCGTCGGAGCTGACGGTGACGTCACGGTTTCGTAAACCGCATATCACTACTTTATGTACTATATGTATTCTAAGGCGATTTGTGTATTTAAAATAAATTCAAAAGTGCATAAGTGTTGTGCGGTCCCAAAATGTAAAACACGTCGAAAAAAACACTTACTGAGGTATTTGTTTTCGTCCCACGAGAATATAAACGAGAAATAAGTGGTTAAATTTGGCACGGCGAGACCCAGAAAGTGTATTTTATTAAGTATGCGTTTACAATGAAATACAGTATTTATTCCCCCACGTTTAGCTCTCAATACTATAATTCATTTACAAAATATTTACCATTAATAAGGCAATAAGCATAAAAAGAACTTCATGAATGTCCAAACGTCAAAATACGCCATCTTAAGTTTCCCGCGTATTAGGCATTAGGCCTGTGTACAACCACTGCGTTACGCCGCTCCATTGCATCGACCCAGTTCACTGCGCCGGGTGTGTTAAGTCACTTTTTCGAAATGTATTGGCTCACGGCGCAGTGAGTCGTGAGAGCTAGACCGGGAGAATGCGAACAGTGTAAGAGTATTGAGTTATTGAGTTGCTTGCTTTTTAACCGACATACCTACATACTTACTAAATAAACAACGTAATAGACAATAACATAAAACTAGCTTACCTTAGCACAGGCCATGCCTAGTGAAGGGGCTAGTAACAAAGATACAAATAAAAAGAAATTGCTTAAACTATGTAAGCACCAGTGAAATAATAAAATGATATTTATTGAAATGAAATAATTTATATTTACTTTGTATGTTTACTACAAATAATAATAATAGTTACTTTTATTTAGACGTAAAAAATACAAAATTAATACATCTAGTATAAACAAAAATATATATTTTTTTTGATACATTCTTATCCCGAAAAGTGCCGAAGTAAAGCGTTTCCCGATTAAGTGCCGACGCAAGTCTGAATTTCCCGAAATCGGCAACACTGGACGTGGACCTAGAATATCGTGACGTCATGCGCTCTGATTCGTTCTGATTGGCGTTTCTCATAAAATGGCGGTCTATAATATTTTGTATTTTTATTTTAATAATATTAATATTATTCACTCTTTTAAAATGAAAATAAATACATTTTTTTAAATCTTTATAACCTATTTTATTTTTTAAAATCATAATGTCAATGATTTTTTCTTACTCTCATCACGCCTATTCACTGCGCCGGGTCATTAACCTAGTTAAAAAATAATAATAAAAGTATAATATGCAGGTATTTTATTTTATATAAGCAAAGATTATTATTGTTTTCATTATATTTCATGTACCTACATGTTTAAAAATATCACAACTTTCCCGATTCTACTTTTAAAAGTAGAATCGGGAAAGTAATAGTATGTCGGTTAAAAAGCAGGCAACTCAAAAACTCAATACCCTAACACTGTTCGCATCAAGGTTCGCATTCTCCCTGTCTAGTACTCACGACTCACTGCGCCGTGAGCCAATACTTTTCGAAGGAGTGAGTTAACACACCCGTCGCAGTGAACAGAATCGACGCAATTGAGCGGTGCAACGCAGCTTTACACATGTCATGTCTACCACAGTACCGCGTAGGTATGCTTTTAGTTTATGAACACATAATGTAGAGAGAAGAAGGAACATATTTTATCGATTTTCGAGATGTAAGTTGTATTTAAATTATAGATAAATGAAGTACTTATATGCATAGAATAATAAAAATACGCTTATATGTAAGTTTTTACGTTTCTAAATTCTGATGAGCAAAAGTCTTTTTTCGATGCAAAGTAATATCATATAATATTGTATTGAAACTGTGAGGTCATAATATTTGATTCACTCTGATTGGTGTTTCTCATAAAATGGCGGACTTACATATTTTGTATTTTTATTTTAATAATATTAATATTATTCACTCTTTTAAAATGAAAAGAAATATATTTTTTCAAATCTTTATAACCTATTTTATTTTATAAAATTATAATTTCAATGATTTTTTCATATTGTCATCACGCCTATTAGAGAGATTAATTATTTTCATATGTAGTTCCAATTTGATGCCCTTTCTTAGTGTTCACCGTCAAAAGATAAAAAGTAGTGTTTATGTACTTGGACAATAAATTCACAACACAAAATATCTTTATGTAATATACAATATGTTTCCGTATTCTAAAAGAAACAAAGCATAACTTGGTAACTTGTAAATAAAACAGAATAAACTTCACCATTACGCCTAAGTTCTGAATTCGTTTAAGTTTATAAAAGCTTTTGCACCATGAACTATTACATAAATATGAGATGCCAAGGATAGACACTGGTGTATGTAAAAATATAGACAGGTAGGAAATAAAACAAGGAAATATGTAATTATTGTTTTTGAGAAAATGCTATGAAATAAATTAAAAATAGGTAATTAGAAAAAAACTCGATAACACCTTTCGTAGCCCCATACCGAATTCCCTGAAGTCAAGGGTGTTTGAGCAGTGCATTCTGCCAGTATTCACTTATGGCATGGAAACAACGACCTTTACCAAATTGTCTGCCAACAAGCATAATGTTGGAAAGAATAATGTTGGCAATAAAACTAGAAGACAGGAAGAGGAAATGACTGGATACGCAGTCAGACCAAACTGTCCGATGTGGTTGAGAGATTAGCCATGCAGAAGTGGAGATGGGCAGGACACCTATCAAGAATGACCGATAATAGATGGACTAAAAGACTGGTGGAGCGGAGACCGAGAGGCGACAAGAGACCACAAGGGCGACCACCTCACAGATGGATGGACGACATAAAAAGATTTGTTGGACCACAGTGGATGGGAGTCGCACAGGAACAGGAGGAGTGGAGAAGGAGAGGGGAGGCCTATGTCCTGCATTGGGCAAACACAGGCTGATGATGATGATGATGATGATGAATTAGAATACATACAAAGGTTAAGGAAAGAGGAGTTTAGTGTTCAGTCTCATTAACAACAAATCTACTTATCACACTGACAGAAATTCAGCAGTATTTGATAAATTTGTATTTTCATTTGTTCTCGGCTAGTATAAAATTTCATATAGATAAGTTATTAAAATGATATGTTCCTAATCATTTATGTAAATCGTCATAAAAATTTAGTTCTATCTAGAAATGCCATTGAAAAATCAAGCAGGTTTAAATTGGATTTAGCTAGAGTAGTGGTACTTTGCACTATCCATGTGCCATGGAAAACGAACGAGACGGGACAGAGATATGAATAATTTGCCAGTAGTAATCGACCATTATGTATTTCGATTACCATTGGAAATTTTATGTCGTTGAGGTTGACAACAAACTTGATTTTGGTTAATGCTTTCTAATGATCGCGTGTTCTACTAATGTACGTAAACGATTAACTTTTAAGAAGAAACATTTATGCAGTTACAATAAAAGTGAAATTGAATAGAAAAATAAAAGTATGGTTTGTGAGCCGATATGTTTAAGAAAATAGTAATAAAGTAGTCAACGTTCATTGATCGTGTTTTGTTTCACCGATATTATTTAAATTTTAAGTTTCCATGCAAAGATTTTTACTAAGTTGTTTATATGAACGAATGATCAAAAGCCATTCGCTGAATATAACGAATCTATATAACTGCCATCTATTAGATACGAACCGAACCAACAGACACATTTCGTTATCATCAATCTGTTAACAGACGAATGTTTTTTAGGGACACTTGAAATAGTTTGAAATAGCAAATTCGAGATATGAAAAGTTGAGATCAACGGTTTGTCAAAAACAGGACATGATCTGTAGTACGTAAGTAACATATATTAAAATATGTTCGTCTGATAATGTGTTTCTCTTAAATGAAGTCGGTAAATAAGTAGTCGGTGGATTTTATTACGTTATTCTTCCTCGACGGCGCAACAACCATAATCGTCCCATGCTATCTATTAAATTGCAGATCAATTATATAGCAGCGTATAGGCACATCCGTCGCAAGTGCATTTTGCTGTCGTGCAATTTGCATTAGGATGAGATCAATAACCCACCAAAAGATGGACAACAATACAAATTTCAAGAGGTAATTTTTAAGGAAGAACATTCAAGAAACACCATGGACGTTGAACCGATATGTACTCAGCAAACTACATCCCCAATGGTATTAAAAGACAGCAGTGCTTGACAGATCATCGTAGTTACTATCATCTACCGTGAAAAGTTACAATTCGAAATCGCTCAACTTTTAATTGTTCTTTGATTATGGGTCGGATTTAATTGTTCTCTTCTCTTCTTCTTTTAATTGTTCTTTGGTTATGAGATGGGTCGGTGGCAGAGCGGTTAGCGCGCTGGGCTAGTAATCCAGTGGTCGCGAGTTCGAATCCTGCCTCGACCGATTTCGTTCACCTAAGCACAAGCATTTATTTGCTTATTTTAGGGAACGTAGGAAGATGTATATGTACTTGTTTAACAAGGACATATTCATTTTTTGTTAAAAAAAAAAAAAAAAATTAATGTGAAAGTTGATATTGTGAATACACATATTTATTTAATTTTAAATATTAATATATGTAAGTATCCGAGCTTTTCCATTTCTTTCTCTTTCTGTGAGTACCTTCAATGCTTATCTTTATTTAACTTTAAATTAACTATTTCAAAACTATTAGTGAAAGCTCCAATATATAACGACAAGCTACATTAATGCCCCCATAGGGCTAAAATATTTTGCATTCTAATAATGATAAAATATTTTGCATAACGCGTGATGGTCGTTTCTTCGCTCATATAGCGATTTCCGTTTTCAAGTCTTCAAACTAGTCGTTTACAATTTTAAATTATAAAAAATGTTTTTATACATTATGCAATTAAATTGTAATTTCAGGAACTTGATAATAAGATAACATAATGGCAAAAATTATTAGAAGAAGAGAACCATTCAAATTAAGAATGAGTAGTTCGTATATAGTCTGCTATTATATAGTAGTTCGGTTTGCTTGAGGGCAGTACTCTCCTCTAGCAGACCCTGCATGTTACAAAAGTGTCTCGACAGCGGCACAATGCACTGAATTATTCACAGGTCAGATCATAGTGCAAACTGATTGATTTTTATTTTATAAAATTGTTTGTACATGTCAAAACTATTTGGGCTGTTTGCCAGCTGTTTTTAACTAAATTCGAAAAATAATATAATAGTCTTGTATCTTTTTCCATAAAATATGTGGTTAAAGAAATTATACACGGTGTCTCAAAAGAAAGTTTACATTTAGTAGATCGATTAAAAAAAAGTAAGCCGTATATCGAAAAAATGTTTATTAATTATTATAGTAGGTACACAATTTAAGAATTTATTACTTAAAAATAATTTCGTCCAACCACGCGTTCGCAGCATTCATTTAATCGAACAGTAAAATTACTTATGGCAGCTCGGCAGGTGGATTCAGTGATGGCTACCTTTTCGTGATGGATATTTTCTTTCAAATGCGCCAGGGAAGCCAGTTTACTGGCGTAAACTTTAGATTTAAGATAACCCCATAGAAAAAAGTCAATAGAGGCCAATTTATGTCACGTCTCCTGGAGATCAATTTACCTGGGAAAATTTCACATGCTCGTGGCAGAGATGTATTGGACGTGTGTGAAGTTGCTCCGTCCTGCTGGAACCATGTTCTTTGGTTATAGCCAGGAAAGTTTTGCAGTTCAGGCACCAAGAAGTCGTCTAACATCTCCACATAACGCTCTGAAATTAAATATACTTTCTTTTGAGACACCTTGTATTTTGAATAATTTATATTCACGTAGGTATATGATCACGATATCTTCAACCCCACTTGGTCAAAATCCATCTCGATGAGAACAATATGAAAATCTCCGAACCCTAGTATTATGTTTGTTTACCATATTTATGAATTCATCGATTCGAAACATCCGATACTTTTCGGAATCCAATGCAATAATTTCCATAAATCTTCCATGAGTAAATAGCTAGTGGGATGAAAAAAAATCCATCAACGTCTATTTTAATCGTACCACGTCGGAATCTTTTAAATATTTTAAAGATATTTCTCATCAAGCGTGAGCAGGTAGGTATAATAATAAAAACACAACATAAGATGGATATAGTAATATTGAACCTTTTAAAATTTATACACGAAGGAAATATATCAAAATATGATTAAAAAGCATCAAAAATTCCCCAAAGAATAAACCAATGCTTATAAAGTATGGTATTTTCTACTATTTCTTTGAGATTTATGTCAGGTCCCCATAGCGAGAATAACTTTATAATACTGTTACAATATTGGTTTTGTAGTTGTTCATTAATTTTGAGATTTCACGTTTGTTTAAAAAAAAACTGTATGTTAACTTGAATAAATAAAATAAATAATATATTTTTTGAGAGTTTGATTTCAAAAAACTGTTAGTTGACTATTAAATAATAAATTGGTGACCAAGTGGCTCATTTATAGAGGAAGAAATGAATCAGAAAAAGACTTGACCTACATCATAAAATAACAAAATGACAATGCTTTAGACGATATACATAAGACAAATTACACTTACATACATACATACTTGATTTTCACATTCCTTGCATATTATTACTATTTTCACTACATACATCATACATACATCATGACAAAAATTAATAAAAAATAGTATCACCCCAGAACAGACCTAGGTTTAGTGAGGTGATATATTCCATGTAACTTTTAAGTGTTTATAATGTAATACCAATTTGTTATATATATAATGTTAAAATTTATATATGATAATTTGTATTTTTTCTGGAAAATAATTAAAAAAAAAATTTAAAAAAATATACACTATTCCATGGATATTAAATCATAAATATACACTATGGAAGTAGAGAATGTAAATATCAAATTATAATAAAAATGATAAAAAAATAATCAAAAGTTGATGAAATTATATGATTTGGTGTATGTGTATTATGTTTAATAAAAAGTGTATTGTCCATATAAAGAAATCGATAACCTCTGGATATAATATTATTGTTTAGAGCAAAATAATTTCGTATTCTATGTCTGTTCGTTAAGTTGGTAATGTAGGAATAGCGAACGTAGCCAATATTTTAATTGAAGAATGTCAAACACATTTAGTCTATCGTACCGCAACTGGTGTTAGGCAAATGACACAAATTAGTTATTAGTTCTACAACTTTTGGGCGGGTGGATAAGAACAGCTTACTGGGCATTACGTAAATTCTAATTGGCCTACCATTAGCCATACCATATGTACATAAGTCTATCGTTGAGTTTATTCTAACATTAGTTAAATGGAATGCAACTTTCGACTTTCGACTTTCTTTTATAAACATACCATCACGCCATGTCTCTAAAACAATGTTTCATAATAACATGGATCATTGAACTGTAGTGATGAGCAAATGGAAGACCATGACGAATTGGAATTGGATTGGGTGGTCTTAGACTTGCATTTTTTTAAAATAAAAAATATGTTCTTATTACAAGTTCATATACATCCTCATAAATTCCCTAAATTAAGCATAAACGCTTGTGCTATAGGTGAACGAAATCGGTCGAGGAAGGATTTGAACTCGTGACCACTGAATTACAAACCTGACGCGCTATTCGCTCACCACCACCGATCTAAACTTTACAGATGTGGTCCTAGGTCCGAATGCAGAGTCCTACCTAAATACTATATTCTAAACACTAACCATGTTTTCATTGTACAGTCACTATTAAGTTAGGAGATCACGTGGCTTCCTAACTGGAGGATGCTACGATGTTTTTGTATGAAATTTGCACCCTTGTCAGCGCCCTTGAGGTGAGATAAATTATCCAAATTATTATAAATATTGCAGAGACATATCTAAATACTTAGCGCATGCGCGTCGGCGTAAACTAACATTTGCGAATTGTCAAAAAGTAAGGTTGATCGCGAGGAACCTTACAAGTGTTTTAGTAATAAAATACGAGATGTTTACTATGGATGATGATTTTAACAACTTCGTCAAACATGTACTTAGTAATTTTGTCAAATTAAATACAAAACAGAGTATACAGCGATCTAAACGAGATGCCGAAAATTCGCTTGAATTTCAGAAAAATCGAGAAATCGAGCTGTCAGTGTGAACTTGGTTGTAAGTGTTGTTGTGAACCATAGATTTTTGATGTAGTAGGTACTCCGTGCAAAAAGTGAGTCATGGAATATCGCAGTATTCCTTACATTTCAACACATCCTAGATAACTGTTCTCTAAACCTTAGTAATCAAAATATTTTTTAAACAAATAAATCCGAAAACAATTCACATTAGTCGTTATTCTCTATAGAAAAACGAAATGGTTTGGAACCAAAACGTCAAAAATCCCGCGGAAAAATGACTCACTTTGATTCATACATAATTTGCCAACTACGACATCTAGTATATTATAGTAAAAATCTATGGCCTAAACCAATAGAAAACCATCTAGCTCTTTTCTTCGTATGAAATAATGTGAAACGCTTGGAAACGCTACGCCATCGATTAAGTTTGGCGTAGTATTAAGTATTTAGTAAGTGGTGAGATAACTCTGCAACGCAACTGCTATCTTAAGAATACTAAATACTCCAGCTAGGTAAGGAGTTAGGACTAGGACTCTGCATTAGGGTCTTAGTCTTCCATAATCGATAGTCATGGTCTTGTTCTTTTTTCTTGCATACCAAATTTTGGTCTCGGCCTTGCAGTCTTGTAGGTCGTGCAACTTTTACAAAAAAAAAATATTTTGAATTTTTCAATTATAGTTCAGTAATTACAAGGAAATATGTTATAAAACTCCAATTTATGCGTAGTAATTCTTTACTTTTTAATTCAAAATTAATAAATAAATAAAATTTTGCGAGACCGTCTTCATCTTGATCTTACACATGCTGTTTTAATCTTGGTTATGCAAGTGTGGCAAGACCAAGACTTGCAAGACTTTTCCTCATCACTATGTAGATGACTAGTCCAGGTGTCCAATTGTAATCTAAAGTAATAAAGCAATCAAAATGTTAGTGTATGTGTGTGTGTGTGTGTGTGTGTGTGTGTATGTGTGTGTGTGTGTGTGTGTTTGTCTCACGCCTTCTGAAAAACCAAGAGCATCTAAAAATCTAATTTAAGTGCGAACGTGTACCAGTATACCTGATGCAGTGTCACGCTAAAAAGAATGCGATAAAAATGCTGAATTTTAAAAATATTTAAATAATTATTTTTTTCATACAAAATTTTCCAAGTCATATCTGTCAAAAAAGTGTACATTTTGCACGCAAATATCTGTTAGTTTAAAAGTTAGAAGTAGGTATTTACACAAAAAAAATATATTTTGAAGTATAACTTAGCGTTTAAGTGAAAAACATGGTGAATATTTGGTATAATTATAATGTTTAACTTATTTTTAAAGTAAGCCTTTTGTACATAAACGCCGCCATTTTAATATCTTTTCATACAATATTTCATTTTCCCACCGAATGAATATGTTCTTGAAAATAATAAACCTTTGAAATAAATGTAATTATGAAATAATAAAATGAAACACAAGACATTACGGCAAGTTTTAAGACATATATTGTAAAAATGTGTTATTTATTAGTAAAGATATAGGCATAATAAAATTGCATAATTTGTAAATAATATTTGATTTTTCTGACAATTTTCATTTTTATGGCATCGAACAAACCAATGTAGGTACCTACATATTCAAAAAATGTATCCGAACCATTCGATATTACTTACGTGTTCGAATCGTTTCCATGGCTACAGAAAGAATGTGATATTCAAATAAAATTTGTTAGGAATCGAATTTATTTAGAAGGTTGTTGTAGGTAGGTACCTAATACTATTTACTTACAAATCAACAATAATATACCTATACTGATATCCTATAGGAAAATTATTTTATTTATTTATTTATCAACCGTTTGTCCGATTATAATGAAACTTTGGTGAATTGTCGAGCGTATGCCCAGGATGGTTTTTGGATTTAAACTTTTTTCTTATTCTTCTTCTTCTTCGTGTATTTGGTCGTTTTACCTATGAAGGGGGAGTATCCTGGGAAAAGAAGGTCCGACTGTCCCTCCATCTCTTCACAGGTCTTCCAGGACGGGTTCTGCATATAAACTTTTTTCTTCTTTTTCTTCAACGTGTACTTGGTCATCTTACCTATGAAGATGAACTATCCTGGGAGATGAAGGTCCAATTTTCCTTCCATCTCTTCGCAGGTTTCTGGATTTAAACTTTTTTCTTCTTCTTCTTCATCGTCTATTTGGTCATTTTACCTTTGAAGGTGGACTAACCTGGGAGAAGAATGTTCAATTTTCCTTCCATCTCTTCGCAGGTATCTGGATTTAAACTTATTTCTTCTTCTTCTTCTTCATCGTGTATTTTTGCTCATTTTACCTATGAAGTTGGAGAATCCTGGGAGAAGAAGGTCCAACTGTCCTTCCATCTCTTCGCAGGTATCTGGGTTTAAACTTTTTTCTTCTTCTTCGTGTATTTAGTCATTTTACCTATTAAGTAGAGCATCCTGGGAAAAGAAGGTTCTTTCATCTCTTCGCGGTTCTTCCAGGATGGTTTCTGGATTTAAACTTTTCTTAACCGACTGATGGGACGGGATGTAATGAAGGGAAGGGAGGCACTAAAGGGCCTGAAGGGACGGGAGGTATAAAACTGCCTGAAGGGACGGAAGGTACTGAAGGGCCTGATGGGAAGGGACGTAATGAGGGATTAAAGGGACGGGAGGTACTGAAGGGCCTGAAGCGGCGGGTCCTGGAGTCTAATTCTTTTTCTTCTTAATTTTATGTAGACCTTTAGGGCAGTTTTTATACAAACTATTTCCTATTGTCTAATTCATCTTCTTCTTCTTTTATGTATACATTTGGGTCATTTTTTTATAAAAATTATTTCCTTTAGTCTAATTATTATTCTTCTTCATTTAAGTACGTAGACTTTTGGGAGAGTTTTAATACAAACTATTTCCAATAGTCGTATTCATTTTCTTTTATGTAGACCTTTTGGTCAGTATTTATACAAACTATTTCCAATAGTCTAAATATTCTTCTTCTTCTTTTTTGTAGACCTTTGGGTGAGCTTCTATACAATCTATTTCCAATAGTCTAATTCTTCTATTAGGTATATGTATTTTTACTTATTTTATGTAGACCATTGGAATAGTTTTTTATACAAACTATTTCTTATAGTCTTATACTTATTTTTCTCTTTTTTATTTAGTCTTTTGGGTTAGTTTTAAGTCTAATAGTCTATTGTGCAGAAATATTATTAACGATATGCACACTTGATGAAAATACATATGAAATGAATGGGATATGGGATGTGACGATATAACCTGCACTAGAATCTTTTCAATACTTTTGTTTAATTAAATTTAAACCATTTATATCATCCTATTTTGAATAATTTTCAACACCTAATATTTAAAGAATGGGGGTTGTGGCCATTACTGAACTCTTCACAACATTTATATTCAAATTAAAAACTATTTACTATAGTTCAAGTCTTCTTCTTCTTCGTTAATGAAGAATTGAAGAATTGAGCAAAAATATAATGCACACTTGATGAAAAAATATAAAAACGAATGGGATGTGACCAATACTAGATATTTTCAGTACCTACGTTTGTTTAATCAAATTTTAACCACATCCCAACATCCAAAATTACTAAATTTTCAATAGGTACACATTACAATTTGTTTTCGATGATAATATTTAAAAATGGGGGTTGTGGCCAAACCAATCTCTTTACAACGTTGATAAACAGTCATATTTAAAACCATTACGCATAGTCCATGCGAGCAGAGTTGTATAAATATTATACTTCATTCACACTTTATAGCAATATATAAAAAAGAATGGGTTGTGGCCAAACCAATCTCTTTACAACGTTGATAAACAGTCATATTTAAAACCATTACGCATAGTCCATGCGAGCAGAATTGTATAAATATTATACTTCATTCACACTTTATAGCAATATATAAAAAAGAATGGGTTGTGGCCAAACCAATCTCTTTACAACGTTGATAAACAGTCATATTTAAAACCATTACGCATAGTCCATGCGAGCAGAATTGTATAAATATTATACTTCATTCACACTTTATAGCAATATATAAAAAAGAATGGGTTGTGGCCAAACCAATCTCTTTACAACGTTGATAAACAGTCATATTTAAAACCATTACGCATAGTCCATGCGAGCAGAATTGTATTAATATTATACTTCATTCACACTTGTCACATGATCACTTGAACATTTTACAATACTTAAACTCAATCAAATTTCAAACCACTTTTCATAGTCTGATATTGCAAAATAATTGGGTGACAATATTATAAAAACGATTGCTTTTTCTTTCACAATTTTACATTCTTGGCCAACGGCGGGACATAAAAGCTAGTAATACAATAAAACGATTATTCTATCTCAATACGCATTCCTCATCAACATTCAGCTAACGTCCCATACATTTGTCTGTTGTTCAATCTTCATTCATTTCTCTCTTTTAGAATGTCGTTCACTTGTCTCATGGTAGTGTCGTTATTTTTTTGGGGAACACCGATCTCTTGTTGCATTCCTGTCAGCTTTTCTTATTTTCTTAGCCGGGCGTTCAACATACATTCATTTTGATAAAGCTCTGGTTATAAAAAACGAAAAAATTACGTGAACATTTGGCACTTTTTATGTTATTCGAACTAAGATGACAAAAAAATTCGGATAAAAACGTAATAAAAAAATCTATCATTTTCAATATAAATATTTTCTGTTATCTTCATATTTATTTCAACGACAATCGATAACTATCGAAAAGTGCTTACTATTACATAATATCATATTTACCTGCTATGCCATTATAAACTTAACAATATTAGGTATTTGGTATTTATGTCATATAATGTATCTACCTTCTTTCACAATAGAAACCTTTTCGGATTCTTCTTATATTTCAATAAAAATCTCGCAAAAAAATAATATTTTTTTAATATTATGAATAAATAAATAGAAATCTCCGTTCAAAAGGATAGGTACGATTCGAATGACAAAAAACAATATTTGAATGATATATAGAGGTAACTTTGTTAATAAAAATATTATGTATGTTATATACATTAATTTTAAATAGAAGGTCTTTTTTCCTAATGCTTTTATGGAATAGTTGAGAGTTATATATTATAATTTCACAATATTGATATATTGTATATTTTTTTACAGTTTCGCTTAAAAACGTTTGGCCTTCAAAAAAATAAGTATTTATGGAACATATTTAATTTTTATCAAGACAAAATGATCTGTTTTTATATCCTAAAATAGATGGGTTTAAAACATATTGATATATGTAATCATTTATCATGCACCAGAGAGCCTAAGAAGGTCACGTTAAGTAGCCAATGACAGTTTGTATCTGTGTAGGTTCATGATTTATAAACCTCTTCCATATGTGTTAACATTTGATCTCTATTTTGATATTTTATAAACAAATAAGTACCAATCTAAATTTTCATTAAGACAGTAAAAACCTATTTTAATCTACTCCACAAAGCTACACTTTGTTTCTGTCGATTTGTTCAAGAGAATTAATTTCGACAGTTTTAAGCCAAGTACTAAGAAATAAGGAATATTTTGCTTGACGTAGTAGACTTTTTGCATGCAAAAAACACCAGCATTAAGGCTGTTCATTCATCGATTCTGTTTTTTTTTTAATTATTTGTATAGAGTATGATATATATACAGGTTTATTATTATTACAAATAAATATTGTAAAATTTTGAATGTTACTTCTTCATTTCTTAAATTTTATAATTCAATGTTAAAATTATGGTAGATATTTAAATTAAATTATTTATTTATCTATTAATTTATTTTTTAAATTATCTATTTATTTACTTATTTATATAATTATTTATTTATTTACATACATACATACATACATACCATCACGCCATATCCCTTACGGGGTAAGCAGAGAGAACCGAGCGCCATACTCCTCTTTTTTTGCATACATTCCTAGCTTCCTTTACATCCATACATCGTCTCATACATGCTCGTCGATTATTCAAGCTTCTAATATTTCCTTCATTCAAAATATCATTCACATGGTCATGCCATCCCTTTCTGGGGCGGCACCTACTATTCACTCCATCTCTTACACCCATGTATATTTATTTATTTAATTATTTAATTAATTATTTATTTATATCTTATTAATTTATTTATTTTTTTATTTATTTATTATATTTATTTATTTATTTATTTATTTAATTATTTATTTATTTATTTATTTATTTATTTATTTATTTATTTATTTATTTATTTATTTATTTTGTTATTTATTTATTTATTTATTTATTTACTGTAGTTTACGACTTTATAGACTTTAACGTATATATATATATATATATATATATATATATATATATATATATATATATATATATATATATATATATATATATATATATATATATATATATATATATATATATATATATATATATATATATATATATATATATATATATATATATATATATATATATATATATATATATATATATATATATATATATATATATATATATATATATATATATATATATATATATATATATATATATATATATATATATATATATATATATATATATATATATATATATATATATCAACACGCCACATCCCTCACGGGGTAAGCAGAGAATTGATCGCCATACTCCTCTATTTTCCTAGCTTTCTTTACATTAATGCTTCGTCTCATTAATAAAATTAAATAGTCTTTTACGCATCTATATTATAAATTTGAATGTTTGTATGTATCTATGTATGTATCTATGTATGTGTTGAATGCGCTCCTAAACCGCTCATCCGATTGCGATGAAACTTTGGTGAACTGTCGAGAGTATACCAGGGATGGTTTCTGGATCAAAAAATTTTAACTTCTTCTTCTTCTTCATCGAGTTTTAGGTCATTTTACCTATGAAGGTGGACTATCCTGGGAACCGTTCATCCGATTGCAATTAAACTTTGGTGAATTGTCGATCGTATGCCCGGGATGATTTCTGAATTTAAAATATTTTCTTCTTCTTCTTCTTCATCGGGTATCAGGTCATTTTACATATGAAGGTGGACTAACCTGAGAACCGTTCATCCGATTGCAATGAAACTTTGATGAATTGTCGAGCGTAAGACCGGGATGGTTTCTGGATTAAAAAAAATCTTCTTCTTCTTCTTCATCGGGTATCAGGTCATTTTACCGATGAAGGTGGACTATCCTGAGAACCGTTCATCCGATCGCAATGAAACTTTGGTGAATTGTCGAGCGTATGACCGGGACCTACTGAAGGGACGGGAGGTAATGAAGGGAAGGGAGTAACTGAATGAAGGGATGAGAGGTACTGAAGGGATGGGAGTAACTGAAGGGACAGGGGTAACTGAAGGGACGGGAGTAACTGAAGGGACGGGATTAACTGAAGGGACGGGAGTAACTGAAGGGACGGGAGTAACTGAAGGGACGGGAGTAACTGAAGGGACGGGAGTAACTGAAGGGACGGGAGTAACTGAAGGGACGGGAGTAACTGAAGGGACGGGAGTAACTGAAGGGACGGGAGGTACTGAAGGGACGGGAGGTACTGAAGAGACGGGAGGTACTGAAGGGACGGGAAGTACTGAAGGGATGGGAGGTATCGAAGAGTCTGAAGCGACGGGTGGTTATGGAGGACGATTTTTAATTATACAGGCAATACGAAGTTTGCCGGGTGTTCACTAGTACGAAATAAAACAATATTTAAATATGAAAAATACATATGTACATCAAAACAAGAAGAAAAACAAGAAAAACATATGTTTACCTAACAAATAATTAAAATAAATAAGTTATTTTATAAGAAATGTTTATTAATTATGTGTAATATTTCATAAAAAAAAATATTATTTAGCTTTTAATGATATAAAGTAAAAACAAAATAAATAGTCTTTTACACATACGAAATAAAACAATATTTAAATATGAAAAATACGTAGATCAAAACAAGAAGAAAAATTAGAAATATTATCATATTTGAATTATAAATTAGCTATAAACCACTTATTTTTTGTGAGTCACTTCGCGACATGTTTCGGAAGTCTCGACACACCGGTCGATGGAAGGACAGCGCTTCCGAAACATGTCGCGATGTGACACAAAAATAAGTGGTATATAGCTAATTTATAATTTAAATATGGTTAATATTAACTACCACAAAATATCTGCCGAATCCTTAAATGATATAAGAAATACAAGTGTTTACCTACCAAATAATTAAAATAAACAAGTTATTTTGTAAGAAATGTTTGTGACGTATAATATTTCATAAAATATCATTATTTAGCTTTCATGATACAAAGTAATCGTCAAGGAGTTTCGGACATACATATAAATAAAACTGAAAACATGAAGAGCCACATTTTATCAGAAAATAGTTTTTTCTTGAATGGTCATATATCCAATTTTCCTTTTATTGGGGTTTTTACAGTAGACAGACCGTGAGGGTTTCTTTCATGTTACCCTTAATTCCCTTCACGTCCACTTATCTTGTAACGCGTCTAGTATGAAGACAGCATTGTTAGCATAAGTTACATTTATCACCAGAATTCATTTAAATATTGTATAAGAGATTATATTATAAAATCTTCTATGTCAGACAATACAACCCTTATTATTTTTTTTAAATCTTTCATATTTCCAAACCATTTCATCTTAATGTAACCGGCGATTAGGTGGGATTTGAATTTCAAATCTACTGATTTTCCTTCGGTTATTCGTTTCGGCTGACTAAATCTTTATAAATTATTTGTTAAAAAAAATCAGCACGTATAATTTTAAAAATACCCTATGATGGATTTTTATTGACAATAACATCTCAATAGAGACGAAGTTGGGATATCATAGAAGAACCTCGACTGGGAAAAAAATATATCACCATGAATTCCCTGCCACTCCAACTTTTTTAATAAAATCCTGTGATTTGTCAAAGCATTTGGAGAAATCTGTGTAAATAACATCTACCTGTGACCGCCTTTCCATTGTGGATATAATATCCTCCGTTAGAGTAATCAAGTTAGAGGTTGTTGGTTGTTGATGATGTTCTCCGGTCGAACCAGACTTGCCCCCCAGATATCTTTCAAAATCTAATGGGGTCTAAGTTATTATTAGATATACAAATTTGCAAAATTGAATAGAATCGAATGAGTAGGTACTTTAGTCTATAATCGATAAAGTTAAATGAACACGCCGTACATAGCATACAGAACACAGCACATAGCATACACACTACACACAGATACATTTTGATGAAACTTTCAGAACACAATCTCAGCATGATACTTGTTGCTAATCTGCAAAAAAAAAATAGCCTTAAAAATTGCGAAATCATTACTCCCCACTATATCCCCTAGGGTTAGTGAGGAGAAAAAAAATGTTTTTTATAATTTTGAAGTTCACATCTACCCGACGGACGCCTCAGACTAACCTGGCTGGTGCACAAAATAATTTGTATTACAAAGGTTTTCAACTGTTTTATGATTTGCCAGAATGTGTGAAGGAAGCATCTAGTCTTGCCTCATTTCGTCGCCTAGGTGTTGAATAGGTACTTACTTACTTACTTCCGATGGCCATACAACTCCGGTAGAGCTTTAGCCTCCTGAACAATAGCTTTCCAAACATTCCTGTCAGCTGCAGTGGACTCCCAGTCATCACAAGCATTCAGCACGTTCAGATCTCGGGTAACATTGTCCATCAATCTCTGCTTTGGTTTTCCCAGGGGTCTCTTACCCACAGGGTTATTTTGCAGGATACGTTTTGTGGCTCTTTCATCCCCTGATCTTGTAATATGTCCAATCCAAGCTAATCTTCTGGACCTAATTTCGCTGGTGATTAAAGGTACAATGCACGAATTTCCTCATTGCTTCGTGGTCTCCAGGTACCTGCCGCAATTCCTGGTCTTGGGCCTAATATTTTACGCAATATCCTGTTTTTAAACGTTAGCAGTCTTTGTTGGTCCTTGAGTGTCATGCACCAGGACTCGGCACCATACAGGATTACTGGTTTAATTAGGCTATTATAGACCTGGATTTTCACTCTTCGCGATATGGACTTTGGACACAGGAATGCTCCAAAGTCCATAGGTGTTGAATACATAAGGAAATGTTCTTTTTATACATAATATTGTGTTCACCTTTTTTGCGTAAATTTGAATATTTTCTTGCTTTTTGTTGTTTTTATATAATTTATACTGTGTAAATATGTTATTTTTTCAACTTGTTATTATTATTTTTGTTTATACTAGATGTAAGAAAAGGCATTTATTTTTTTACATCTAAATAAAATATAAAAACATCCATAAAATAATAATTTACACTTTAATAAGGCCGAGGCACCATGGTGATTACGTTCGGTCGTACTAAATCGAATTTTGTGAAAAATACTTTGTTTTATCTTATTCATTTAAATAATATCAGATAATTTGGAATTCTTTATTCTGCAAACTATCATGTCTAATATATTGAAGGACATAATTGTTCATTGAAACTTTAATTAATAATTTATTAAAACATCTCTTAAAATAATCCTATCATTATTGAACGAAAATGGAATAATTTATTGATTTGTAAAAATCCTTCATTGACACGATAAGTAAAGTTGGTATAACAAAAAATAAAAAATTGACAGGTTATCATTGATGAAAGTTCCTTCGTTGGAAAGAAATCCCATGGACTTACTTTAAATCCAGTTTTGACCTATTTCACTGTCCTACGTCACCATTATATTTTGCTTGGCTAAAGGAATGGGATAGAATGTGTATATTCCTGTTTCATCCAAGATAATATATGTATATACTTTTATGTTACGTATAAAGTAGAACTTAAATCTATGAAGAAAATGAATTGAGCTGGTGAAATATTGAAGCTGATTCTCAAATATTTACGTGGTTATTTATAGGCTAAGATGCTAAGGCGAGGTTCGAAAAGGCTTTTGCCGTCAAACTTTCTGAATTCTTGATAATTTAGGTATAAACTTCTTCATCCTTATAATAATATATCCAAAGGAGGCTCGTTGCCTCTGTTAATGTGGAATATCGCGGAGCATTGATTATCAACTTTGGACATAATTTGTAATTAGAACTAAAGTTCTAATAAATGTATAGTAATAATTAGTATGGCATTGATCGTTAATAAACTACTAGTTTAAGATATGATGGGTTAATTAAACTCATCTATTAACTAGCCAATCCCCAATGATAGCTCACTGCCAATGCATCTTTGAAACTAATGAATATATTTTTTTTAATTTCCTAAGTGTCTTTTACATTACAGTTTTATGAGACAATAATTTTACTACATTCTTTTATGTTCTCTAAGTTTAAAGGTATGTATTTTGTAATTGGATCGTCGCATTGGGATATTTCCGTATGTTGGTAAACATGATGACTGTATTATAGAATCAGTTGATAATTAATAGGTACATAAAAATATCCCTACACCGTTCAAAATTATATATAGGTAAGGTATTAAAAACGAGTGGGTTGTAGCGCCAACACTAAATTCTTCACACCATAGTAATTGTTCATTATTTCTTCTTGAAAGGTTTACAATCTCTAAATGAATTTTTAAGAAGTACATTTCTGTTCGATTCTTAAACAAATATTAGATTCCCAGAGGACAAAAGTTTTCACAATACGTCATTCACGCAAAAACATTGTCTTGAGAAAAAACTTGAGAAATTTTAAGTAAAATTTTATTACAAGCAAGATGAGCATGTATGAGATAGTGTATCAATGTTAATGAGGCAATGTATGTGTCAAGATAGAAGAATGTGGTGTTCGGTTCTCATTGCCTACCCCTTGAGGGAGATAGAAGTGGAGAGTAAAAAAAAAAACTTGTCTATAGAGACACATACAATATCAATATGAAGTTGATCACTCAATTTTCCATACAGAAACTATTCAAATTCTGTTATATACATTCTTCATACAAATATGAAATTTAATTCACATTGATATGGCAAACCATACATTTTTTTCTTTAAATTTCGACATCCTTGAATGCATTTTTGATGAGTGTATTTTTATTTATCAAAATTTCAAACGATATAAAAATTCGTACGCCGTACGCCATACATACAAACACATCGCGACGAAACTCACTATGTGCACTCTCTACATGATACCCGTTGAGAAATTGATGTAAAAAAATATGCTTAAAAATTGTGAAATCATGACTCTCCACTATTCCATAGTGTGGAGAGTAAAATTTATATATATGTTCAAAATTATATATATATAGGTATATATTTAGATGGGTCGATGGCAGAGCGGTTAGCGCGCTGGGCTAGTAATCCTGTGGTCTCGAGTTCGAGTCCTGCCTCGACCGATTTCGTTCACCTACATCATAAACATTTATGCTTAATTTAGGAAATGTAGGACGATGTAATACATATTTCTGATATCAAACTTTACATTTCGAAATAAGTCTTAAAAGTGTTGCAACCTTTTACTTGATAAAATACAGCGATCCATCTTCTTGCTTTCTCGACATGGATACTCAAATAAATACACATTAAGGAAATAAAGAGAAAACCCATAAACCATGGAATCAAAATAAAGTTATGTTGAGTGGGGTACCTAGTGGCAAGCCGCTTTTTCCATGCTCCGGTACATAATCCTATTTGCAGAAATTAAATTGATGGATGTATGTATTTATGTTGAGATTTTTTTGAATAAATTTCCAGCTTTGATTTTTTAAATACCAAGTTTTCGTCTTCGTCTGTGAATTTAGAAAATTTAAAACTTTTTCTGGCATAAATTTTTTTTTAACAGCACCCAACTGAACTTACACCACTTAACAACACCTGGTTTTGAAATCGGTAATCTTTGAAATTTACATAATATTTCATCAGCAAGTGAGGTACTTCATAGAGCTTTTTAGTTTTAAGATAAAATATGCACGAAAGAAATTTTAAAAATAATTTCTTACTTCTAACAGAAAATTCCCTTCATATTTTTGTACCTACGTATGCTTTTTTCGCCTCATGTGGTAAATTACCAAGTCATGGTATACTAACTTATAGGTATAATGAATTTTTCGGTTATATAATCTAGTTTTTTTATAAAATAATTTTGGTTTCGAATAAAGAAAAAAGTGTCAAAATATCTTAATATATCTGTATACATAAATACGTACCATCACATAATTTTTTTTTTAATATTTTATTTTTATTTTATTTTAATATTGCTTCTCGGGCAACTAACAGGTACTATGTCAAATATTAATTTAACACGCACCCAATAAAAAGTTGCCACATTCTGGAGACTTACGATATTTATCGTCTCACAGATCCAGACTGAAAACACAATTAAAAACTGTGTCTCGACCGGGAATCGAACTCGGGACCTTTGGATCAGCAGTCAGATACCAAACCAACTGAGCCACGAAGGCCGACAAATCATATCCCTTACGGAGTAGGCAGAGAGAACCGTGCACCATACACTTTATTATTGCACATAATAATCTGCATACTTTTGTTTTTAAATCAGAATTTGGTTGTTACATCATTTATAAGGAATATTGCTTTCATTGTTTAATAAAGTAATTTCTCAATAGATGGCGTTAAAAAAAAGTTTCTTCGTTTCTTCATAGATGGCAATAGTAAAATAATTCCTTATTTTCAAGTGAATTTTTACACATTTTTCAAATACATAGAACTTTAAAAAATTACATTGATAATCGATTATATGTACATATTATTATGTACAATATTGATTCATTCATTCATTCATACCATCACGGCATATCCCACAATGTGGGATAACCAGTGAAAGGTGTGCGGGTGTGCATTGCCGTATAAAAGGGAGAACCACACATCTATGTATACCCACACACCCGTCTCGTTTCACCAAAAAAGGCACTACATTCAGAATGGGTGATGAACCTCATTGCTGAACTATGTGAGATGTTATTACAACAAAGTTACAAAAATGACAACTAACATTACCCAAAGTTATTAAAAGAAACATTTATTACCTGCTTAGATTGAGGATTTTAAGATTTTATATTGTCAACAGTTTTAATTGCTATTGCCTAACTGTAATAAATCTGTTAAAACATATAAATAAATATTGGTTTTTGCAATCACAAAGCTTGGTTATGAAACCAATATTATGTAAATAATACTGAAGTCATCTATACGTAAATTTGTAATTCCGTTGGAATGAAATTATATTAATTTCAAGAAGACGCTGTTAAATGGAATATTTAATTAGAAATATTGTAGCGAAACATTGTTTTAATATTAGTTAAGGTACAAAGAACGAAATTTTATTTTGACAACATGATGGGAACTTACTGTCGTTTGAAAAAATTAAAAGCAAACATTCTGTAGTCGTTTGTTAAGTGAATAGCGGTTTACACAAAAAATAATTGTCTTCCTTCATAAGTTACGAAGACGAATTACACGAATTATGTGAAAATTTATATAAAAAAATGTATATTTGTGTTAAAAAAAATATTTAAAATAAATACTTTCAACATACACGTTTTTTTATGATTGAATGTGCATAAATAAGATTGTGATCGAATACTGATTTATAAATTTTTAAGATAAAAACAATATAATAATGTCCTTTTCATTTGAAAATGTTTCATTTTAGACCTTGATGAGCCACCTCGGCGAGAACGTTAGGTCATTATAATATATTTTTTTGGAAAAGTACTTAAATATTTTATCTGTTTATTAATTTTTAAATGGATTTCCTCTCTGTTAACACCAATAGTTTAGAATCATACAATAATGATTTAATGTAGGTACCCAACTGCGTATTAGTAAATATTGTATTTTTGTTTGGTGTGTGCTGTGCATGGATGTAGATGCAATGTATCAATATAATATTGTAAATCTCCAACCTCGAAACAGACGTAGTCCTAGTGAGGTTGGGATAATATTTATAAATAATGCTATAAATATCGAGATGGTAAAAAATAAAATAAATGTATTAAGATTGCATCATGAGAAGTACTGGTACTGTCCCCCTAGACAAGGACTGCGTCCTTTTATTCTTCGGAACAAGCCCCCCTAGACAACGTGTCATTTAGGTTAAGAAAAGATAACTCAATGTATGGAAGTGACAGTTGTCATGTGACAGGCAACTGTCACTTCCATACCTTGAGTAATGTTTACTTGTTTCTTTTATTGAGCTAAATGACATGTGATAGGCAGCTGTCAGTTCCATACAAGAAGTTATCTTTTCTTGTTTCTTTTATTGAACTAAATGATACATGACAGGCAACTGTAACTTGTAAACAATAAATTATCTTTTGTTAAGCTTAATTACACGTTGTCTAAAGGAGAATGGTTCCAAAGAATAACAGGGTGCAGTACTAACATAAAGCAAAAGAAGAAGAAGAATATAATTGAAATAATTCTCGTCATGTTCATCTTCAACTTTAAAATGTAATTAATATTTCCTTTAAAAATTTGTCTTCAAAGAGCTAAATGATCTCTGAACACTCCAACAACGTAATACCTATATTGCAAATTATATTGGTTTCAACGTCTGTAGAATTTTGGCAATATTTTGTACGGCTAATGAATATTTGAAAAGACTAAACGGGAGATACCTGAAAATTATCATTAATCAATCGAGTCTTAAACCTGAGCGTAGGCGTTAGTTAAGTTGCTTTTGCCCGTTTAGGAAAGGTCGTACACGATAACTTCAATACGGTTGTTTTGGATTTAAAAAGACCTAAAAAAATAACTTCAATCATTATCAGCGGTACTAATAACATTTTCGTTAAAACTCGTTTAAGCCAACTAAACCTCGCACTACGTAAACCACGTATTAGGCACTAATTCGTGGTTTAGTGGGTTCTTACTAATAATGTGAAAATGTACAAGGACTAAGTAAACCATGGAATACGGAATGAATGTTGTGTGAACGCAGCCATTTAACGGGAATTTCGGATTTTTTCTCTACTTTATGCTATTTTTTGTTCATTCTCTATGACTTTATTAGCCGTCATCTATGACATCTATCGAGAATCATCGTATTTCTATGTTTGTCATTGTTTGTTTGTTTACTGTTGGTTTTGACGGTTTACTGTTTATGTATCGTCACGTTTTGGTTGAATTCCCAATAATTTAACTTATTTCAACATAACTTATTACATTTATTTTAAAACAATTGTCAATGGAAAATAAATATCTTCATTTATTTGCCTTCTTCCAAATAAATCTACGAGATTTCTAACTCCTGCCTTTGAAAATCTGTACTTTCTTCTAAAATTAATGTCGTCGTAATCCACAAACGGATTACAACGCACCTATGAACACACCTTATAAATTTTACATCATCAAAAAACTTTCCACCTGCTCAATTTCTTGAAACGATCTTTCAAAATCGCCGATTCTATAATCATACAGATTGTTGTCCATAATTAAAAAAAGCATTTCTTTAAAAATGACAAAATACAATACGCGCGGTCTATTTGACTTGACAGCTCACGAATTCACTATTGCTATTCCACCACTAAACTAGGGGACCGGATGGTTTAGCGTTACCATGGTGATATAAACCATGGAATAAAATAGAAGTTTTAAAACTTGGTTATTAGTAAGATTTTTGGCCGTTAGGTTTTAGTCACTCTATTCCATAGTTCAACCTCGCTACTTTTTCGTTATTATTACCGCCGTATGTGTAATGTATGTAGGTACTTAAATTAAATTCCTCAACTTAATATTGCATAGCACAATAATTGTATTTAACACATGTTTACAAAATAAATTTATCAGAAGAAAAATATTGTTTTTTTGCTATCACCATATGCGGATCTTATCAGAATTTTCACAGAAAGCTACGGACTAAATAGATTAACGATTGGCACCATGGGAAAAAATCGTTTTTTTATATGGCTACGTAGGGGACACCAGCTATTAGGATTTAGGTCCATTATACTCTTCTGAAGAAGCGCACTACGTAGCGTCGGGGAGGGTTTGCAATCTGCCCAGGAAAATATTAATTCTGGTTTTAATGAAAACCAGGTTGTAAGAAGGTGGAAATACAGAATTCGGAAGATCGTTTCACAGCCGGGGTGCTGTTTTAATAAAAGAGATCGAGAAGCCGACTGGTTCCAGTAAAATGAAGTTTTACTCTGAACGGGTGTTGAGAATGAGTAAAACGAGTGACTCTATTGTGAATGGGTGGAAGAGGGACCAGGGATACTAGTTCTTTTCGTAGTCTCCTACCCCACTCCATTAAGATCGTTTTAGAGCTTATAGCTCTATTCATCCCTGGAGCGGCTGCTCATCGGACAAACAATGAACTACTATCAAGCATATTTAATATTTTATACCACTATCACTAAGAGTCCAACCACAAACGTGAGGGCCCGTCAGTCACGGCCAGGGTCTCCCGACCCAACAGTGCTCTGTAACAGGAGACTCGTAAGCGAGCCCCCATCACGCATTGTCAGTACTTTCGGTTATCTATGTAACACACTTATAATACCGACCTTGCGTCTGTGATCTAGTGATTGCAATCCATCAATCAATGATGGGTCGTCTATCAGACGTACAGACCGCATTTGTACAGCATCGAGGGTATTCAGTAGATATTGTAGGACGCCAACCTTGAGGTGACATCCATATTCAATAATTGGGCGTATTTGCGCTTTGTAGAAAATAACAGATTTTTTTCTTATGTGTGTTGGTGAATTGATTTAATGTGTTATAGCGGATTTTGAATCGTGGGAGAGGTGACAGTGGACAAATGTGTGGTTTTGCGAGGGACGGCCGTAATTCGTCGGTTTATGCATGCAAACGTATGCTTCACTGATGATCGTTGGCTTTCTGTTGCGAAATCTGACGCCTGCTTACTTCGACTTCACCCAGGAATGAATATAGATAATAACTATGCTCCTCCTTCAATAAGAGATCCGATCTCAACTGAGGTATGAATATATCTCTACATTACCATAATTTAAGAATGTTAATTTTTTTATTATTTTTAATGTATGTCAAATAATAAATGGCAATAGGCTGTCATTTAATAAAAATAGACAAATTTTGTAGTCAATACGTTCTATGGGTTGATACTCGTATGACGACCGTCATATGAATATATTATCAGTTAAAGACGGGCTTATAAGTTCAAACGTCCGTATTAAAATAAAAACACTCCTTAAGTTCACTTTAGATGGACGAGGTTTTCAACGCGGTTCGGTATTCAACGCTTAAAGCAGCATTCAAAATACGGGTTTCTCCAAACATCACTTTTACACGAGTATTATTACGAAAAAATATATTTTTATTTTTGACTATAGGAGAGCTGTCAATTTTTTCGATGCTTCATTCGCTTGTTCCACGTTTCCTTCAACAGTGTTTTATCTTTTTCTCGTTTGACTTTGCATTAATCAGGATTTTGGTTGAGGAGATGTCAAATAACCAAAAATATACGTTGACTCGTCTCGGCAACAAATAATTTTACAGATTTCTGTTTTACGGAAAACGATGCAAAACACGTTGAAAAATAGAACACGTTCTATTTTATTTCCCGCCGTGTTGTAAAACCCGTCGAAAACCTTTTAGAGATTTTATGTCCTCTTATTAACCCATAGTCATTTAGGAATTTTACAACTTTGAATCTGTCACAATAGAAAGATTGAAGACGGCAAACAATTCGCATAAGGGACACCGCGTGATGGTGTCCCTTTTGTTTCTAGCTTCTATAGTTGAAGCACTTACCTTCTCAGCATGAACTAGCAAATATTATGCGTTATTAATACCTACATATTATGGAAACGTAATTGCTGGTGTGGTACAGTTTTATACTTAGTAGACGTTTGTACGTTCGTTTCAACGTAGTATTTTTTATGGTCTACCACTAACAGTTTTAGTATTAAATGGACAATGATCTGGGCAGGGTCGCTATCGGGAGTTATCATGGTTGCGTTTTGAGGGGCACTATCAAAACCAAATGTTAACTGCAACGTATTCTTCATTTCCACACCATTTTCATACGAACCCACTTACCGTAAATTTCAGCAAGTCTACTTAACGCAAATATGACGGATTCGTAAAATATTGTGATGGGTCGACGGCAGAGCGGTTAGCACGCTGGGTTAGTAATCCAGTGGTCGCGAGTTCGAATCCTGCCTCGACCGATTTCCTTCAACTATAGCACAAGCATTTATGCTTAATCAAGGGAATGTAGGAAGATGAGCGAAGGTGAGGACATTGGAAGATGGGGGCGCCAAAGGAGAAGGTACTGGAACGAACACGTCAGCCGCATGTCCAAAGATAGGATTCCAAAGATAGCCCGATACAACGTACCGGAGGGGTCAAGACCGCGAGGACGCCCACCAAAAAGATGGCGATATAGTAGTTGGCAGTCCACGCCACAGGAGGCTGAAAATGCAGCATAAAACAGACTGGGCCTAATGAAAGAACAAGAAGAAGAAGGAGGAACAAGATGCATATGTACAAGTTTTTTTTTTTTTGTTTAATGGCAATTCACCCTACAGAGAGTGCTTTTTGCCTTGGTGGAATTATCATAAATTGGTTGAATTTGTTAAAATTAAATTAATTAGATTGGATGCTATTTGACTTTAAGAAGCTAAGCAATATGTTTGTTAATTTAAAATTTTGAATCGACATTATATACATATGACATATTGATTAGGGATGTGCAAGTAATTTTTACCAGATTAAAATAAAATAAATTGTTAGAAGATATACGGTTGAAGCAATTAAAAAATAAATGGTCAAGAGTATCCTCCTCCTGACCACATTCACAAAGTGGACTGTTAATAACATTAATTTTGTATAGGTGGGAAGCAACAAGACAATGGCCAATTCTCATACGCGTGACACAAGATATGTCCCCCCTAGAGAGTCGTTTTCCCTGAAACCAAGGTTTTTTGGGAATAGAGGGTTGGATTCCGGCGTAAAATAATCCTGTCTTGTTTCTGGAAACCGTCAAGTTTTTTTCCCATCTATGAATCATGCTAGTTTTGAGGGTTGATAAGTAATCAGTAGTTGGAATGTTCAGATTTATATTAGAATTGGTACCAGAAGAAGCTGATTTGGCTAATGAATCTGCAATTTCGTTCCCTACGATTCCCAGATGTCCTGGGATCCAGGCCAGAATTATGGTGATATTTTTGGATTGAAGTGAGAAAAGTTTTAATTTAATTGAGCACATAAGTTGATCTTGAGGAAAGTATAATAAATTTGATGTGATTCTCTGAAGAGCACTAAGTGAATCTGACAATATCAATGCGTTTACAATATTATTTAATTATATTTGTTCTAGTGCTTGTTGTATGGCGAAACATTCTGCTGTGTATATAGATATTGTGCTAGGCAGGGAAAATGAATTTTTAATGTTGAAATTTGGTATGTAAACAGAGGATCCACAGGAAGAGCCTGGGATTTTAGAGCCGGCTGTGTATACGTCTGTGAAATTTGGATACTTAGTGTGAATTATTTGTTTAAATTCAGAATTTATGATCGCAGAGTTCTGGTTGTTCCATGTTTTATCGATTCCAAGTGTCATAATAACACATGGATTAAACATTATAGCTTAAAATGGTATATTATAAATAGGGAGTATGGGATTGTTTTGTAAATTCACTCTAGAAATAGAAGCTTGATGAGTTTGGAAACTTTTGACAAGAAATGGGATTTTATTTTCATAAATAATTTATCTATTATCATATATAGTCAACAGTTTCCTAAGGTTTTCTTTGATTGGGTGATTAGAATATGATAAACTCCTATAAACATATTTGTCAGAAAGGAATTGCCTTCTTATAATAAGTGGAGGTTCCACACTTTCCACTTGGAGGGAGTTAATAGGAGAACTTTTCATAGCTCCCAGTATGATTCTTAATGACTTAGATTGGATTACATCTAATTTTTTAGACACTTGATTTGGCAAAGGGTCAAAGAGTATTGATCCGTAGTCCAAATGACTGCGAATCAGTGCATTGAACATAAGTCTTAGAGTTGAAGGAAGTAGTAACTGCTCTCATAATGTTCAGTCCTATTTCACATTTGGTAGTGATCAGGAAAGTTTACAAAAACAACGCCGAGGAATTTGTGTTGGGGGATAATTTCAATAGGATGATTGTCATATTTAATCGATATTGCAGGAATATTCCGTTTTCTAGAAAAGATCATTGCTCGGCTTTTGGAAAATGATAGTTTTAATCCATTATTGGAAAACCAACATTTTAAGTTATCAAGAGCATCGGAAATGTGTTGTGAAGCTATAAAGATATCTTTATGCATCATGTAAATTATTATATCATCTGTAAAATAAAGCCTTTTTACATTGGGAGGAATTGAAGAGTCTATGTCAAAAGTGTATAGGTTATATAAAATAGGACTAATAACTGACCCTTGGGGTAAACCTCTCCATAATTTCCTTTTATAAGTTTTAGAGGAAGAAGAAGAAGCAATGATAGTTCTGTCGGAAAGAATATTTATGATGAATTGTACCATCTTAGGTGGAATATTAATTTTCAGTAGTTTATTTCTTAACACATGAAGGAGGACATCATCGTACGCAGAGGAAATATCCAAGAATACAGCTACTATGCTATTATTAATGTTTTGTGAAACGCGAATATCAGTTGTAAAAATACTTAAACTCTCCAAAGTTGACTTTCTTTTGCGAAAACCATATTGATTTTGCGATAATAGGTTATGATGTTCTATAAACCAGTCAATTCTATTTTTAATCAGATGTTCAATGACCTTCAATAGACAGGATGACAATGCAATCGGACGATAAGATGATACTTCTGAAGCATTTTTGCCTGGCTTGAGAATGGGTAGTATTTTATGGGATTTAAACGAGTCGGAAATCACTCCTGATTCAAACATATAATTAATAAGGGAGAGAAAATATAATGATGTACTATCAGAGAATGCCTTAATGAAACAGTATTGTACTTCATCAGGGCCTGGGGATGTGTCAGGTAGGGAATTTATTACAGATTTTAGTTCTTCTATCTTGAAAGGAGAATCTAGCCATGAAAGAGAAGAGAATTTATAATGGGTTGGGATGTCATCCTTTGTAGGTACAGTTTGTGGAGCTAACTTGTCAACAAATGCCAGCATGATTTCATCTGAGACCCCGTGAATTCTAGGGGGAGTATAAGTGGATCTAAATTTTCTCACATCGGTCCATATTAATGATGGAGAAGATGTTGGAGACAAATCTTCACAAAATTTAATATGTACTTGTTAACAAGGACATATTCATTTAAAAAAAAAAGTAGTAAGTAAAATATCCACAGCCTAGTGATAAACTACATACGTACATTCACCATTCTGATCCTAATGGGGTAAGAAAAGCGAATCGAACGACATATTTTTCTATCGTGGCACTTATCCATCGCCACATTAACTTTTATACATCGTCTCATACATGTTCGTCTGTTTTATTTTATTTTTATTTTAATATTGCTTCTCGGGCAACTAACAGGTATTATGTCAAATATTAATTTAACACGTACTCAATAACAAGTTGCCACATTCTGGAGACTTACGATATTTATCGTCTCACAGATCCAGACTGAAAACACAATTTAAAAACTGTGTCTCCACAGGGATTCGAACCCAGGACCTTTAGCTTAGGAGTCAGATACCCAACCCATTGAGCCATGAAGGCTCTTCTCAAAGCTTTTTATTTACATAACCTACTTTTAGAATGTCGTTCACATGCATGAGCTATCCATTTCTCTCGGTCTATTCCTGTCTGCTTTCAATATGTTCACCTCATATTCTTTTTACACCTATGCTTCTCCATTCGGAACGTTTTAGAATTTCAAGCTCTGTTCGTCCCCGAAGCGGCTGCTTATCGGACGACACATGGAACTACTAGCAAGCATATATCATACCACTGTCCTCAAGAGAGACTTCAATCTTGCACTTGGTCTTAGTTTTGCAGCGACATATGTGGTCTTGGTCTGCAAGACTTTTGCTCATCACTACGTTCCATTTTTTATTGATTCATTTGTTCCTTATTCTCACCATTGATTAATGTACTTAGACCTCTTTCATCTGGTTCCACTCGTATATTATCTTGTCTCCTCTGCATTTGAGTGCTTTCAGCCAAATGGAAAATGTCGCCAGACTATCATTTAGGGAGTCTGTAAACGATTTTATCAAAATGTCACTTTTTTCATTTATTCACAAAGTATGGAAGAAATTACCTTTGTTTGATAACGTGTATGATTGAATGTAACTCGTATATTTAAATAAAAAAATGCACTACATCACAAGAAGAAATAAAATCTGTAATGTATATGTAAGAGTTAGTCTTGCATACTCTATATATCCGATAAGCTGATGGAAAGTAGGCTGAAGTGGATCGGACATATTCGAAGAAAACTGCCAGAAAACGTATGTAACACTGCGCTGGACTATCGAGTTTTCGGATAAAGACCAAAAGGGCGTCCCAAAAGACGATGGAAGAGCTTGGTGGCGGAGGATATGGGGGAATGTCATGTCTCAGAGGATGTTTTCATGATAGAACGAAGTGGAAGAGCGCAGTAAGGAGACTGATCCCGTGGAATAAAAGCTAAGAGGAGAGGAGAGAGAGTATGGAAGAAATTGCCGTTTCATTTTTCGTTTATTTTCTCAAACCTATATAATTTATGATTAGAATCCACAAAATCTATGGTAGACATAGAAAGAAGTATATATACGAGTATGTATATCTGCTTCATGGGACGTGATCTGTGTGTACAATAATTCGGTTCAATATTTTATTTCTCAAATTGACTTTTCGAGTATACATATAGCAGGAACTGATTGATAAAAGCAAAATGGTTCTTTTGTGTATCTGAATAAGTACTATACTAGTTGAAGTGGATTTGAATCGTTTAAATGATAGATAAATTGGGAATAATTTAAGTATGTATTTTATTCTAGTGAATTCGAGGTTTGTGATTTTAAGACATATTTGTAAATATAATAGGTAATCTTCCTCTACTCTTTGATATACGATTTGATCTAAAGAATATAGGAGAAAAAATAATAATAATGGACTACCACAAAGTTACCGTGGTATTTAGCAAAGTAGTATTTGGTGGTACTTTGCTCAATACCACCAGGTAGTATTTAGCAAAGTATTTGGGCCATTATTATTGTTATCATGGACTACCACAAAGTAACCGTAGTATTCTGGTATCCTCAAGGTAGTATTCTCGGACCACTCCTATTCCTCATCTATGTAAATTATCTATGCAAGTTGGATGTTGATGGTGACATTGTGACTTTCGCTGATGAAACAGCATTACTTTTTCATGCCAATACCAGATAAAGGGCTAAACATCGTTAATAAATGGTTAAATCAAAACACCCTAAATCTAAATACATCACACATAGTATAACAGAAAGAGGACAACCCTATGCACCAATTAATATAAAATCACACACTTGCACATAAAACTTGAACAATTGTCAATGTGATTGTATTGAAAGTGTAAAAGATATAAAATATTTGGGTATTTCAATTGATAAAAATCTACGATAGTCAACACATACTGAATATATTACAAATAAACATAAAAAAGTGCTGTATCTAATAAACAACAAAAAAACATTTTTCCACGTCAGATATTGCGATCAATTGACTTTGCAATATGGCAATCAATCATTTCGTATGGTTTGCTGGCCTGGGGAGGAATAACAAATATTGTATTAGACTCGGTTAGCAAGGCACAAAAATCAATAGGTAATAAAAATTATACTGAATGTGCCATATAGAACAAGCTTCGCAATAATTTTCAAGACTCAGGAAGTTATGACACTGCGACAATTATACACAAGATCTGCGCTTTTAAATCATTTTAAACACAACTTACCCACTGTACACAGTGTACACAATACACAACCTCCAAGAACAAGAAGATCCTCTATCACCAATACAATAAATATCCCGAACTTGCAAACTACTCATGGACTAAAACTGCTACCACAAAACACATCTTCACAAAACTATAAAATATCACATAACAGAATGGATAAATAACATCGGTTCAGATCATATCAATAACATAATTACACCTAATCAAATATAATTAACTTTCACATTTTTTTCTCAATAACAATTTAATGTAAAGTAATTATTTATTTATTTAATTTAATTTATTTATTTAATTATTTAATTTCATTTTACGGTTTGATAACCTTTTACACATACAAGTATACATAATATATTAAAAACAACAGAATTTAAAAAAAAAACAAATAAAAACAAACAAATATACAAAACGAAAATAAAAAATGAATAACAATATAAAAAAGGTGAAAACATGTAAAAATATGTAAAAAATAATGAAAAACATTTAAAAAAAAAAAAAAATATGTAAAAAAAAAAACATGCGAGAAACATTCAAAAATATGTAAAAAAATAAACAAAAAACATGTAAAAATATGTAAAAAAAATAAACAAAATACATGTAAAAAATAATGAAAATCATGTAACAAATATGTAAAAAATATGTAAAAAATAAACAAAAAGCATGCAAAAATATGTAAATAAACAATGAAGAACATGTTAAAAATATGAAAAAAAAGTAAACATACATGCAAAAATTAATACAGGAAAAAAGAAATGAGAAAAGTAGTTTAAAAACCGACAAAATAATCTAATGTTTGGTCTCATTAACAAGTGCAGTGTATAGGCAACTTCTATAGATGCCGATCGAGTCATTAAATATATCTGTGTATTGTGCATACTGGTTCCCCAAACTATGCAGTCTTTGCAAGGTTGAATTAGCCCGGTATACGCTAGTGTTAGTATGACAATAAAATGGCGCGGTACTGCGTGTGACCAGGGACGGCACCCGCAAATTTATAGCACTGAGCAAGTAAGGGGTGTCAGTATGCGAGTTTAATATTTTAAATAAAAATAACAGATCTGCTAAAATTCTTCTCTGTGACAGTGGCAATAAATTGGTTAGCTTCATAAGACTGTTATAATTTATATAATCAATCGGTATTCCAAGTTTAAAATTAATAAACCTAAGAAATTTTCTCTGAACTTTTTCCAAAGTATTAATATGAATAGAATAACAAGGAGACCAAACAGTGGAATTATATTCAAGGTGGCTTCTAACAAGAGTTTTATATAATAAAGACAAAGTAAAAATATTAGTGAAAGCATTTGATACTCGCAATACAAATCCAAGCATCTGTAGAGCTCTGTCATGAATGTTGTTGATGTGTTTTATAAACGAGAGTTTTGTATCAAATGTCACCCCAAGATCTTTCACTTCAGCTGTTCTAAGTAGAACATTGTTGTTCAATGTATATTTATTAAGAATCGGTGATTTAATTTTATAAAATGAAATAACTTGACATTTGTTAATATTCAGATTCAACTTATTAGAAAGGCACCAATCATACAAAGTATCCAGATTTCGCTGTAATATCAAACAGTCATTCAAATCTTTGATCTTCCGGAAAAGTTTTAAATCGTCAGCAAAAAGAAGAACCTTTACATCGTCGAAAATATTTATGATATCGTTTATAAATAGAATAAACAATAGGGGACCTATGTGGGATCCCTGAGGTACCCCGCTGGTAGCTTTAAACTGATACGATTCAACAGAGCAAATTTTAACATACAACAATCTATTGCAAAGGTAAGATGAGAACCAATTAAGTAATTTGCCATTAATTCCCATCTGTTTCATTTTTAATATTAAAATTTGGTGAGATACCTTGTCAAAAGCCTTGCTAAAGTCTGTGTAGATGGAGTCTACTTGAAATTTGTTAGCAAGACAGTTCGAAAGGTAATTTTCATATTCAGTTAAGTTGGTTAAAGTTGATCTACCAGAGAAAAAACCGTGTTGATTTGGAGTTATAATCGGTTTTACAAAAAACATAATTTTATCCAGGACTAGACTTTCCAACATTTTTGGTAAAGTCGACTGTATACAGATAGGACGGTAATTCGATATGTCCATTTTGTCACCTTTTTTGAAAATGGGTGTTAAGTGACTAATTTTCCATTGTGAAGGGAAGCTTCCTTCGAAAAGAGATTGATTGAAAAGTGTGCATATGGGTGCCGCCATTTCGAGTGAACAGGACTTTAAAAATACCGGAGGAATATTATCCGGTCCTCCCGATTTGTTGGAGTCTAGTTTATTTATTTTCGCTGTAATGTCAGCTGGTGTAAATAGAAAGTTTGGGATATTTAGAAATTGAGACGAGATGTACGAAGGAACTGTCGAATCCAGATCTTCGATATATACAGATTTAAAGAAATCTGCAAACAGGTTAACGATCCCTTGCACATTGTCCCTACTCTTGTTACCATAGTACATCTGGCTAGGATAAATCAATGAGTTAGTTCTTTGTTGTTTTGTAAAATACCAAAATTTCTTTATATTCGTAGGAATAGATTGCTCGACAGTTGAGATGTATTCTTGATAACAACAACGAGTAAGTAAGCTACATTTTTTTCTCAACACACAAAAAGTTTCGTAATTAATAATAGAACGGGTTTCTTTGTATGATCTGTGTGCGATTTTTTTTTTGGGTAATGAGTTTTTTTAATTCCGTTGTAAACCAGATTGGGTATTTAGAACTTTTTATTTGTACCATTGGTACAAACATGTCTAAGGCTTTTAGTATTGAATTATAAAACTTATCTATATTTATTTCCAGAGTATTACATAAAATTGAATTCCAGTTAACATTGTTTAAATAAGCATTTATGTCCATATAGTTAGCTTTGTTAAAGTTGCGGTTCATAACATTACATTCAATGTGGTTTATTTCAGAGGCTGTTATTTTTATGTCTAAAGGGGGGTGATAGTTGTCGATGGGAAGTAATTCATGATTTGATTTATCAATTATTACTTTAGTATCGCTCGAAAGTATTAAATCTAGAGTTCTACCATTAATATTATATATATGATTTAATTGACTTAAATCTAGAAATGTACACATATCAACCAATTCTCTAGCACTCTCCGACAGTTGAGAATTTGCAGCAACCTTGCCGTTAGTATCCCATGTTACATTAGGTAAGTTGTAGTCACCGGCCAGTACAAAAGTAGCTTCAGGGTATTTGTATTTGAATGTTTCGATTTCTTCTGAGTGCTTTTTGTATAATTCAGGATCAGATGATGGAGGAATATATGTGCAGCCTATTATGATTTTCTTAGAGTGGGTCTTGATAAGAACAAATAACTGTTCAATGCATGTATACTTAGTAGGTAGGCTAGTTGAATTTAATTTCTTAGAAATAGCGATAAATACTCCCCCACCTCTTCTTTTGTCGCTAGTAGTTTGGCTTCGGTCTAAACGGAAAGTGTTATAGTTATCGAATCCCAGTTCTTCTGTATAAATATTAAAGTCCAACCAGGTTTCAGTTAGTAGAAATAAATCAGCCTCTATTAGTGGTATATGTGTTTTAAGTTCATTAATTTTAGTTTTAATCCCTCTAGTATTTTGGTAGTAGCATCTTATATTTAAATTCTTGATGAGTTTTTTGGTTGCGTTGATACAATTTTTGGCGTAGAATTAATGTATTTGATAGTTAAATTCGTTTCTCCGTCCTTTTGGCGAGTTTCCAATTCAGTTCGTAGGTCGACCAATTGTTTTCTTTGTAACGGTGTTAAATCATGAGTTATTTTAAGTCCATTTTTAAATTTGAATTTATTTTGTAAAATGTGTATTGCTTGAGAAGAATCCTTCAATACAACTTTCAAGGGACGAATTCTGTTGTTTTGTTTCACACCAAGTCTATAGAACTTTAACTTTTCTGTATCTATGTTGTCAAAATCTTTTAAAATGTCATTGACGTAATTTGTATCATCTGTAATTGCTTGAATTTGAGTTATTGAGCTGCTTTCTGGAACATTAAATACAATAATATTCTTAGATCTGTTCTTTCTTTCCTCTATCTCTGCAACAGTTTCACATATGTCGGGTGCATTCACGTGTTGGGAAGAAACAGAAAGTGACTGGTTATTTATAATTTGTTTTAGTGCGTTTAACTCGCCTTCCATGCTGCCCATCTTTACTGCCATTTGTCCGATTGTACCAAGTAGTTCAGAAAACATAGGAGCTAATTTAGCCATTTGCTCTTTATTAAATCTATTAGTTGGATCCATAACAACAATATTCAAATTATTAATCTGCTCCTTAGCGTTCATTATGTATTGTTGCGCATTATCCATTATGACTTGCTTGTTCTTGTATTTACAAATTGTAATTAAAATATTCGTATGTAATGTCAGTTAATATCAGTAACCAGAGACGCCCCTGCTCTAAGTTCAAATTCCAATATACGTAGGAAGTACCTATCCACCGCAAGCCGCGTACTGCACGTTCAGCGGTGTGTAGGTATAGAGCGTATTGTATACAGGATAGCGGGTAGATAAATTATTTTACCAGTATAAATTAGCAGCAGAAAAAGTTGTTATTCTTATTTTTAAATGTACAGATCTCACCAGATTTCAGTTTAAATCAGCTGACGCTCTTTACTGTGGTTTACTTTATCTCCTGGTTAAATCTTACACTGATTGCACTTCTTAAACAACAATTATTGATTAAAAACTTGTAGAACAACAACGGTGTGCGTGCACTGTGAACTAGGATTTTTGTAATGATTATAAAATTTAATTATAAATTATAAATTATAAAATTTATTTATAAAAATAAAAATAAAACACCGTTTTAATCCATAATGAGTACAATTTAATGAGCCATAGTGCTTTCGCTAGACACAACTAGCATCTCAAACTTTTTGTAACAACTTTTATAAAAATTGAATTTAGTGACGACATCGTTTCATACAATTTGTAAGCCAGTATACACTACACAATATTTACGGGGACTCAATAGTTTGATACTTAATCTCCAAACACACATACATATGTACCATCAAGCTGTTTTTTATATTCAAGTAGGAAAAAAGACTAACCTCCATACTATCTTATCCAGGCATACATACCTAGGTACATGTTTTATAAAGAAAACAAAATTTCTTAAAATGTATATAAATTTCTTTTTCTTATTTTTTCTTTTTCAGCCCTCTGTCCTCCACTGCTGGATATAGGCATCCTCCATACCCTTCCATTTCTTTCTGTCGGTTGCTGCTTGCAGACAATTTTTACCCCCCACAGCGGCTATGGTGTCGGACCATCTTTTTTGAGGTCTTCCGACGCCTCTCTTGTTTTATTTTTATTTATTTTGTTTTATTTTTTTTTATTTGGCTTTTCAACAGACTACATATACAACAAGTAACAGTACAAACATAATACAGGGATAAGTCCAATTACAGAAAAGCGCAAAGGTCTCCATCCCAAGTTTTCCCAAGGTCTCCATCTTAATACTTTAGGGGTCCATCTTGTGGGGTGTTGTTTTGCAATATGGCCGCTCATAGTCATCGGGTTCGTCACAGGTTCGGTAAATGGATCGAAAACGACATGCAACATGTCATACAGCGCGCAACGCAGTATCATTCGATGAGCGCAAATAATTTGGATTATTTTATATGGGGATATGTAAAGTCATTGGTCTACTCTGATTAATCAAAGACATTAGATTACTCGAATGTCATTTTTTAGAATGTTATTGTCACTATATGGCCTCAGGTTCTCTAAAAACTAGTTCAAAATTGTAAAAAGTAGTACAGATGAGGTTTCATTCGAGCCTGCCGCGGCGCACACATGTATGTATGCCCGAAATCATAATAAAACACCATAATAACATGCAATCATCTTATCAATAAAGCCATATTCATGGTCATTTCCATGATTTTTTTAAGTTTTTTTTATTTTAAAGACTAAAAAAATACCCAATACGTTCAGCAATAATTGTCACTGGCCATAGGTTTTTTTGGTATGGTCATTGAACAATTAATTTTAGAAGCATTTCTTAGCGAAATAATTATGGACCATAGAAAAGAAGAAAGAACTTAACTACTGTTAAAATGGTTTATTTTACACCATGCCGTGGCATTGAAGTTTATATAGATAAGAAGGAAGATTTGCTGAACCACAAAAGTCGACAAACAGAGCCGGGCTATAGATATGCGTTCGACTCGTTTCTATGATGTACACCAACATGTCAATTTAATTTTCACTATGATTAACAGGCAACTAACAGGTATTATGTCAAATATTAATTTAACACGCACCCAATAACAAGTTGCCACATTCTGGACACTTACGATTTTAATCTTCTCACAGATCCAGACTGAAAACACAATTAAAAACTGTGTTTCTAGTGGGATTCGAACCCAGGACCTTAGGATCAGCAGTCAGATACTTAACAGTATGATAATATCGTATCGATTGAATACTAATAACATAACCATATAAATGTTTCTGACATTTTATTTCAAAGTGAGTATTTATATGGGTGGGTGGATGGCAGAGCGGTTAGCGCGCTGGGTTAGTAATCCAGTGGTCGCGAGTTCGAATCCTGCCTCGACCGATCTCGTTCACCTATAGGACAAGCATTTATGCTTAGTTTAGGGAACGTAGGAAGATGTATATGTACTTGTTTAACAAGGACATATTCATTTTTATTAAAAAAGAAAAAAAAAAAAATTTCATATACTTACTTTACTTTTTGTTTGGCATTGGCATAATATTTTATATGATTTTTACATTAACAAAATAACATCAGTATGCATAAATAAGTTTAAAAACAATAAATAAATGTCAAAAATACCTATTTACTGAGATATAAAAACGACACAATGTGATGACAGTAACCGAAACTGTATTTGATGTAGATACAATTAATTATTCCCATCAAAAGCCGTGCTGTTTGAATTAATAAGAAATGATTCAAGAAGGCAGTGATTAAATCAACAAGAAAAATCGATGAAATTTTAAAAACATTTTCGATGGACAGGTTTTAATCTTAATACATAAGAAAAAAATACAAAATTATATTTAGGGGTATTGTTAGCGAAGACGATTGATTGCACCAAGTACCACCGTCTTATCTACCTACTCGCGAAACTACGCCTTCTAATAAGTAGAAATCGATGCATTCATCATGAAAAGTAAAATTAAACGTCTTATTTCTCAAAATGTACAAAGCTAAATTGAATTTGATCAACTCAACATAATCGCTCATTTTGTGAATTCATCTTTAAATCACAGCTGCCATTTTGGTTTCTCATATTATGAAAATGAAACAAACAATTTTCAATTATATCGAAATCTATCATTAAAAATTGACGTCTTCTTAAATATCAAAATGTAGCAAATTATAACTTCGTAATTTAATAAAAGTGTTTTCTGTTATTAAAAATAGTTTCCGCACGGTGAATTGTTCATTTGGTCAATTATCCATACGATAAATTGTCCTCACGGTCAACTGTCCGTACGGTCAAATGTCCCCACGGTCAATTGTACGTGGGGTGAGTTGTCTCCACGGTCAACTGTCCATACGGTAAATTGTCCCCAAGGTAAATAATCCTTACGGTCAATTGTCCATTTGGTAAAAAGAGCGTACGGTCAATCGGCTACGGTCAATTGTCCGGGAATCTAATGTACTATTTATGCCACAAAACTGTTCCATTGAACACCTCGGCACAGGACTTCCTAGTGAGGTGTTCATTGTACCCTCGCAATTACACACTTATCAATAATACACATATAAACACTTATATGTACACATATACTTATCTTATATAACTTCAATATTATAAAATTACTTAAAAAAAATAAGTAACAACACAAATTTTTAACTTTATTCCACTAATTTAAAATGTTGATCACTGATGCGTTTCGCTCCATACCATTCAGTAGATGCTCTTTGACGCGTCACGCGTCAGTGGATAACATTTTAAATTAGTGGAATAAAGTTAAAAATTTGTGTTGTTACTTATTTTTTTAAGTAATTTTATTATTTTGATAATGGAATTCCATCACGAATTAGCAGTCGAAAAATTAGAAATAATTATGTCACTTCTTTTTTATATTATTAATAAATGAAAATAAATATGTAGCAAAGCAGTACCTATTTGGGCCATTATTATTGTAATCATGAACTACCACTAAGTTATCGTGGTATTTAGCAAAGTAGTATTTAGTTGCGCCATTGTTATTGTTATGGAATACCACAAAGTTATCGTCACATAGTAAAAATTTCATGTAGGTAGTTATTTGATTTGTTCAGAAAAAAAAATGTTGGAAATAGAAATCGGTAATAATTTATTGGATTTAATTATATTTTTCTGATTTAATTAATATAAAACTTAAATCATTCCATATTATCCATTCTGGCTTATTTTGGAATAGTATTATTAAAAAATAGCGTAATTTTGAAACAATTGAAATAATTTAAAGTTAAAAATCTTGGTTGATATTTTTTAGAGTGAAATTTTTTAAAAACTATCTCTGGTTTGACGGGTGTTGAAAACTTATTTGAAAATTATAATTAACGATCTATAACTGAACATTCCTAGGTATATTCCAGACACCTTGAATTATTAAAATAATAATGGGGTAAAAAAGCTTTTCACTCTGCAAAAGCTCCCGATATTACGTACGAGGGTGTTTGATAAAGGTATCGATAATCCTCGAATTGATGTTATTGAATTAGGAGATATGTGGAATCTCATAATAAAGATAATGTATTTTAAAACGTGTACATTTGTACACGAATATATTCTGAGTGTGAACCGGAAGCGTATTGTGAATTATGCCAAGCCAAATAATTTAAGGGCTTCAATAAAAAAATGACGCACATACTTTATACTTATATCTTAAAGGTTTGTAATATTTTTTAACACAAAATCAAAATTATGTGATAATCAAAAGACCAGTGTCAAAGGCTGATTATTTGGGATTTATATCTGTGGTGACATATTCGCGTGTGGTAAATCCAACTGTCGATTTGTTCAAGAGAACTTTGTTTTCTTAACATATCGACAAAGTATCAAACCAGGATACGCGAGATTGTATGCACGGTCTATGTTTTTCACGGTTTTTCCAACTTTGAAGTTTAAAAAACACCAACTGAGAGGCTTCGCAGCATATATATTCCATATACGGATTAACTCAGAATTCGGAGTAGAACATTTTTTAGTGTGTGTGTGTGTGTGTGTGTGTGTTTGTGTGTGTGTGTGTGTGTGTGTGTGTGTGTGTGTGTGTGTGTGTGTGTGTGTTTGTGTGTGTGTGTGTGTGTGTGTGTGTATGTGTGTGTGTTTGTGTGTGTGTGTGTGTGTCTGTGTGTCCGTCCGTCCATTGTAACTTTTGATCTGCTGAATTTATAGAGCTCAAAATTTCAGAATATATAGATAGTTATAGGGCTATAAAACTCCTTTACTCAAAATTTTCAATTTTCGTTTCAGTCAGGGGTTATCAAGTTTGGAAATTTTTCACTATTTTTCCCTATACCTATCTCAAAAACCATAAAAGCTAGAACGCTGAAAATTGGTTTAAATATAGACAAACATTTAATCTCAAATTTATATTTTTTCAATAAAAAATCCAGAGTTTCTCAAAAAAATTTTATTAAGTAAAACATTTTTTTATGATAAATTTATGGGTTTAACTGCCTATATTTCCAAAGTTTTTAAAAATATCGAAAAAAGCCGAAACACCCCAACTAGATAATTTAATTTGCTATAAAAATATCAATATTGTCGTATTACATCTCAAAACTTTTTTAACATTTTTTATAAAATTGAATTTAGTGACGACATCGCTTCGTACAAATTGTATGGCAGTGGCCTATACATTATACATTATATCTAAGAAGACTTAATTATTTGATACTTAATCTCCAAACATAAATACCATCATGCTGTTTTCATATTCTGGGTAGGAAAAACAGACTGACCTCCATACTATCCTATCCTGACGTACATAACTACATATTTTATATAGAAAACAAAATATCTTAAAATATTATGTTTATGTGTTTAATTGTTTGGTACGTATTCTTCAATTATACATACTATCGCCATCGACAGTTGGATCTCATGTGTTACATACTAGTATATTTATATGTGGTAAGTTTTCTTCAACCACGTATACTACTTATAGGTACTTAATATATGTGATATTTGTTCTGTATACCTACATATTATTTATATCATTCAACATTTTTACTAAAACTGGCAATTGAATTAGAGACTATCGATTTGCCTCCTCACTAGACAATCAAAATTTAGTTAATATTCCTAAAGAAGGAGCATTGTCCTTTAAAACTTTCAACAAAAGCACGTAGCTGGATAAAAATAAATAAGAAATCTTTGAAGTTTTTTTTTCCTTTCAAATTTTACTCCTATTTTTAGTTTCATCTGATTCAGATTGAATCGATATATTTAAATCGAATTTTGTACATTTTTATCGGTTTTTCGTATGAAAAATATATATTATTCATGTTTTACCTACATCTATTGAGATGAAATTGATAATTTGAATGATTGTTATCAATTTATGGGTTTGAACACGTCCATTGTAATTTCTTTGGTCGAGGTTTCTTTTCAATCTCAAAAATAACTTAACAAAGTATTAATTCTGGCGAAGACGAAAAATAATAGGATAATTTAATTGAAACGAAGCATTTGAAAAAGGAAATGTCTGATACTTAGGTTAACTATCTACTATTTGATGATATTAAATTAATAAGACGTTAGGTAAGCGCCCGGAATGTAAATGGAGATAGAAGAAACATTGATCTTGAAACATTTCCTGTAATGAATATTATTCTTTGATAGGATACCTTTACGGCCGCGAAGAGCGAGATATTTGCATTCGGTACACGTTCAGTATAAATTTAATAAACATCGGTTAAATAGATTTACATCCAACCAACCTTCTTCTCTCTTTGCAAATACCTGAGAGGGTCTTATTTTTGCATTTTGAGTACGAACCTTCTCCCATTACTTTGATTTACTTTATCTTCTTTGAGATCATCATAGTTAATTTAAATCAGATCAATGCCTTCATTCATAATTAAAAAAAAAAGATGTTCAGTGTAGGTATATGGACTCACTCTTCTTTTCTTCGTTTCTTCACTGCTGAGTGTCGTGATCCATGGAACCGCCAACGGACAGAACGAATAGTCTCCAGTTATCTCTTCTTCTTCTTCGATGGCTCTACGGCCCATATCGAGCCTTGGCCTCCATGAGTTTTCGCCTCCAACCCCTCCTGTCTCCCGCCTCAGCCTTCCAGTTTGTTGCATGGAGCAGTTCGACAGCATCCCTCCTAACTTCGTCCACCCACCGCAGCCTTGGCCTCCCGACCCTCCTTCTTCCACCTGGGTGCCCTTCCAGGATCCTTTTTGGTGCCCGTGATGACGGTATTCTCTGCACGTGTCCGGCCCATCTTAGCCTGTTCATTTAGGAAAAGTCGCAGTCACCTACCCCACTCCATAGGGAACGTTATAGAACTAAGTGTTCTGTTCATCCACGGAGCGGCTGCTCAGTCTGGCATGTACACATTGTACAGATATTCTCGGTGCTTTGTAGATGCTGTACAGCTCATCGCTGTAGCGCACTCTCCAGGCTTCGCCATCAATCACGGGTCCCAGTATTCTACGCAGCAACCTCCTCTCAAAGGTGTCCAGTACCTCTGCGGACTTTTTTGTCATTGTCCACGCCTCACACCCGTATGTCACAACTGTTCTAATGATTGTTTTGTAAAGGATGATTTTGGTTTTTCTCTGAACACTTCTTGACTTCGGCACTGGAAGAAGAGAGAAGAATGCCTTGTTTCCTGTTGCGTCTCTTCGTTTAATTTCTGCATAGTCTTAGTTTTCTTTTATTATATTGGAAGCCAGGTAAGTGAAGTCATCCATCATCTCAAAATTATATTTATCTTTGAATTTTACAGTACGTTGTGGATTGTTGGTCGTGTTTCTAGATTTGTTCATGATTTTTGTTTTATCTTCATTTATTGCTAGCCATTTCTTTGGCTGCTGTTTCCAAGGGCTCGAAAACTTCTTGCACTGCTACTAGGGATCTTCCTACTATATTGAGTTCGTAAGCATACCCTAATCTCTGCTCGCCAAAGCTCGCACCGCCGAACAAAGATCATCTCTGGTCATCTTCATAATCTCTGGTCACACCATCGCTCAGGAGATCTGCGTTTACTTCTTTTACTTGGTAAACTTTATGTGACAGAATTTTTTACCTTGCTCTCTCCTGGCGATGTGATAAAAAAAACTCAGTACCCGGCGACTGCACACTATAGACAATCTTTCTTTTGAGCTCCTTAAGGACCGAGTCATTCGTTCTTCTTGCAGTCCACAGAATTCTCAGCATGTGACGCCAACACCACATTTCAAATGCTAGAATCCTGGCACAATTACGTGATTTTAGTGTCCAGGTTTCGGATGCATATAGGGTTATTGGATTAGTGTTCTTCTTATTCTAGCAGTGATAGCCCAGCCGTAATGTCGTCGCATCACATGCGTGAGGTCGACGGTTCGAATCCGGGCGGGGCACGCACCTCTGGATTTTTAAAAAAATCTTTGTGCGGATTTATATCACTAGCTATGTGTAACCATGATCCAATTTGTCTGGTTCCCCTTTCTAAGGTTTACGAAGATCAGATGGCAGTTGCTTCAATGTAATAACCAGACTCGCCAATTCCAGGATCATGGTCAAAGCGTACCCCGATAGAAACGGGACAAAAGTGCTAAGGGGAAAGAAAGAAAGGATTAGTGTTCTTATGATTTTGATTTTTGTGGAGATAATCTTTCCAGGTCTTATGAGTTGGCTGAAGTATTTTTAGCCGTGGCTATTTGTCATTTGTATCCAGCCTAGGCACTGATTTGAGAACCTAGGTACCTAGTTGTACAAAGTCCTTAACAATTTCTAGATCTAACAGTCTTTCCGACAGCTGTAGGATATTTGCCCTATCGATAATTATGAGTTTGGTTTTGCTTCTATTAATTTCCAAGTCATACTATTGGCTCTCTCTCTGTTCTGCCACAGGTATCTGCAAATCCAAGGTTGCTTATTATTTGACCATCAACTTTCGTAATTCAGATCTCATAATTTGTTTGATATTAAGATTGAACAGGATGGGGGACAGAATACATATCTGACGGACTCCCCTTTGTGTGGTGAAGGTACTGGACAATATGTTATCCATTCTGAATCTGGCTATATTCTTCAAATAGAGGTTTCGCCTGAGGGGGGTAGGGTGTTGTGGTACCTCCATTTCTGTAAGTGTCCCCCATAAGCGATCCCATTTCACACAAAGGTCTTCATGTAATCGACTAAGCACACAACGGCAGGACTATTGAATTCGCGACATATTTCGATAGTTGCTCTAATATTCAGAATTATGCTTTCTCGTGCACAAACTCACATCCAGATTTAAATGTATAATTTAAGTTTTAGGAAATTAAATCTGTTCTTTACTAGTAATGTTCTTTAGTACTAAGCTAAAAATTGACAAATTGAGTATATTTTTTCAAGATCAAATTCCCAATGAAAATCATGTCCAGATATTTGTTTGGACGTTTTGTGTCCTTAGAATAGTTCAAAATGTAAAGGATTATGGTTTAATATAATTTATACATCATATGCCGAGTTGCGTCATGATTGTTTTCTATGCGCGGCGTACTATATCACAACTCGCTCCTTTTATAATAAAACTTGATTATTTTTAACAATGAACTCATTCCAAAACCATTTCCCTCTGATATAATGAATCTACTTTATAACTTTCAGATGTAAATTATTTATAAGTTCTTGTGATAATTAAATAAAGTATAAAAATGTAAATCTTCATAATGAAATAATACGCGTTTTTCACTTTCGTTATTTTTATTGAAACAAAGGGCAACAGTGAAAATGGACTCTTCAGATTTATGACTGATATCAAACAGTGGATCGATAATTCCGAATCTAGTTACAATGCACGACATTGTTTTACATAACTCACATATCTAGCATTTTTGTTCACTTTTGTTTGCAATAAGCAATCGGGTTCAAAAATAAATCGCTAACGTCCTTAAATAGATGTTTCGTAGGTAAGTCCACACCCACAAGTGGTTTAAGTAGTAACTGACCAAGAACGACACAAAGGAAATTAAAATTCAGAAGACATTATCAGTCAATTGGAACACTCCAAGGACTGTTTTCCTATAGAAAATAAATTAAATATATTAACTTACTTTAAATAATGTCGGCCTTCGTGGTTCAGTTGGATAGGTATCTGACTGCTGATCCAAAACTCCAGAGTTCAATTCCCAGTAGATACACAGTTTTTAATTGTGTTTTCAGTCTGGATCTGTAAGATGTTTAATATCGTAAGTCTCCTGAATGTGGCATCTTGTTATTGGGGGCATGTTAAATTAATATTTGAATGCTTTTGTGCACCGTGCTTGCACGTTATATAATGCATTCTTTAATACAGTTGACATCTCTGCGAGCTCCCTCAGTGCGTTTAGGATAGCTGTCTCCTCCAATCTTACGTAGTGCTTTGGTCTGAGCAGATTTTCTTTTGCTTTTTATATGTATAGTCAAGTTTGTATGTATTTTTAATTTGTATTTTTTTTGCGGTTGTCCTATTGATTAATGTATGGAGTTTTCACTGGTCCACTAACTAAGCAATGCATTGTTGTTTTTTTTTTTATTTATTGTATTGACTGTACCTATAACTCTCTATGAAGAATAAATAAAATAAAATAAAATAAAATAGTACCGGTTAGTTGCCCGAGTAGAAATATACCTACAATATACAATACGCACATAATTTTTGAAAGGTTTTGTCAATAATTATAAAGGTAAGTAAAATTCAAAAGAGATTCATGTCCTATTAAAAGGACGGTCATTTCGTTTTGTAAGGGCCTATTATACTGATAGAATTAAAAATATATAAAAACACCTTATAAACTACACTACATTTATTTTTTATTTATTAACAAAAACAATACAAGGTTCACATATACATAAATCATAATTTAAAAAGGTATACAATTTCCATCATATAATACATAAAATGTTAGTACTTACAGTTATAGATGATGTACAAAGAAGCAACGTGAGTTATTTAAATTATTTGCATGTAACACATGAGATCCAATTGTCGATGGCGATAGTAAATATAGTTGAAGAATACACACAAAACTATAAACCCTTTAATCTAAATTATTCAATATTTTTAGATATTTTGTTTTCTATATAAAACAAAATATCTAAAAATATTGTGATCTCGAAGAAAAATTATAAAGCTTTTAAGGTTTTCTGTCATAGATATGGTGCCTTACTTTTAGAAGATTCCCGTTAAATTAATTATTTCCAGAGATCTTGGTCACTTCTCTGATGGTCTGCATGTAGGGGGATCTGAGGTCATAGACAGTCCACGGATGTGAATTTTCTGTTCGCACTCGTTGATTGTTTCTTTTTGCACTATGGTGCCGAGATTGCTAATCTAGAGGGCTCCATGAGCTACTTTTCGTGCTATGCATTTTTTTTGTCGTTCACTTAGCGTTCTGTGAAGGGGCCGATTACAGTCCCCATAGGCAGAGCGGGTGGTGGTGGGAGTAGCGAAAAAAAAAATATATATAAAACAAGTATATCGAGATAAGATAGTGTGGAGGTTAGTCCTTTGTTTCTACCCTGAATATGTAAATAGCTCGATAGTATGTATGCATGTATGGAGGTTAAGTATCAAACTATTGAGAGTTCCCGTAGTTATTGTGTATTTTGCCATACGAATTTTATGAAACGATGTCGTCACTAAATTCAATTTTTACAAAAATTGTTCCGAAAAGTTCAAGACAAATCACATAAGATATTCTACTCCGAATTCTGAATTTACCCATGTTTAGATCATATAAGCTGCGAAGCCTCTTTGTTGCAAAAAGTCCACAACGCTATACAAAATTTTCCTTCCTAGTATATACTCGCGTCTTGGCTTAATACTGCTAAATGATCAAGTCGTCATTTATTATATCTGGGAGTAAACATTAAGTTCATTATTATTGATTTTTTTTATCTTCATTTTATGCGAACACAAAAATCGGTTTTTACTGAATCAAGATAAAATATTCATAAAATATGAACGACTATCTCCTTCGTTTAAAACAGAAAATAAGCAAAAAAAAAACGTTGCACTAATCAAGTTGAGTACGCAATTTTAAAGGATTTAGGTGTTTTAAGCATTTAACAAGAAGGTACAAAGAGCGAAGGTATAAATACGTTCTTTGTATTTTGTTAATTGAATGCAAAGAGAAAACCTAAGTAATATTCATTATTAGAGAATGGGGTATATCTAAATATTTATTTATTTAGAAAATTTCATGTACATGTACAAGCGCACAAAGGCGGGTTTATTGCCATAAGGCAATTTCTTCCAACCAAGCCAAGCAACGTGTATAGTCTAAAGTTAAATTGGTACAATAGTATTTATATTTATTGGTATTTAGTGAGGACTAAGGAAAAAAAAGAAATACAAAATGAGAAAGATAAAGAAAATAGATAATATATACAATATTAATTGAAAGAAAGCGTGCAGGTATTAAAATGTCTATCTAGTATGAGCCGAAAGCACCATAAGAACACGTCATTAGACTGTTCCATCGGACGACCTCATGCCTATTATTGAGGTCAAATGTAGTCGATGAGGTTGAAATTTATCGGGCTATTATCGCGTGTACCGACATGCTCTGTTTCCGTGTCTGCCCGATAAATTGAACCGAATAACTCCAAGGAAAATCAACTTGTGAGGGAAACTAACCCCATTAATCGGCAGTTTGCATAACGGTTTGCAATTCTATTTTACAACTTATATTTTAATACCAAAAAGATACTGGACACTTCACACAGGTAAATTTCATAGGCCATTAAGATATTATATAAACCACAAATGAAATATTTTTGACTGGTCCAAATATCAGACATAGGTACAAGTAACAATATATTAAATATGCTGTATTTACATACTTTGTAACTCACACATACCTACTTTGTCATTTTAAAAGTAATGTCTAGATTCTTGCAACCCTCTATTATTATTAAAACAACAAGTCCACTTGCGTTAGAAGATTTGCAAATAATATAGGATCTCATTTTACACATTTCAAATATGTACATATTTAGAAGTTATAGGTACCTAGGGATACAAAAAATACAAAATAAGACGATTTATTGGTAGTGTTCCATAAATTATTTATCTTTGTCTATCTAACTAGGAACAGTTCCTGTTTCAAGATAGACATTATTAAACATTTACATACTTTTCGTGTCATATCGATTTTTTTATACAACATAATATGTATATGTAAAAAAGGTCATAAAAGAAAAAGATAAAAATTACCATAAACAAAATTATTTAGAAAATACTCGTACACTAAAAAAATAGAACCAACATTAAGATTAAAGCATTTTTTATACAAAGACTAATTCAAGACATCTTAGAAAAAGACGTACCTACCTAAATAAGATGAATGAAAGAGCATTAGTGCATAGGTATACTTATCGTATATCGGCTTACTAGTTTTTCTGATTAAACAGAAATTAAGAAATTGGAAAAGTAATTATAGGATAAATGGGAATTGGCATTGAGTATATTATTTAATCAATAAAATAAATACTTTACTCATAAAAATAACCCGTTGAGAAATAATTAATGCAGTTGTTATAAATTTATTAAATATACTTTTGTTTTCAGTTGGTAAAACAATAAACTTGAATTTCATTATATTTACGAATAAATAATTATTGGAATTATGTTGATATAGTAAGTAGTAAGGAGTCCATAATTGGACATCCATTTTCATTTTAATGTATTTCAGAATAGATGCGTGTTTTTTGACATATTTTGTTTAGTACAAATTTCCAATCTAATAACGTAACTATTTTATTGAAGGGTTTATACCTAGGGTGCACTTAAGAATTTCGCATACTTTAACGTTTGAACCCGTTCATATTAGCGATACCATAATCGATAATGCTGTGAATCACCAAAGTTATTTTTGGAATATGTTATCAAAAACAACAAGTTTTAATGTGAACGGAAATTATTATTATTTTAACTTTGGAAATTATTCGTGGTTTTCATCATCATCAATGGCTCCACAGCCCGTTGCGAACCTTTGCCTCCTCCAGCATTCCTCGCCATCTCCCTCTTTCCTGGCATACACCCCTCCCGTCCCTTACACCAACAGCCTCCACATCCCGCTGCACGCCATCCAGCAATCGGAGTCTCAATGGGGTTTTGTGTGCAGGATCCTCTTTGGCACTCTTTCATCGTCCATTCTTTCCACGTGCCCTGCCCATCGCAGTCTACCTATTTTTATCACGTTGGGCTCATTGTACATATTGTATGTAGATCTCGTCGTAGTGTCGTATTCTCCAAGATCCGTTTACCTGCACAGGGCCGAATATCTTTCTGAGTCTTACTCATTTGTGGTTTTACATGATTAAAATTCAATAATAAATAATGTTGTGATTTAAAGTGTTTTCATTTGAAATTCTGAAATCGATAAACAATACTTATCTCAATAACAATTACTTTATTGTAACATTGCGTGATTTTTTGCCATACTGATACCCAATTTTGTCATACTAATTCTTAATATCCGTCTTATTGGATAGACACAATGGAAAATGCGTTCCGGTCACGCATTTCATATACATACTTCTACATTAACATTGTTTTACCGCACCCAAGATATACTCTCTTACTGTTGAGTTGACTGTCGGAATTTCTCAAATTTTAATCCTTGAAATTCGCATTACAAATGAACCACATCAGTGACATATTTACGAAAGGGAAAATTATTTCTGGGTATGACACGTATGTCCAAACCGCTTTCGCATACTTTACTAATTAATATGACGAAATAAAAGACCTACAATGAAAAAAAAATACAAGAGATCCTTCGAATTTTTTGGTAAAAAAATAGCAGGATATCATCAAGCGTACATGATATTTTCAAATAAAATTATTTTTTTATTTATTTTACTTAATGTAAGTACAATATTCCAACTGTCGATTCGTTCAAGATGAAATTCTATTGAAGAAATAGGCAGTTTAAATCCAAGATGCGTGTATGAAGGAACATTTTGTATGGCGTAGTGGACTTTTTGCATGCTAAAAACACCAACTTAGAGGCTTCGCAGCATATATGTTCCCATTACATGGATTTACTAAGAATTCGAATTAGAACATTTTTTTTTTTGAATGAGAACATTTTATGTGAGTTTTGTGTGTGTGTGTGTGTGTGTGTGTGTGTGTGTGTGTGAGTGTGTGTGTGTGTGTGTGTGAGGGTGTGTGTGTGTAAGTGTGTGTGTGTGTGTGAGTGTGTGTGTGTCTTATAACTTTTGATCCGCTCAATTTACAGAGCCCTTAATTTCAGAATATATAAATAGTTTTAGGCCTACAAAACTCTTTTATACTCAGAATTTTGTATTTTTGTTCCAGTCAGGGGTTATCAACTTTTGAATTTTTACTTTATTTTTCCATATACATATCTCAGAAACCATAAAAGTTAGAACGCTGAAAATTTTTACGAACATAGACAAATACAAAATCTCCAACTGGTTTCTTCAAAAAACTTCCAGGGTTTCTCAAACATTTTTTACAAAGAAAAATATATTTTTTTATGATAAATTTATGAGCCTATATTTCCAAATTTTTAAAAAATATCGAAAAAAGCTGAAACACCCCAACTAGATAATTTAATTTTCTATAAAAAATATCAATATTGTAGAAGTATTAATTTAACGATTTTTTTTAACAATTTTTATAAAATTGAGTTTAGTGACGACATCGCTTCATACAATTTGTATGGCAGTCGCCTATACACAATATGTAAGAAGACTTAATAGTTTGATACTTAATCTCCAAACATACATACAGAACCATCATGCTGTTTTCATATTCCAGGTAGGAAAAGAGGACTGACCTCCATACTGTCCTATCTTGACATACATAACAACATGTGTTAAAATTTTCAATAATTTGGATTTCTGGGGTTATACTTTGATTCTTATTCTTCAACTATACATACTATCGCTATCGACAGTTGGATCTCATGTGTTAAATGCAAGTAGTTGTATTTAAATATTATCCAACGGTGTTAGTAGAAGAAGTTTTAGTTAAGTATGTTTATACCTACTTAGATGGAAGTTGAATTGTGTATATTTATTTGATCTAGATGTTCTCGGTTTAAATGAATATTGTATTAACAACTGGGGTGTGATTTCATCCAACTAATTCATTTACCGTCCGTCGGTACCTCGTTGATTTTTCGACTGGCAGCGTTTTAGTTTTCTCATTATGTTTGATTGAACACGCAACCTTCGAATTTAACATAAACTTATTGCGTGTTGAAATTACAACTTCTGGATCACCAGCTAAGATTACAGAAGTAATATGAATTATTCTTATATACGCAGGGCGGTACGGAAATTTAACGACTTTAGTGAAAATGTCTGGGTGGGTTTGTGTACACATTGTCTTAGGTGTTAATTTAAATTGATTGCCAACTCTCTGTAGAATTTTGCATGTTGATATCGTTTATTTATACTAAAATCGACCTACCTATTGTGCGTTTATAACCAAAAAAAAATTAAATACACTGAATAATTGAGATTTATATAAATTATATTTTACTCATATTGATATAAAAAGCACATTTAAAGTTTATGTAATCTCTAAAATACCACAAATCTTATATATTTTTTAATTTAATTGTAATATATAATGTTGAATACGTATTTAAAACCATTTTATACAGGCGTTCATTATCTCAGAAGTGATTATATTTCAAAGAAAACGCACCATTTTCTTTGCATGCTTTTATTTGTTAAAATTAGCTCAGGCGTTTTGTTTAAGATGAAACAATGTACATATACAAGTGAAATAGTCTTCATAAAATAGAGTTTGAAGAAAGAAATAAAAATTATATACCTAAACAGGATTGTAAAGTTTTTGTTTTATCAGAGTGCAAATCCATTTAAAAAAATAATGAACAAATATACTAAAGTATTTTTCCACAAGAATATACAGAAAAAGTGGAGCAATCACTCCAAGAAATAAACGAGAACACACCCATCGATGAAATATGGGAGTTATATCAGAAATAGTTAAAAGACATCGTAGAAGACGTATTGGGATCAGTGCAGCCACACAGAAGTTCGGCCTGGTTTGACGAGGAATGTGAAATAATTACTAGGCAGAAAAATTAATCCTATCTCCGAATATAGCTAAAAACAGGATTACAGAGGAGGACTACAAAGATAAAATAAGGCACGAAAGCAAAGAATAGAAAATTCAAAAAACAATTCCATGAGTTTTAATCATTGAGATCCCAGAATGATAGTAAAAGTTCTACAGAGCTGTCAATCTACAAAGAAAAGATTTCAAAGCAAGAATTACAGCATGTAGAAAAGTAAAAACGGGGATATACTCAAGGATAGAGAGGATATTTTGAAGCGTTGGGTCGAGCATTTTGACAAATTGTTAAATGATGAGAGACATGAAGAAATAGAGGAGCCGGGCCTTGCCTTGTATAATCGTAATGATAATGAGCAACTAGAACCTAGCTGGGAAGAGTTAATGAGATCAATTGAATGTTTAAATAATAACAAATCTCCAGGCTGTGATGACATACCAGCAGAACTTTGGTAGAAAAGTAATGTATTACAAAAGTTATCTCAACTCTCACCAAAAATTTGGGAAAATGAATGCCAAAAGATTGAAAAACTGGCTTGATCTGTCCATTATATCAAAAGGGAGAAGCATTGAATTGCACCAACTAAAGAGGCATCACACTTTTATGAACGGCATATAAGGTCATCGTAGGAGTTCTGTTTATGCGACTCCTAAAGAAGATGTCGTTCGTGGACGATGTCGTCGGGCAATATCAAAGCGGATTTTTGGGCAGGCAGGTCAACTATTGACCAAATATTCACCCTTTGACAGATATTTGAAAAAACTCGTGAATTCAATGTCGAGACCCATCATCTATTCGTGGATTACAGGCTGCCTATGATAATAATAATATAAATAAGTTAAATAGCGTCGTTTAATGATTCAGAATCATTCCAAGGGCGCTTATATTCTGTCTAATGATGCTACACGAAATAAAGCTGTTTTCAGTCCTTTAGAGAAAGTGCCCTTGCTTTGTGCACTGGGGGCAAGTCTGGACATTTGGGGGTAACATGCCGAATCAAAATCATCCATGTTTACCCATATAATGGATATAATTATCTTATGGTTATATATAGTACCTACCTTAAGATATTATACAACTCCAAATTATTTTTCTATCCATGATATGGGTAAACATGGATAGTTTTGATTCCGCCGGTTGACCAGACTTGCCCCTGAAGGCAATACATTCCACTTTATAGGACCACTCACACTAAAGCATCGATCATAGTAAGCCGATTATTGTTGGCTCTATCCAACTCTTTTATGGAGTTGTTACGCTGTGATCCAGAAGACACCTAAGTGGAGATGCCTCCCAGATAGCTCTTTTCTCTGACACAGCTCTTGAATGTATTGTGATGCGAAGTTTTTCAAAGTATTAAATACAGTCAAACAAATTGTAACAAACTCAGACACTTCTATCAGTGTAGTTCGTTTAGTAGTGGAGTTAAGTGATATCTTTTTTCTGCACCGAAAATGAGCCTTGTTGCTGCGTCACGTAAATACCATTTGTATGTCTAATCATCAGCTAGAGGCGATCTACAACGAATCAAATGTAGTATAATTTATTAAAATTCAGCGCCCAAGTCGACCGTATTCCTAAAAAAGGTATTTGACACCTATAGAGAAGAAGTAGAGGCAGACGACAGATGGCTGGACGAAATGCTGTACGATATACCTAAGAGAAATAGAACCGATAAAGACTGGCGGTCAATAGCGCCCTTGAGCCTGAAGGGATGGAAGGGCCTGAAGGGACGGAAGTACTGAAGGTATTGAAGGGCTTGAAGGGATGGGTGGTACTGAAGGGACGGGAGGTACTGGAGGTACGGGAGGTACTGAAGGGACGGGAGGTACTGAAAGGACGGGAGGTACTGAAAGGACGGGAGGTACTGAAGGGACGGGAGTTACTGAAGGGACGGGAGGTACTGAAAGGACGGGAGGTACTGAAGGGACGGGAGGTACTGAAGGGACGGGAAGTACTGAAGCGACGGGAGGCAATAAAGGACCATTTTCAATTATACAGGCAATACGAAGTTTGCCTGTATTCTGTGTGTTTGTTTGTGTTCACTTGTATAAATATAAATATAACTTGATAATTTTTTTACTTGTACAGATTAATTATTGCATAATTTCAATACACTTTTGTATTGGTTGTTTACATATTATTTATATATTTATTTATTTATTTAAGGGACAAATACATTAATGGTGAATATTTTACTACAGCGAATTAAAAATACGTTACGTAGTGACGTTATTTAGTATGATAATAATCGCTTTTCAAATATTATTTTGGGATTATTAATATCTAAGTATTAATAATACCAAATTATTAGGATTATAATTATCGTTAAAAACATAAAATGTTGTTTTTATTACCATTTTGTGAAACACACATTTCTTAGTTTAGATTTTCACGGCCTACTACCGGTATACTCGTATATAAACAAACCGAAAAGAAAACTTAGTAGGATGGGAGATTTATCCAACTGTCGATTTGTTCAGGAGAACTTTGTTCTCTTAACATATCGACAATGTATCAAGCCAGAATACGCGAGAATTGTATGGAGAGGTCTACTTTTTTCACGGCATTTCCAACTTTGAAGTCAAAAAACACCAACTTAGAGGCTTCGCAGCATATATGTTCCATACACGGATTTACTCAGAATTCGGAGTAGAACATTTCGTGTGTCTGTGTGTGTGTGTCTGTGTGTGTGTGTGTGCGTCTGTGTGTGTGTGAGTCTGTGTGTGTCCCCCCCCCCCCCCCTTATAACTTTTGATCCGCTCAATTTACAGAGCCCAAAATTTCAGAATATATAAACAGTTATAGGCCTACAAAACTTTTATACTCAGAATTTTGAATTTTTGTTTCAGTCAGGGGTTATCAACTTTTGAATTTTTATTTTATTTTTCCATATATCTCAGAAACCATAAAAGCTAGAACGCAAAGCTGGGAATGAAATTACACCAAACAATGGGATATGGTGCAACAGGACTAGGAACAAATCTACACGAACATGTTAAATACGAAGTGAGCTGTATTTCTAAACCAGGAGCAATGCTGCATAATCTGTCTGAAAATCTAAACAATGCTCTGAAAAGAGCGACTTGTAATGACGTCATTGTGCTGGCAGCGGCGGAGGCTGTGAATGTGGAAAGCTCCAGGCAGTATAGTGAAACTGTCGAAAAAACTATTGACAAATGTGAAAAAATGGGAATCACTCTATATATAACTACATTAAAGTATTACAGAAATGACTCATTTAATAGGAACACATCAATACACAGAGTGAATTGCCACATATATAACCTCATCAGAATGTGTAATAATAGTTTTATAATAGAATCAAATCAAGATAGACTGAATCTTTCGGAATATATCAAATTTAGCTTGCAATGTATTGGACATAAAATAAAAAATTCTATTCAAGTGCAAATACATAATACCAACACAAACGAACTTATGCAGACACCAGGGACAATCAAGTCTTTTTTATACGAGACTCAGCCTCACCACGGATCAACTATTACAATGATTTAAAATCAGTCTTCAGTATCGGTCACCAGAATGCACAAGGACTTCGTGGGAAGCTCCACGAGCTGTCTACCTCATCTGCAGTTGCTCAAATGGATAAATTGTGTTTTACTGAGACGTGGTTGAATGAATTAGAAATAATGAACTATAGTTTGCATCAGTTTAATATTGTTAGTTATTTCTGTAGAGAAAAAGCAATCAGAGGAGGATCATTGATTATGGTTAAAGATAATTATAAATCAAAGAATAGACCAGATATTGTCAAATTATCCGCGGAGAAGCATTGTGAAATTAGCTGCGTTGAAACCAATAGCATTATAGTTTTATCAGTATACAGACCTCCATCTGGGTGCTTTGACATTTTCTTCAACATTATGGAGAATGCCTTAAATCGACTTACAAAAATAACAAACATATTGCAGTGTGTGGAGACTTCAATATTAATTTTAACAATACCTCAAAAGAGTGTAGCACTTTAATTGATCTAATGAATTCTTTCTTATTGACACGTTGCATCAAAAATGCAACACGAATAACGAAAAAATCATCCTCTTGTATCGATAACATATTTACTGATATTGAAGCCAAACAAACTGACCTCTTAAACCTTGTAGGGTCCGACCATTTAGGACAAGTAATTAAAATCAATCTAAAAAACAAAATAATCACCAAAAGCACAAACCAAAAATATATCACTAAGAGATTATACAGTGAAGATTCATTGAAAATTTTTCTAAAGTCCATTGGCAATTCCTTTCCGAACACATGTATGCCTTCGAGTTGTTGTGCAAACACTCAATTTAATGAACTATTTAAAACCCTAGTACTAGAAACTAATAGTCATTTTCCAATCAAACAAATAAAAATTAAAAAGGACCACAAGTCATTTGATAACTGGGCAACTCCTGGTATTGTAATATCTAGAAAAAAAATGTTTGAATTGTATAGCAGGAAAACATTTGACAACTCTGAGGCTTTGAAAAATAATATTAGGACTTACAGTGCAGTGTTCAGAAAGGTCTGTAGTGAAGCTAAGAAAAAATATTTAGCAGATAAAATAAGAAATTCCAAAAATCCCATTAAAACCACATGGGATGTAATAAAACATGAAACTGGTAGAAATAAAGAATCTAACGACTATAACGACGATGAATTTAATAAATTGAAAACTGCCAACCACTTCAATGATTTCTTTGTAAATATAGCTTCTTCAATTACCCATAACACATCAATAGAAAAAGCAATGAAACACTTGGTTCCATCGCGTAAACCCAATTGTATTTTTAATTTTAGAAATGTCACAGAATGGGAAATAATAAAATTATGTAAAAAAATTAAGACGAAGAATTCAAACGATCTATGGCATATGTCCACACATTTCTTAAAATTAATTATTAATGGACTTGCCCCCTGCATCACCAACATTATCAACCAATGTCTGGTACAAGGTGTATTTCCGGAAAAACTTAAAATGTCAAGAGCTATTCCAATATTCAAGAAGGGTGACAGAGCAGACCCCAGTAACTATAGGCCGATCTCAATACTGCCTGTATTAAGCAAAATATTCGAGAGGATTGTCGCCGAGCAGCTCACCCACTATTTAGTCGAAAATAATATACTACACCCCCAACAATTTGGTTTTCAAAGGGGCAAGAGCACATCAGATGGTGTAGCATCTCTCGTTCAAACGGTCCTTGAGTCACTGGATAATAGGTCGGATGCTTATGGAATATTCTGCGATCTTTCCAAGGCTTTCGACTGCGTTAACCATGACATCCTTGTCAATAAACTCAATTACTACGGAGTATGCAATAATGAAAATAGATTTTTTAAATCGTACCTCGAAAACCGTCAACAAGTAACTGAGATTGATGGTGCTAGGTCCAACGGAGCTCTAGTAAATCGTGGGGTTCCGCAGGGGTCCATACTAGGGCCAGTACTATTCCTAATATATATAAATGACCTACCAAACTGTATCTCTAAAGACCAGGCAATAATAATGTTTGCTGATGATACATCTATAGTACTAAAGGAACGCAAAAACAAGGAAACTACCCTTGGCAATGCTTTAGAGATACTAGATGGGATGGGTGAGTGGTTCGGAGATAACGGACTCGCGTTAAATGTGACAAAAACGGGTGCAATTCACTTCTCCTTGAAAAGACACGTTGAAAATGATTCAGTTATGTCTGGCCTTTCCCAACGAAAACTGGTAGTGGCAGACAACATAAAATTCCTCGGAGTCATACTTGACGCAAAGTTGCAGTGGACACCTCACATTGAGACAATATCTAAGAAGCTGTGCTCAGCAATTTATGCGATAAAAAAAATTAAGGAAACTTGTGGCGAAGTGGCAGCTAGATCTGTATACTTTGCTTACTTCCAGAGTATTATGTCATATGGAATTTTATTCTGGGGCAGAGGGGCTGATTGGAGCCGAATTTTTATACTTCAGAAACGTGCAATTAGAGCATTGAAAAGCATGGGGTCAAGGGAGTCGTGCAAAGATTATTTTAAAGAATTAGACATACTCACACTTCCTGGCATGTATATTTATGAATGCCTACTATATGCACGCAAAAACATGCCCATCACCCCTCTGAACTCGGAATATCACGATTATAACACTCGCTCAAAGGGAAGTATCCGACCCGTGGAGCACAGATTAGCAAAATTATCTAAAAGCTTTATTTGTCTCAGTGTGCGTCTATTCAACAAGCTGCCGGAAGGAATCAAGTCTCTGAATGATGATAAATTTCGAGGAGCAGTGAAGACGTACCTCGTTGATAAATCTTTTTATTCTGTGGACGAAATGCTGGAGTGAACCATTTACATTCACTTCAGCATTGAATTGACTATAAAAAATTGTCCATTATATTTTTATATATTTTCTAAAACTATGAGTGTAAAAGTGACGAGTCCAAGTACCCGAGCTAGGGTCTACGGACGATAAACAACAATAAACAATAAACAATAAACGCTGAAAATTGGTACAAACATAGAAAAATAAAAAATCTCAAATTAATTTTTTCAAAAAAATTCCAGGGTTTCTCAAACATTTTTTATGAAGAAAAATATTTTTTTTATGATAAATTTATGAGTTTAACTGCCTATATTTCCAAAACTTATACAATTATCGAAAAAAGCCGAAACACCCCAACTAGATAATTTAATTTTCTATAAAAAATATTAACATTGTAGTAGAAGATCTCAATTTTTTTTAACAATTTTTTTAAAAATTGAATTTAGTGACGACATCGCTTCATACATTTTGTATGGCAGTCGCCTATACACAATACGTAAGAAGACTTAATAGTTTGATACTTCATCTCCAAACATACATACCATCATGCTATTTTCATATTCTGGGTAGGAAAAAAGGAACTTCCTCCATACTATCCTATCTTGACATACATACCTACATAATATATGTTGTATAGAAAACAAAATATCTGAAAATATTCAATAATTTGTATTTATGGGTTTATAGTTTGGTACATATTCTTCAACTATACGTACTATCGCTATCGACAGTTGGATCTCATGTGTTACATGCAACTAGTTTATTAATTCTTTATCTTTTTTCCACTCAAAATTATCTCATGTTGAGTATACAAGCAACAAAGGTTGTTTGTATATTTAACAAACCAAATATCCGTAATATAATCTAACAAATATTACATTTGACAAAACCGCATACAAGATAGGTTTACATGTGAGTATAGCTAGAAAATAAGGTAGGTACCTTACCTTTGAAGTCAGGATGGTCCCAATATGTGACGAATGAAAGATTAATGCTCTGGGAAATATGTCCACGTTGGGAGGCGTCGACGTTGCGCTTAGTTAAAGAATAAAAAGCCAAAATTATCAAGGGGTCGTTTGGGAAATATGACACAAGATGTGAGCTTTTAGTGAAACTTCGTGTCCACCGTGCATTGACCTATGGACGAGAACATTTTTTTACATTTCGGCAGTAGGTACCTTTTCATATATTATGTTTTATTTTACCTATGAATTCTGAATTTAATTCAGAAAGGCGTCAATTATTATTAAATATATCAAACAAATAAATTAGATAATAATCAAAATAATAAAAATGTGTTTATAGAGCTTTTCCAAGAATAAACGAATTTTGAAAAGTATTAAATTAAATTATTAAGAATCGTACAAAGTTTTTTAAACTAATTGCATGTAACATATGAGATCTAACTGTCGATTACGAGAGTCTTTGAATTTGAATAATACCTACCAAACTATAAACCCTTCAATCCCATATACATTGGGTATATTTAGAAATTTTAATTTTATATACAATACATGTATGGCATGATGGGATAGAGTGGAGGTTAGTCATTTTTTCCTATCCTGAATACGTGAACAGCTTGATGGTATGCAAGTATGTCTAAAAGATAAGTAAAAAACTTATTATTAGATAACGTGTTTTCGGCCATACAAATTGTATGAAACAATGTTGACACCAAATACAATAATTATTATAAAGATTGTTAAAAACGAGTGGGTTGTAGCTAACACTAAACTCTCCACACCATAGTAAGTGTTAATTTTTTCTTCTTGAAAGGTTGACAATTTATAAATGCATTTGACAATCTCTAAGTATATTTCTATAAGATTCTTAAACAAATATAAGATTCCCAGAGGACAAAAGTTTTCACAATACACCATACACACAAAAAAATTGTCATGAAACTCATAGTATGCACTTTCTACATGATATCTGTTGAGAAATTTATGTATGGCAGACCATAGATTTTTTTCTCTAAATTTTGACAATCCTTGAATGCATTTTGATGAGTGTATTTTGTTGCATCAAAATTTCAAGCAGTACAAAAATACCTCCATTTTCCAGACCGTGAGAGCATTTTGAAAATTTGACAGATGAAATTATAGAGAAGAGATTAACGGATATCTATGGAAAACTAATCAGCTCTCGGTCTATGCATTTTACACATATGTTAATATGAAGTCGATCCGACTTATATTTTGGGCTGTAGAGAGGACACAAAAAGGATAATCCGTACAGCGTACGCAGTACGCCATACATACAAATACATCATGGTGAAACTCACAGTGTGCACTATCTACATGATACCCACTGAGAAATTGATGTAAAAAAAATACGCTTAAAAATTGTGAAATCGTGACTCTCCAATATTCCATATTGTGGAGAGTTAAAATATCATCCAGCCATAAATGATCAATCGAGAAAATTTCTTTCTCTCGTACTTAATACTTAAAATAAAACAACATAAATTAGCATTTTAATTTATTATATTGATTTGATGTCCATTCATAAGGAAAATGTAGTAAATTTGTTATATAGTAAAAAAAACTTCATAATTGTAGGTACTATGTTACATAATGTGTAATAGATTAAATATGTGAAAATTGTTTAGGTATAGCTATGTGCCTAAACACTATTGAATTGAATTACGATTTTCGAAAAAAAAATACTCTTTTTAAACTTTGTCCTTATCTTCATTTTTACGTGATATTTTCTCCGATATAAATAAATTGTCAAAGTGAAGTCCTTCGTCCTACTCTTTTTGGATGAAATCTGTAAAAAATAATTTCATATCAATAATATAATTTATACTTATGTATAATTTACTTTTTTAATTTCCTTGGGATATAAAGCCTTTACAGGAGAGAGTTAACGAATCTATTCGTGTTTTATGAAATACATACCTACATAATATCACGCCATGTCCCTGACGGGGTAGGCAGAGAGAACCGAAAGACACATTTTTCAATCTTGACAAACATTCATCGCCTCGGCTTCATCCATACATCGTCTTTGTTGTTCACGATTCTAAAATTTCCACCTTTCCGAATATCGTTTATATGGTCTTGGCATTATTTTCTTATGAAGCAAAAAATAAGTTGGTGTTTTTTAACTTCAAAATTGGACATACCGTGAAAAATATAGACCCTACATACAAATCTCGCGTATCCTGGCTCGATACTTTATAGATATGTTAAGAGAAAAAAGTTCTCTTGAACAAATCGACAGTTGGAAAATACGAGATGTTTTCGATGGATGATAATTTTAGCGACTTATGGATGATGGATGGTAATTTTTGTCTAATGAAATCTCACACAGAGTATTCAGCGGTCTATATGAGATGCCGAAAATTCGCTGGAATATCAGAAGAATCGTGATATAGAGCAGTAAGTGTTAGCTTGGTTACATATGTTTGTGTTATGGCAAAAAAATTTTTAACGTCAGCATAAACTCATAGAAAATTATCTATCTCTTTCTTCGTACACAATAATGTTACGAAGAAAAGAGATAGATAGCACTTAAATTTGTCTCCTTATCCTATACTTGTCCCCCGCTCTCCAATCGCTTCCATTTGTTTATTGATTTTGTTTAAATGTATTTATATTTTCTTTATATGTTTTATTCATATGAATTGTTAGTACTTATCATAAATACAATTTTCTTCACCAAATGCATATGGTTGGTTGGAAGATATTGCCATCTGGCAATAAACCCGCCATTTTGCACATGAGCTCAAAATGTTTTAAATAAATAAATAATTGTAATTTTCTACATTTGCAAATACATTTTAATCCTGATCAATTCAAAGATTACCTATTTTGTCTCTGGTACCTAATATTGTAATATTCACTCTTCATAATTTCCGAGAGCAATGTATCAGTTGTGCTAATTTCGTTGTTTATTTGGTTTTGCAAGTTTTGGACTTCTGTTTCCTATAAATTTGATAAATATTTTATAATAAAAATCAATAAAGATACAATTTATATGTATAAAAGGATAAAAAAACTACTTTTTACTCTCCACACTATGGAATAGGGGAGAGTCATGATTTCGCAAAATTTAAGCGTATTTTTTTTACATCAATTTCTCAATGGGTATCATGTAGAGAATGCACACTATGAGTTTCGTCGTGATGTGTTTGTGTGTATGGCGTATACGTCGTACGCCGTAGCATTTATCTTTTTTGTGTCCTCTCTACAGCCCAAACTATAAGTCCGATCGACTTCATATTAACATCATATGTGTAAAGTGCAAAGACCTAGAGCTGATTAGTTTTCCATAGACAACTTTTGATTTCTTCTCTATGAATTCATCATTAACGTTGTTTTTTTTGTGTCCTCTCTGCAGCCCAAACTATAAGTCCGATTGACTTCATATTGATATCACATGTGTTAAGTCCATAAACTTAGAGCTGATTAGTTTTCCATAGACAACGGTTCATTTTTTCCCAATGTTTCTTTATGATTTCATCTATTAAAACTGAAAAAATGCTCTCACGACCTGGAAATTAGAGATATTTTAATTTGGTTTCAACTATTTATACAACACTAAGAATCTTCATAAAATTGTATTCAAAGTTGGTCAATGTTAAAAGAAAAATATTCAACGGTTTCAAAAATTATATTTTATTTAATGGATATTTGTATGAAACTTATATGTATCAAGAGAATTTTTTATATTTGGCAATGTTCAGTTCATTGATTTCATATTGATATAAGAATATTAATAGCTTGAACTTAGAACTGATTAGCTTTTCATAGATATCATAAAATTTCTTCATATGATATCACGTGTCAACATTGTCAAAATGTTCTAACGCTCTTTGAAACAAAATTTATCTGCTTTTTTTAAAATATTTCATACAACATAAGCATTCTTCACTATACTGCATTAATAGTTTGTCTATCTTAACATAAAAATATACTATCGGAAGAAAATTTATATTCCTGATAGTAACATTTTGTATGAATAAAAATGTACCTAATTAGATAAATTTCTATGTATGGAAACGTTCAGTAATTTGATTTCATGTTATAATGTAAAGAGCTTGAACATAGAACTGATTAGCTTTCCATAAATAACAAAAAAATTCTTCATATGATATCACGTGTCAAAATTTTGAAAATGCTCTCGCGTTCTTTAAAACAAAATTTATCTGCTTTTTTTAAAATATTTCATACAACATAAGCATTCTTCACTATACTGCATTAATAGTTTGTTTATCTTAACATAAAAATATACTATCGGAAGAAAATTTATATTCCTGGTAGTAACATTTAGTATGAATAAAAATGTAATTATATAAATTTCTATGTATGGAAAAGTTCAGTAATTTGATTTCATGTTATAATGTAAAGAGCTTGAACATAGAACTGATTAGCTTTCCATAAATAACAAAAAAATTCTTCATATAATATCACGTGTCAAAATTTTGAAAATGCTCTCGCGTTCTTTAAAAAAAAATTTATCTGCTTTTTTTAAAATATTTCATACAACATAAGCATTCTTCACTATACTGCATTAATAGTTTGTTTATCTTAACATAAAAATATACTATCGGAAGAAAATTTATATTCCTGGTAGTAACATTTAGTATGAATAAAAATGTAATTAGATAAATTTCTATGTATGGAAAAGTTCAGTTATTTGATTTCATGTTATAATGTAAAGAGCTTGAACATAGAACTGATTAGCTTTCCATAAATAACAAAAAAATTCTTCATATGATATCACCTGTCAAAATTTGGAAAATGCTCTCGCGTTCTTTAAAACAAAATTAATCTGCTTTTTTTAAAATATTTCATACAACATAAGCATTCTTCACTATACTGCATTAATAGTTTGTCTATCTTAACATAAAAATATACTATCGGAAGAAAATTTATATCGAATATTTTTTTATTATTGCATATGCGCAAACATTGGATTTTTTTCCCTGTCGGGAGTCAAAGATATTTTTTAACAGATTTTTAATTATCTCAATAGAGACGAAGTTGGAATATTTATTGTAGGAGAACCGGGAAATCAAGGCACCTACAGGGCTTACGACCTGTCATCGGCTGGTTTACGTGATCACTTTATGCGCTTGCGCAACGTTCACCAATTATGCCTTTTAATGAGATCCCTATCAATTCAATTTTGAAAGTTCTATATATTGTAATACTGAAATTCTTTTCGCTTGAAAATAAGGAATTTTTACTACAGCCATCTATGGGTGAAATTATGAACAACAATCTTATTATTTTTATTTATTTTGTTGGAACGCCATCTATTGAGAGAATTGTTTTTTTTGTAAATAATGAAAGCTACAATTCTTATATCTGAGGTGACAATGCATTTTTCGCATAGAAGTCACCCCTGAATTGCGCCAGACTTATAAGGTCATTTTTGTCTTATTTACCTACTTGTACCAATGTGTAAGTAATCGAATATTTTTTTATTATTGCATATGCGCAAACATTGGATTTTTTTCCCTGTCGGGAGTCAAAGATATTTTTTAACAGATTTTTAATTATCTCAATAGAGACGAAGTTGGAATATTTATTGTAGGAGAACCGGGAAATCAAGGCACCTACAGGGCTTACGACCTGTCATCGGCTGGTTTACGTGATCACTTTATGCGCTTGCGCAACGTTCACCAATTATGCCTTTTAATGAGATCCCTATCAATTCAATTTTGAAAGTTCTATATATTGTAATACTGAAATTCTTTTCGCTTGAAAATAAGGAATTTTTACTACAGCCATCTATGGGTGAAATTATGAACAACAATCTTATTATTTTTATTTATTTTGTTGGAACGCCATCTATTGAGAGAATTGTTTTTTTTGTAAATAATGAAAGCTACAATTCTTATATCTGAGGTGACAATGCATTTTTCGCATAGAAGTCACCCCTGAATTGCGCCAGACTTATAAGGTCATTTTTGTCTTATTTACCTACTTGTACCAATGTGTAAGTAATCGAATATTTTTTTATTATTGCATATGCGCAAACATTGGATTTTTTTCCCTGTCGGGAGTCAAAGATATTTTTTAACAGATTTTTAATTATCTCAATAGAGACGAAGTTGGAATATTTATTGTAGGAGAACCTTATTTTCAAGCGAAAAGAATTTCAGTATTACAATATATAGAACTTTCAAAATTGAATTGATAGGGATCTCATTAAAAGGCATAATTGGTGAACGTTGCGCAAGCGCATAAAGTGATCACGTAAACCAGCCGATGACAGGTCGTAAGCCCTGTAGGTGCCTTGATTTCCCGGTTCTCCTACAATAAATATTCCAACTTCGTCTCTATTGAGATAATTAAAAATCTGTTAGAAAATTTATATTCCTGATAGTAACATTTAGTATGAATAAAAATGTAATTAGATAAATTTCTATGTATGGAAACGTTCAGTAATTTGATTTCATGTTATAATGTAAAGAGCTTGAACATAGAACTGATTAGCTTTCCATAAATAACAAAAAAATCTTCATATGATATCACGTGTCAAAATTTTGAAAATGCTCTCGCGTTCTTTAAGTCAAAATTTATCTGCTTTTTTTAAAATATTTCATACAACATAAGCATTCTTCACTATACTGCATTAATAGTTTGTTTATCTTTACATAAAAATATCCTATCGGAAGAAAATTTATATTCCTGGTAGTAACATTTAGTATGAATAAAAATGTAATTAGATAAATTTCTATGTATGGAAAAGTTCAGTAATTTGATTTCATGTTATTGTGGCGAGGATGTACCTCCCCATCATCGATGCCATCTCGCTCGGACGATCTCGCATCTCACGAAGATTGCCGAAGACGACCGAGAGACAGCGCATCGTATTTCGATCGATCGACGAGGCGAATCGCCATTCGCTCGTCGGCCCAGCGTTCAAGCACAATGTTCAATAATTATAATATTTTATCCCGACCGACCCTAGTATCGCGAAGCAATCTAATTAAATTTGTTAACTGTTTTAATCTGAAAATATAATTAATCTGAGTAAGTTTTCTTTAATTGTGAAACCTATCATCATTCTATTATTTAAATTATAAATAAATAGCTGAGTAAAACAATTGCAATATCTAAAAATAGTTGTATGTGTTTTGGGAGATGAATTTAGAACACGTAATAAACTCGCAACCTTTTCTGATTTCTTATTAATAATCTTATTAAATATATAACTTCCTCCCAACGCACATACCGCTAAATTATAATGTAAAGAGCTTGAACATAGAACTGATTAGCTTTCCATAAATAACAAAAAAATTCTTCATATGATATCACGTGTCAAAATTTTGAAAATGCTCTCGCGTTCTTTAAAACAAAATTTATCTGCTTTTTTTAAAATATTTCATACAACATAAGCATTCTTCACTATACTGCATTAATAGTTTGTTTATCTTAACATAAAAATATACTATCGGAAGAAAATTTATATTCCTGGTAGTAACATTTAGTATGAATAAAAATGTAATTATATAAATTTCTATGTATGGAAAAGTTCAGTAATTTGATTTCATGTTATAATGTAAAGAGCTTGAACATAGAACTGATTAGCTTTCCATAAATAACAAAAAAATCTTCATATGATATCACGTGTCAAAATTTTGAAAATGCTTTCGCGTCCTTTAAAACAAAATTTATCTGCTTTTATTAAAATATTTCATACAACATAAGCATTCTACACCATACTGCAATAATAGTTTGTCTATCTTAACATAAAAATATACTATCGATAGAAAATTTATTTTCCTGGTAGTAAAATTTAGTATGAATAAAAATGTATATAATAAGATAAATTTCTTATGTATGGAAAAGTTCAGTAATTTGATTTCATGTTATAATGTAAAGAGCTTGAACATCGAACTGATTATCTTTCCATAAATAACAAAAATTTCTTCATATGATATCACATGTCAAAATTGTCAAAATGCTCTAACGTCCTTTAAAACAAAATTTATCTGCTTTTATTAAAATATTTCATACAACATTAGAATTCTTCACCATACTGCATTAATAGTTTGTCTATCTTAACATGAAAATATACTATCGTTAGAAAATTTATATTCTTGGTAGTAAAATTTAGAATGAATAAAATATTTCATTGTCAATATTTGTGGTGTGGAGAGTTTAGTGTAGGCCACAACCCACTCGTTTACATTCATTTTATCACAATAATTCATCTAATGATTCGACTCATACCATGTGTGTATGTAGATCACATGATGGAGTAATTTTCAAGGGTTTCTTGTACATCTGTTCGGTGTCTTCATCGTCTGTATCCACCATATTCTGTGAAATTTACATGAAAAAAAAATTAATTATATTAGATTAATGTTTTCTCAAAGTATACATAGCATGTACACATTGAACATTGGAAGAACTTTTTTAGAGAACTTCGAAAATTATATTTCAATCTTTAATATTAGGTTGGGGAAAAAGTTTTTTCGCAATTTATATGAAAACTCAACACATTTTTTTTTCAAAGTATATTTACATTTAATTAAATTATATATGCGCCATTTTGTTCAATGACTTTCTGCCATCTTGTAGGTAGTGAAATTTTGGACCTCTGATCGAAAAAAACGCAACAAGTAATTTTGCCAGTCCTCTCTTGATGTTAATCTGACACTGCCTAAAGAATTCTGAAGAGACCGAAAGAGGTGAAAATCTGAAGGTGCAAGGTCAGAGCTTTATGGCGGATCCATTTACACCTCCCAGCCAAACTCTGTTAATTAATTAACTGTGCGTGGTCTAGCGTTATCGTGATGAAAGGCCACATCCTTTCTATTGATCAATTCCGGCCGCTTTCTCTCAACTTCTTGCTTTAATCTAATCAGTTGTTGTCAGTAGAGATCCGAATCGATGGTTCTGCCTGGCGGTAAAAGCTCATAATGAACAATGCCCTTCCAATCCCACCATACACACAGCATTACCTTATTGTGAGTTAACTCGGGTTTTGCCACAGTCTGTGAAGCTCGACCGACCATTGATCACGACCTTTTACGCATGTTCTTGTCGTACGTAATTCCCTATTCATCAATATCTTCAAAAATCAGTTATCAGTCTCAATAAAGAATCGCAAATGAGTACACAGTTCATTAGGTTTCTTTCTGTGAGCTCATGTGGCACAAAATATCGAGATTTTTTTTGTACCCAGCTTTTTTCAAAATGGTCAAAACTGTTTTTTGGACTATTCCTAGTTATTCAGCTATGTCGTAACTACCGATATGCCGATCTTGCTCCACTTTTTCAAAAATGGCGACCATTTTATCCGTAACAGTGCATTTTGACATCAAAATTCCCGGATTGAAAACGCTTAAACGAACTTTGTGCTACTCTTACTGCATTAGGTTCACAAACGTCACAATCTTTTTTCGCGGCTTGCGTTGCATTTTTTCCTTTTTTTAGTATAACTTTAATTTGTATCGAAATTCTTCATTAGATTCACTCACTTTGACAGAAAGAAAAACAAATGAAAATTAATAACACGTTTTGTTTCTTTTTTTGAAATGTAACCTTTGTGATGACATATGGTTTGCAAACAATGTCCCTGGCTACAAATACTATCTACAAACTGAAATGCGCGCAACGTTCCATGGAGCGGCAAATATTGGGCATAAGTCTGATTGATAGAATTACAAATACAGAAATCAGACGCCTAACAAAAGTCGCCGATATCATGGATCGGATAGCAAAATTGCAATGGCAATGGGCAGGACACGTGGCCAGACAGCCAATTTCTAGATGAATTCTCAAAGTCTTAAAGTGGAGGCCATGGACAAATAAAAGGGGTGTCGGTCGTCCACAAAAGAGATGGGCCGACGATATTGTTGTGGTCGCCCGGGAAAAAATGGATTGAAGCGGCACAGGATAGAGAAAAATGGAGACAGACTGAAGAGGCCTACATTCAGTAGTGGAGGGAAGGCTAGGAAGAAGAAGAAGAACCTTTTAATGTCATCAACACCAGCCAGATACAAATGGTACAGCCAAAGATATTTCATTACAAGTTTATACATACTAGGTATATGCGAAATGACTTTCTATCCGACCTATTATAGGCAGTAAAATTTCCAAATGTGTGGAAAAAAAAAAACAAATAATAATTATAAAATTGTAATTAGGTATAAACTGAATTGTATTTTGTTCCTTTGTAATATTTATACTGTTGAAAATATATGTAGAGTTGATCCATAATAAAGATTGGTATGACTCATCACATAAAAATACAACACATTTGACATACGCCGTCAGTCTTATGTTTATTCGCCTTAATTTGTTGGCAATACGGTGACCATTATTTTGTTTTAAGTTGACACACATTTTACCGATTTTACATTTTATTAAATTTTGCAACGATTTGTATGTTTTTTGGAAAATAACGAATGTAATTATTGCTTGAAACTATTACTTCCTTGCACCCTGCGCAAGTGGCGAGTTTCTTGGCACATGGCAATTTATTTAAATTAATCAGTATTTCCAGACCTGAGTTGGAATGTTTGCGTGAGAAAGGAATTTAAATAAATTAAATTAGATGGGTCGATGGCAGAGCGGTTAGCGCATTGAGTTAGTAATCCAGTGGTCGCGAGATCGAATCCTGCTTCGACCGATTTTGTTCACCCATAGCACAAGCATTTATGCTTATTTTAGGGAACATAGGAAGATGGATATGTACTTGTTTTACAAGAACATTTTCATTTAAAAAAAATATCCTCTGCTGAGGATCGAACCCAGAAAGCCCACACAAAGCCAAACGGCTTACCAACTGTACCACGTAGATCGGTTAAATACATTGCAATTAGTAAATAAGTTCCATCAAGATTAGTATTAAAAATGACACTTAATTTCTGTCATCGTTCTTTGGGGGTAGGTTGAGGCCATATGGGCCTAGCCAGTAAAGTTGGTGGTGGCTGTAGCCCCATCCTAGGATTCTGGTAAAAAGGTCGGTCCCCCTTTCAATTCTTACCTATGGACTATATATATTATATCTTGCTCGACGGACACTCGTCGCTCTTCGTCAGCGGCTTGTTGGTACTTGATCCGAGTTTGATTGGCGGGCCTCCACGGTTGGAGTTGGCCTCTTGTTGGCAGAGGTACGAAATATGCTTGATGGTAGTCCTTGTGTTGTCTGGCGAAAATCCGCTCCAAGAATGAACAGAATTTTTAAGTCTTATAACATTCGCAATGGAGTGGGGATAGAAGACTGCGAAATCCTCTAAATATCATCATTCTCCGTTGTCATCATCACTAGTATTCCCAACATGAATAATGAGATGGTTCATATTTTCATCGAAATTGGATAGTGTATTCTACAAAGGTAAAATACTTTTTTAGCTTTTTCTATACATTTTTCCATATATCCGCATTACATTGTTTCAAATCTTCATCCCACATATTCAAAACTTTTTCATCTCTAAAACCGTACCGACCCATATTTTTGTTGTAATATTCTTTATAGTTACCCGGATTCATTAATCAGTTCAATAGGATTGGTGTTATTAATAGAGTTTCATCACTATTTATCTTCTTTTTTACCATAAAAACATTATATTATGTAAATCCACATGCTTTTGGGGTTCTCTAAAATATAATTTAAGTCGTCAAATAAAATATAATCTACGTCAGTTCAGAATGTATATTTAAGAAATTCTGACATAATGTAAAGTAAGTAGGTGTAAATAATAATATGTCGATGACAAATATTTTTTTGTATTTGAAACTAATTTAATGTAATCGATTTGTTAAAATAATGCTTGTTATCAATAAATATTCACAAGGAGATATTGTCACCCTATTTGAAATATTTCAATGAAACGTCATTAAAACTATTTTATCTGAATCAAGGATGTTAATGGTAAGCATGAACTATTATTGTCCATTTCTTTTTCAAAATATTTGAGGACATTCATCACAATCTGTTGAGATTGGCATTTTAACGATTTATAATTGACAAGACACCATGTTTTTTCTTAGTGGATGATGTTTCTGACAGCTGAAAATAATGTGGTATGTCGGAAAAAATATCAAGAAAACGGGCTGAGTTATTTCATCATTTTATTGTTTAAATGTGATATTGAGCAAAAATTACTACATTGTATCGTTTGTTAAATATGTTTTCTTATAAAAAAACAAATTGATTTGATTTATTTCGCTATTTTTAATCAGATTATGAATTGACTAAAATTATGATTTTTTTATGAGTGGTAACATAGAAATAAGTGTACGATTAATAAATGACGTACGTTTTCGCGTTTTATATGGGAGATTGTTCATTTTACTACGACTTACATACATTTTCTGTCTTTGTTTTTTATATACAGGAAATGAGAAACAGATATATCAAAGAATGAAGTATTTTTGTTCGATCAACATATTTTTGCGATGAGTCATACCATAATTTATTTTAGAAGCACTTTAATATTCATTCATTCAAATTTATTAATTTATTACACCAGTACACATGTGATGAGTTGAATGTCATTTAGGTACTCACCCGATTTTGTAAATATCTCGATTTATTTGTTGTTTTGCTACATAGCTGAAACAAATAGAAATAATTACAACTTATTTGAGGTGGCTTATAAAAAAATCGCTATTTCTCAAAAAAGCATCGAGTTTCTAAAAAAAATATTACATAAAAAAATATTCCTTTTCCTTCCTCATGAACACGTTTACATATTTTTTTTTGTTTTATAGTTTTTTTATTTCTATCAATTTTGATATCCTGAAGGTACCTACCGAATATTTACTAAATTAATAAATTTTTATACATAGCCACATTTTTATATATGGAGACGTACTTCTTCAAGATGAGTAAAATTACTGCAAACTGTTTGGTTAGTAACTCTGTTTTATGTATTGTTTGACTGTTTTTTTGCTTAAAAATAAATAAATAACGTTTGCTTAAAAATAAATAAATACTATTTTTAAATTTCACATATATCTCCAAAAAAATATAAAATATCCTTTAGTACAGCATTTTTAAAAAATTTACAACTTCAGAAAACTGAAAATAGACTGACTGAAACGAAATGGCAGAATACAATCTGCTCATGTCCTGTTAAATATCTCAACACAATTCACTACTAAGTGCCTTCATTACCTGAGAATCTCTAGCATAACTTGGTTGTATTCATCATTTCCACTACAATTTAAATGGCTAAAATGACTCAGAGATCATGTTGAAGTTTTCTATTTTTTTTCTTTTGTGTTTGTTATTTTTTTAAATTATTTTGCATTCAAAAAACATGTCACCTTAGACCAAATTGAAAAAGTACTGCCTCAGAACAGACTTTTCTAGTAAGGCAGTAAATTTCCAAATAGGAGCAATTGTACATCGTATGTTTAGTCTTTTTAAAATATAGTTACATACTTTTTGTTAATGTTATTTGTATGTGTAATAATAGAATTAATTAATTTCATTTCATTTCAAATGTTCGAGAAACTTTTTTTTCATTTCATGTCATACTCTTCACAAAACTCAAATCCGACCTAAATTTCGAATTTTCGTTTAGAGATTACATTTTGTCACCCTGCGTACATTCAAATTATATTACGATCAAAACAAACCTACCAACCGAATCATTCTCCGTTACAAAGGTAGGTTCTTAACAAAAAAATATAAATTGGCAGTTTAGTAAGGTCACGGTGTATGATTGAATAAGAGATGAGGATGGAAGACGAGAATGTATCATTGTAAGAAATATCGTTAGATGAAAATAAATGCCCCAAGGTGGTTTGGCGACATAGAAAGAATGAGTGATGACCGTCTGACAAAAAAAGTATATAAGGCTGATAAAACAGGAACGAAAATAAAAAGTTGGCACGACTACATAAATGGAATTATGAAAGATTGAAACGATAGAAGTAAGAATAACAGAAGAGCGTCTACGAGAAGATGTATGGACGTAAAGGAAGCGAGAAATTTACGTCAAGCGAGTGGAGTTGGCGTTCGGTTCTCTCTGCCTACCCGAAATAGGGAAAGAGCGTGATGGTATGGTATGATAAACCCTTTTCATGAGCACGCGATTGATACCCTTAATAACATGTTACTTCATAACGTATTTGGCGGTTTTAATACATTGTGTTTTCAGTCACTTAATTTATTTATTTATTTAAATCCACATTTACATACAACAACAATAGTGCAACAAAGTACAATTAAATTATGTAACATAGACAATTTTGAATATGTTGGCACTGACAAAATGAATACAATTTATCAGTACCAACATCCAGTGGATAAGAACTATTCCACTAAGCAGTGCTTGTGTCGGAATAGCTTTATATTCATTTTAAATGACACAGTCCATACTATAACCAATTAACGATTTAGATATAACCAAATTGCACGCGTCCTTTTCGATTTGGTGTCTAACATGACATGTATTAAGTTTATTCGATACTGCTGAAAACTATCATAAGTATTCGTCGGTCCACATCTCGAAGGCCTTGACCAATCATTTAGGGTCTCTTTCACTCTTTTATTATATGCACCATGTCTCACAATCCTTTTTCTCACAAAGTTTTTGGGCCCATGTTATAGAATATTCATGAATATTGGAACACAAAATATGTACACAAAAAAAAATACTTACCCATAGCGTGGATAATCCAACTATCAAAAAAACATATGCATAGTGTCCCATCGAGATTATATTATCTGACATCGGCAGTTTGATTTCTCTCATTAGACGCTCTACGAAGCAATCGGTATAGCATTTAAAACATAGCAAAATTTTATTGAATGTTCCTCCCATCGCTGTGTCTACGATACAGAGGATAGCTATAAAACAGACGAACTCTTTCTTGTTCATTTTTTTATTTAAAAAGGTATTCAATTTATAATATAGTAAATATAATTTTAATTTTTAAAATGGTGTTATCAGCTGTGTTTACACGATATTTAAAATATTTTTGTTTTAAATTCAAACCGAATATTATGGTCTATAATTATTTCAAATATTATTTATTGATGTTTAAATTATTTAAGTAGGTACATCTACAGTAAAATTAGGTATCTTAACTAGAGTTATGTCATTAGATTTGAAAAATATACTTAATTTGCGATTATCCAACAGCAGATTCGTTCATGAGAATGTATTTTTCTTAATGAACGCGAGATTTGTATGGCCAGGTCTATATTTTTCATGGTTTTTTCAACATTGAAGTCAAAAAAGACCAGCTAAGAGGCTTCGCAGCATATACTACGGCTTATATACTTCGTACTACATATATTTCGGCTTACTATGATCGATGCTTTGGTGTGAGTGGTCTCCGGATGTCCGCGGTGCTCAAAGCAAAGAAACCTTCTCTAAAAAACTAAAAACAACTTTGTTTCGCAGAGCATTACGATTGAGCTATTGCCCTTCGAATGATTTTAAATCATTAAACGGTGCTATATTAATTACTTACTTATTATTATTATTATAGTTCCATACATGCATTTACTCAGAATTCGGAGTAGAACATTAAGGGCCGTATTTATAAACCATTCTCAGTGCTTAAGTTAATACTTAGCACATCGAAATGTAAGCACTGAGAAAAATCTGAGTAGGTACGTTTTATAAATTCGGGCCTAAGTGTGTGTGTGTGTCCTCCACCTTATAAATTTTGATTCGCGAGATTCACAAAGCCTAAAATATCAGAAAGTATAGAAAGTTTTAGGCCTACAAAGCTTTGATAGGTACCCATAATTGTGAATTTTTGCTTTATTTTTCCACATATCTCAAAAACCATAAAAGCTAGAACGCAAAGAAATTGGTATAAATATAGACAAATACAACATCTCAAATTCACTTCTGAAAAAGTTTTTCTCAAACATTGTTTTATGATAAATTTATGTGTTTAACTGCCTATATTTCCATTTTTTTCAAATATTGAAATACGCTGAAACACCCCAACTAGATAATTTAATTTTTTATAAAAAATATGAACGTTATAGTAGTGATACCTACTAATTTTTTTTTAACAATTTATATAAAAATTGAATTAAGGGACAACATGGTTTCATACAATTTGCAAGGCAGTATATACTACACAATATCTATGGGGGCTCTCAGTAGTTTGATACTTAATCTCTAAACATACATACATACCATCATTCTGTTTTCATATTTTGGGTAGCGATAAAGGACTGACCTCCATACTATCCTATCCTTACTTGCATACCTACATGTTTTGTATATAGTACAAAATATCTCAAAATATTAATAATAATAATATTTATTCAATATTTATTTATACAACATGTACCTATAACCATTTACATAGGTTTTATAATAAAAAACACTTCATTGCACCCTGCATAAGTGGAGTTTATTGCTGTATGGCAATTTCTTCCAACTAACCAGTGTTTCCAGCTCCAGAGAAGCAATATTTGCGTGAGAAATTAATTTAAATAAATTTCTCCTCTGCTGGGAAACTATACATACCTACTATCGCTATCGAAACTCTATGCATTGGAGAATCGAGCAATAGATTCAAAAATATGATGCAACCACAGATTAATGATAATTTATAGATATGAAATAAGCGAAATTTCTCGGCACGCTGTGCCACCAAATTCGGGGGGTCCTGTATCAAAATATTTTTCACATTATCGTTCCTTTGTTTTCTTGGCAAAACCCTACCTATCGTTCTCTCTCCTTTCAGCTTCAGACATTTTATTTGTTAGCGTTTTTTATTCGTTCTTTCCATATGGCTAATCCACAGCAGTGTGTTTGCTTTATTCGTAAGAATTTAAAACTTTTCTAAGGATTCCATACAAATCAACAATTCAGTAATTTATTAGTTATTTTTAAATTATCGCAGAAAAGAAAGTACACGAGAAAATATTTTCCAGATTAACCATCCCATTGAATTCATGGACCGAATGTTTCGAAATGTGTATAAATATTTAGAAGTTTTCTCCCCAACTCAAACAATGTTTTCGAAGAAATGTTTCGTAGTAAAGTTGAGTTTGAAGCTTTACAGGACACGATGAACAATTCTAAAGAGATAATATTTAACACAAAGCTCATCTTGAATCACGTAAAAAAAATATATTAAAAAAATATCCAGGTTTATTTATAACACTGTGTCTTTTTTTAATAACAATTTATTTCCATGCCCAAAAAACTTTCTTTACTTGATTTTAATACTTTTTTAATGCAATTGTGTTTTGGTATTTAACTTTTTTTATTTTACAAAGAAACTTCCATCGCCATAGAGCAATTTTATTTTAATAAAACTTCAAACTTACCACGCTTCGAATAATTTATATGTTACAAGTGATATACATACTCATAGGTATCAACAGAGATTTCTTTTCATTTCGCTTTTCATACAATCAACAAGTAGATCCAACAGCCTAACTAAGAGAAAAAATCATTAAACACGGACATGATAACAGTTTGTTTACCTTTCAAAGAAATTTGATGTTTAAAATCATTAAAATGTGGAAATTTAATTAGTTGTTCTTATAAATAGCGCATTGACTGAGTATAAAAAAAAAAGTCTGTGAAATGAAGCTGACCGCCGTGGCACAGTTGGTGAACCGTTTGGTTTCTATGCAGGCGTCCTGGGTTCGATCACCAGTAGAGGAGAAATTTATTTAAATAAATTTCTCACGCTAATATTGCTTCTCTGGGCTGGAAACACTAGTTAGTTGGAAGAAATTGTCATGTGGCAATAAATTCGCCACTTGCGCAGGGTGCAAGGAAGTGTTTATTATTATTAAACCTATGTAAATGATTATAGGTACATGTTGTATAAATAAATATTAAATTTTGTTGAACACAAAAATCACTATCTTTATCATAACGGGACCAATGAATGAAATAAATAGTAGGTACATTTTAAATTGATTTTGTCGTATTTTTATTTTTTATGTATCCAAGAACCAATTTTGTGTTTTCCTGTTATCTCTAATAAAAAATAAAAGAAGATGTACCTATTTAATATTTCGGTGTTTTGAGGGCCCTCGACGCGCGACGTGAAGGAAGAATATTGAATTAATGAAGGCTCTTTTAAACCTGTGCCTACTTTGTCTGAAGAGATTTCTCTTTTGCCATTCTTTCATTAGTTCGAGTCGTTGTTATTTTGCTATTTATATTATAATTTCAATTTTCCTCGCCACCACAATCATACCGAGGAGAGCCCATTGTTTTATATGAACCAGAAATGAATTAATTTCGATATTTTAATTTTCGGTTAAATATACAATGGATTTATGTACATGCAGCTTTGTTTTGTATGAAGGTATGTTAGAACGAAAGAAACATCTGTCATTACTGAAATTCATGATATTAACAGTCAAAAATTACGGATTATAACAAGATGTCTCCTGGTACGATCTCCATACACGTTGTTTGTTTAAATATCTGTGATGACAAATGTGTGAATTTGCTGAGAGTGGAATTTATCAAATACTTGGGAATAACAATAGACTCTAATATTAAATGGAAACAACATATAAATATTACGACTAAAAGAATTCGCAAACTAATTTACATTTTTCTAAAATTAAGGAATATACTGTCATTGAATTTTCTAAAAACTTTGTATTATGCATTTACCCAGTCAATTATAGAATATGGAATTTTAGCATGGGGTGCAGCATTTAAAACCAACATTAAATCTGTTAAAACTGCTCAAAATTTAATCATAAAAATTATTAAAAAAAAACAAGAGACTACCCAACACAGCAACTTTATAAAGAATTTGGAGTTTAAACTGGATAGCATATTTAAAAGAAGTGCAGTATTTCAAACTTACAATAATATTATTGATAACAACGATAATATAGATATAATAAGCTCCCGCCCTCGCTCAGAGGGACAAATTAAGGTTCCAAAATATAATACATCAACCATGCAGCATCACTATTCTTACCTAGGAATAAATTGTTATAACAAACTTTCTTTAGATATAAGAAAAATCAAACCCTTTGCAAAATTTAAAAAAGTATACAATAATTTTATATTCACAAATCAACGTTAAACAATTATGTATCTAATATAATATCTTTAATGTACCTATTATGGACTTGAAATAATTGCTACGCTCTTCCTCCGCTGAACACGACATTTACTCTTTCAGTGGAGTAATACGTACCTTTAATATAATTGTATTAATTATAAGAAATATCATATAACTATGTACCAACATATTATTTGCAATAAATAAATAAATAAAAATTGTCTTAGGTACCTGCAGGGCGCGCTCCATCGCCAGCCTTGTCCCATATTTGTGACTTATTTCTGTTTTAAAAGATTCATTTTTATATTCTTCCAAAATGATGCACTGTTTTACTTTATTTTGTATTGGGAGTATTTTACATATTTCAAATAATTTTTCAAGAAATTGATTTGAATTTGTTTAATTTTATTGGTGTGTGTGTTGGGTAAGTTAAGCTGTAACATGTTCTATATATTATTAATAAATAAATAAATAATAATTCATATATTTAATTGCATCGCAAACAGAGTTGTGTAGATTTGTAACACGCGGTATAGTAGCATTGAGTCTAAAGATAGTTCTGCAATACTTAACTTGAAATAAATTGTTCACACTTAGTGACCTTCCTTGTACATGGATGTTTAAATTTTTTATTTATTTTATTTTTTAAGGTGAGTCTATAGCGTTGTTCAGAAGTTTTTGTAACGTCATTGGGTCGAATAATGTTCTTTTATGATAGTGACCCACGGTAGTTATCGAAGCGTAAATTGAGTTTGAAATTTAAACATTTTAAAAAACAGCACCGCACCCTATCAAGTCTTGAAATATGTATATTATATTTAGGGGACCATATTTGAGTACAAAATTCAAGATGAGGATGAATGTATTCTGTATTTGTATAGTGTAATCTTAAAAAATAAAATAAATCATACAGTTTGTTATACGATGATTGTAGCGGACTTGACAAGATCGCTTTATCGGACAACCACTTCTTCAACTCTCCACGCCTCCCATTACGACGAGTTTTTACGAGGTTTTCTGGGCCAATCTGATAATAAATGCTGAAGGCAGATAGTTGATAGGCGATTTTTTATCTGCAGTTCACAAACGAGTGGGTTGTGGCCAACGCTATACTCCTCACTACCAAGTCATTCCACAAAGTATTCAAATTTTGTATGGAAAATTTTCAAAATTTTTATGAAATGGGTTCGTTTTATTATTTTCTTTTTTAAATATTTTACTATCGAAACTCTGTATTTCTTCAATGCCATTTTATGAAAGTGATTGTGCCTTTTTATTAATTTGAAAACAAAAATTTCAAATTTTTTAGTTTCCTGTGCTTCGGGTCACTTTGAAATATTTGACAGATAAAAAAATGAAAAACACTATTCAGTTATCCTTCAAAATATAATAGGGTTTAAGTGAGTCTCAGATATATAAATCTGCAAAATTTGAAAAGATTCGAATGAGTACTTTAGTCTATAATCGATAAAGTAAAATTAACACGCCGTACATAGGACACAGTACATAGCACACACACACACACAGATACATTGTGATGAAACTTTCAGAATTCAATCTCAGCATGATACTAGTTGATAATCTACAATAACAAAATAGCCTTTAATATTGCGAAATCATAACTCCCCACTTTATCCCCTTGGGTTAGTGAGGAGTAAAAACGTAGGCTGATATGACTGATATTATGAAAATATATAAGAAACACTTGAAAAATCGCGTATCGTGCCGGCATTTTATTGAGTTTTACCATTCATACTTTACATTATGGCATATCCCAAAATGTGTAGTAACCAGCAACAGGTGTGCGGGTGTGCATGACCTTATAAAAAGAAGCACCACACATGCGTTTATACCCACAACCAATCATATTTATTTCATATAGTAAATCTCATTTGTATGTTTTTTTTTTAATTGAGAGGAACATGAATGTTAAAATTATCTTTTCAATTAATTATGTACTCAAAATAATATGCAGTAAAATGTTACATAAAGAAAAACGAAAGGATAAAAATAAAAAAATGACGAAAAAAGTAATCACATGTACCTACTAGTGATGTAACGAATGTGCGATTTTGGATATTCGCGAATGCGAATGCGAATGCGAATATTGACATGCACGATGCAAGAGGCTGTCGGTGGTTGGCCTGCGCGTGCGCGTGGACACGCAGGCGACACGGGGGTCGTGAATTTGTTTACCGTGGTGTCATTTCGCGTTCATTCTTATTTAGTTTATTTAAAGCACATGTTTTTAAGTTTTACGAGTTTTATTTCTGTTTGTGTTTTATTATTTATTCACATATATAGTGCCTAAAGAGTTTATAGACATTAGAATCCCATGTTATGACTCTAGAATATAATCCTCTTTGTACTATTCCTTGTATATATCAGGTGTGATCCTATAATTTTTTTTTCTCATTCGTTGAAAATTGTATGTAAAACTTAAAAATACTTGATATGATGTCCTATTATTATGTACCGTAGTCTATATTTACTGTTTTTTTTCATTGTTTTTAATATCATTATATTCTACTGTACTGTTGGATATCCAAAATAAATAAAATAAAAAAAATTTAAAAAATAAATAAAAATAGATAAGTTTTAATATTTTTTTCCTAATTTATTTGGTGATTGGCCGTTAAAGGATGTTTAATATATTTTTTTATATTTCTTTTTACGTGGATATTTAAATAATGAAATAATTTAAATACACTCGTAAATGACGCTGGTTTGTTACACGATTTATTTTTACACATTATGGAAAAATATTTTTAGGGTTCCGATTCTTAAAGAGGAAATTGTATAAAATGTTTTATTTCACGTTCTGTAATTATTAATACATTGTAAATTAAGGCTGACCAACTTAATAAAAGAAAATTAATGAATTGTCTGGTTTTCTACAATATTTGATATATTTTTTTTTCTCTAAAGAGATCAACTTTTACTAAAATAATTACCGCAAAAATTTTCGCATATTTTCTGCGAATACGAATGCGAATGCGAATACTTTGAAACCAGCGAATATTCGCGAATGCGAATGCGAATACGAATATTCGTTACATCACTAGTAGTACCTACTATTTTAATATTTTATAGACACGCGTTTTATATCAAACTTTCTAAAACCAATATTATGTTTGTGCTATCGAATATTTTTAAAAGTTGGATTTTTCCCTGTCGGGAGTCAATGATGTTTTTGTTAGTTTTTCAACATCTCAATAGAGACGAAGTTGGAACATTAAAAAATAACCAGGAACTCAAGGCACCAACAGGGCTTACGGCCTGTCATCGGCTGGTTTACGCGATCACCAATTATGCCTTCTTATTGAGTTCCATTATCATTGCATTTTTTAAGTTCTGTATATTTCTCATGTATAAAGAAAGTTGCTTTATTTTTTTTTTACAAAACCAACTTCTCAATAGATGACGTTACAAAAAAAAGGTTTCTTCGTTATAACATAGATGGCGATAGTAAAAATGTGTATTTTCAAACGAATTGTATATTATTATTGAGTATAATTATAATATTTATAATTATACTCAATAATAAAGATAATTGACGTTGAATTTTGACCTTCCTCGAATATTCTTACAAACTGTATAAATGCCAAAGCCAAGAGTGTATAATGCTGTTTTTTTTTTCAAGTACTACCCTATGATATGCAATCACTGCAATAGTTGTTTTCGTGAGTCACTTAAAATATGACTAAAACAATCAAATTAGCATTTGCCAATAAACTTTGAGCTTAAAGCCACGAATGACTCACAATTATTATGATAGAATGTACCTGGTATCAAGTAGAATCCATTTTACATAAAAATCATGGCTTTAGAGAAGTAAATGATCATATAATTTACATCAAATATTTGTAATCTTGAAATTTGAATGTTTTAGGAAAATAGACACTATCGAAAATCAAGTGTCCAACTTTAAAGTAAATGGCTATTATAATAATAATAATATATTAATTTAACATAAGAAAAAAAAACTTACAGAAACAATACACCATAGAGACCACTCAGTATTTATATAAAAACAAACAAAAAAATATACAAAACAAAAAACATGATAAACAAAAAAATAATAATAAAAAAAAACCATGGGTGCTCCCTGATTGGCATCATTCCATCACATTACCTATGTCTATCTAACTAGGAATAATTCCTGTTTTTAGACAGACAATTTCAATGTATTTTCACTACGCTTTTACATTATGCTCTATTTATATGTAAAAAATCTTATTTTTCCTTATTTCAATAGATTCGAGATTGTATTGTTCATTTACATTAATAAATAAACACAGATAAATTCTTCGTAGATACACATATGATAATATACCCGCACAGATTAAAATTAATAATATCTTGAATGAACTACCCTACTACGATATTTTTTTGTGATAAAGGCGGGGATAATGCATATTTTTAAAACATAGTACATATCAAATTCATGCGATTGAAAACACACATTTGTCAATCAGAAATTAAGCCGAGAGTATAATATAATATGAATCAAATTTGTTGGTAAAAACAATAACAACGGAAAAAAATATCTACTCGTATTCTACAATAATGTTTCGATATTTTATGAAACAGGCGGAACATTAGGTTGTCTCGGCCCTTGTCAAAAGAAACATTGAATTTGGATATACCTGAAAGAATGTGAATTCTGTACCCACTGTCAGTCTATTTTCGTAATACTACGGTGAATCATCGGTGTGACATCGATAAAATCAAAACAATTTCGAAATGTACGAAACATTTGTCCGTGGAATACAATAAATGCATCTCTTTATTTGGTCTGTATGTTCATTATGAAATATAGTAGTTGTATGTAACACATGAGATCCAACTGTCGAAAACTATAGTATGTATAGTTGAAGAATACATACAAAAACCCTTAAATCCTAATTATTGAATATTAACAGATATTTTGCTTTCTTTATAAAACATGTAGGTATGTTTGTAAGGATAGGATAGTATTGAGGTCAGACTTTTTTCCTACCCAAAAAATGAAAGCAGCATGATGGTACGTATGTATATTTGGAGATTTAGTATCAAACTATTGAGACTCCCCGGAGATATTGTGTAGTGTATACTTCCATACAAATTGTATGAATCAATGTCGTCATAAAATTCAATTTTTATGTTTGTGTAGTAGGTGCCTACTACTATAATGTAAATATTTTTATAGAAAATTAAATTATATATTTGAAAAGCACTGAAAAAAATATTATGATAACCTAATTGGCCAGGTTACGTATATCTATTTATGACTGTACTGTTTGGCTGTGTGCACAAAACACTTAGTTGCACAAAAGCAAATGTTTTGTAGTCATTATAGTTCGGTTAATTTTAATATGAAATTTTTATTCTATTAATTTTCAGTGTGTTTTGGCATTTTTCGATATTTAAAAAAAAGGAAATATATACTGTTAAACACATAAATTTATCATGTTGTTTTTGAGGTATATGGAAAAATTAAGTGAAAATTCAAAAGTTGACAACCCCTGACTGAATTGAAAATTTTTAATTCTGAGTATAAAAGTTTTGTGAGCCTATATTTTTCTATACATTCTGAAATTTTAGGCTCTATTCATTGAGCGGATCAAAAGTTATAAGGGGACGGACACACAGACATAGTAAATGTTCTACTCCGAATTCTAATTCAATCCATATATGGAACGTATATATTGTAAAGCCTCTAGGTTGGTGTTTTTTAACTTCAAAGTTGATAAAACTATGAAAATTATAGACCTGTCCATACAAATCTCGCGTATCTTAGCTTCATACTTTGTCAATATGTTAAGAGAAATAAATTCTCTTGAACAAATCGACAGTCAGAATTAAAAGGAATGAACGAATATGCTCGGTTTTACACTGTTGAAAATGTTTTATTTCCAAATGCTTAGGCATGGTCTTAATCGATTGTGAAGACTTTTTGTAATTTTACTAAAAAGTACGTGCAGTAAATCAGAAATTAAGATTTTCGAAATAGAAACAATTTTTTTAATAAATAGTTTCTCCTGCTAAGGGTCTTTAAACTGATAAATTAATCATTGTTTATATCGTTACAATCTGGTTGGTTGGAAGAAATTGCCTGATGGCAATAAGCCCGCCAGTGTACAATTATATTTGTTTATATTATGTACAAGAAGATGTATAAATAAATAAATTCATGTAAATATAATGAAAGTATTTAGGTAAACAAAATAACACATTTATGTAATTTGTTTAAAAAAACTATAGCTTATACGCGCAATCACGTCATATGAGCAGCGATGCATGGGCAATGGGCATTCATAATGCAATCATAGTGCCAACACTGATATATGTATGTGAAACCTGGGTATGGCAGAAGTCGCACGTAAGCAGAATAAATGCAGTTGAAATGAGATTGCTTTGAAATTTTTTAAATAGAATGATGTATGACACAAGGAAACAATCTAAGATGAAGAAAGGTATAATTAATAGAATGATAGTTAACACAGTGAGATGGTTTGGCTACATAGGAAGAGTGAAAGAAGAACGCCTGACGAAGAACATATACAAAGCTGACAGGATTGGAGTAAGGATTTGGGGCCGTTCAAGAAAAGGATGGCATGAACTTGTGAAAGATATTTTGAAAGATAGGTATATAAAAAAACCTGAATTACAGACGAACATATATGAGACGAAGCATAAAATTTGACAAGGTGATAAATGTGTGTCAAGATACAAAAATGTGGTGTTTTGTTCTTTTACTCCGCACTCGCATTAATTTCTGCTTTGACACGAATTTTATATGTCTGTTTATAATTCAATATTTAATTTGGAAAGGAAAACATTACAAAAAAGTACATCTACATACATAGAGATTCATAGTATTATTGAATAATTTAACAAAAGATGATCGTTTCATAATAATTATCGTTCTTAAAATATACTTTTTCGTGTTTAAATACATTTTTTTCTTATTTTATCAGTTGAAACACGCGATAAAAATGCAAATATATCTCTACGACAGCAAAACACGTTGGCTAATCATAGTATTGATTATTTTGGTACATACAGCTAACATACATACATACTGCGTTGTGAACATAACATTGTGTATGTAGTTCAAGCATTCAATTTGATTTTACACGTTGAAAGTATACATACCTATCTGTATAAAAATGTCAGAAAAAAAATCGAACACTTTAAATATGTAACTTATGTCGTTATATAATTCATAAACATGTTGAGGCACATATTAATAAAAAAAATATCTGATTAGTGATGTCAGATTTATTTATCTTCTTCAAACCAACCTAATTTAAAAAGGAATCTTTATAGCAATCAGCCTTTTGTATTAAAACTATTATTTGCATTTTTTTATAATCATTCATCAAAGTTTTTATTTTTGACTTCATAATGCAAGAGTCTCATTAGTTATTTAATTTTAATGTTGTTACATTGAAAAACTGTCAGAAAGTCGAATTTTTGCCGTTTCTTCGTAAACGAATCCACCATTTTTGGTCACCACGGTTGCGGGATTGCACATCGCTCATAATGACCTCAAAATATCGAAACTCTAAGTTTTATGATTTATTTTTTTAAATCTCCAATACTATCAAATAGTGGAGAGTCATGATTTAATAATTTTAAACCGATTTTTTTAAAGTCAATTTCTCATCGGGTATTATCTACGAGTGCACACTGCACACTATGAGATTCGTAGTGGGGTTTTTGTATTATAATATGGCGTACGGTGTACGCCGCCGATCGACTTCATATACATAAGTCCGATTGACTTCATATTTACATAGTTATGTCTTAAGGGTGAGACTGCTGCCAACATACCTATTATTCAATTTGATATACCATCATCAATTCTAATCATATTGTTTTGAAAAAAAAAATTTGATTTTTTGGGTATTAATGAAGAAAAATATACCTTAACTTTTTGATAATGTTCTGTATAAATTCTTGTAGAAAATATATATATTTTCTAAAATATATTTTTTCTGTATTTTCAACGTTAATATATATATTTTCTAAAATATATTTTTTATAAACTATACGGCGTACAGCAATATTTTTTTAAAATTAAATAATACTAAAATCTCTGAAAAAAATATTGCATTAATGCTTCAGGTTTAGTAAAGAAACCGAAAAAACATTTATTTTCCATAAAACAAAAATAAATGAAACAACTTTTTTTACTTCTACATTTACCTTTTAATTTCGTATATTATAACGTTTTCGAGATTTGTCTCATCTTCAGTAACTTCTTAATACTTATTAAAATGAAATTCTGCAAACTTTGTCACGAAAAAATTGAAGAATTATATATTGTGTAAAGTCCATAAACTTAGACCTGATTAGTTTTCCATAGATATCCGTTAATTTCTGCTCAATGATTTCATCTGTCAAAATTTTCAATATGCTCTCACGATCTGAAAAATCGAGATTTCTTTATACTGTTTGAACTTTTGATAGAATAAAAATACACTATTCAAAAATGCATTCAGGGATTGTCAACCTTTCAAGAAGAAAAATGCCCACTTACATTGTAGTGGAGATTTTAGTGTTATTGATTGTGAAAACTTTTGTCCTCTTGGAATCTAATATTTGTTTATGAATCTAATCGAAATTTACTTCATAAAAATACATTTAGGGATTGTCAACCTTTCAAGAAGGAAAATGCACACTTTACATTGTAGTGGAGATATTAGTGTTGGCCACAACCCACTTGTTTTTTATCGTGTTTAATGTTGGTTATATATTATTAATAATATTTATATACTTGCAGCAAACAAGTAAGCTTCCTTTGATATAATTGGATTAAATATCTCCGTAACAAGGTAAATTAATTTAATCTGTATTGATATTTCTAGTTGGGCTCATGAGCAATGTGATATGGGGAATCCTTGGTTGCGGCAACAAATAATTATTGCTAAGGGTATTTGGTTTAAATCAATCGACCTTGCTGCTTAAATCTACGGTCATACAATACCTTCGTTGAATCAAATCTATTTTATACAAATTCCTGTTTATTCCATCTCTCAGCATTGAATTATGTCTTATAAATTACTCATGACCTTCCCTATAATGTTGCAGGTATATTTCAGTTCAACGATAGTAGGTATTCTAGGTATAAATTATTATTAAACAATATATTTAAAGTTTACTGTCTCAACGTGTAACGTATTTAGAATTATAATTAAACTAGTAAAACCCGGCAGACGTTTTCCTGCCTGTTTAATTATTTAAATCCAAATATACAATAATGGTTGATCGGTATGTTTCCTTATTATTATTAAACATTCTTATCTAGATTCGCTTATTATAATTCCGTATTCTTTTCCATTCCATCCCTACAGTCTCTATTCATTCATTCATTCTTTTATAATTTTATTGAATTATTCTAACAAATATACTTGAACCTTTGGCATTATACCAATATTATATGATATACCATTTTATATATGAGTAAACTAGTATATAGGTTTTTTTTCGAATTATTTTTTTATTTATTTATTTACTTATTTATTTCTTTATTCATTTATTTACTTATTCAATCAAAGATTTATTTATTTATTTATATGCTAATTTGAATTTTTAAACCTTCTCGTGTGCGCGATGAACAAACCCACTAAGAATCAATTCAATACGAACTTTTTTTTTCAATTTTTTTTGTGAGATATCGAATAAATAAATAAATAAATTATAATGCATAAACCTACTACTGAATGAGCTGATCAAATAAACAAAGTTTCATCGCAATCGGATGGTTGGTTTAGGAGTTCATCGCGAACATACAAACAAATATACGTGCATCCATTTTTATATATATAGATTGATTATACGATAGACTATTTGGGAAGTTTTGATACATTTTTTGGAAATGTTACGAAGGTGTTGAATTTGAAATTAATTATACAAAATGAGTTTATTGTGAATTGAAAAAAGTGTTATATCCAATAAAATAGTTAGTACTACTTATACTCATTCAAAAATATTAAAATGCAGTAAATGAATGTATGTAGGTATGCAGAAGGCTGGCATTTATTAGTGGAATATTTTATTTTATCGAATGAATATAATGACATCTTATCATAATAGTTAAAAAAATGATACAATTGATAATGGCTTGACATTAAATGAATGTATATTACATATACATAGGTACATGTTGACATCACGCGATATTTTTTCTTGTCATGAACAATATTTATTTTAATGTTTAACACGTAGGTACATAAGCAGGGCCGGATCCAACATAGGATCAAACGGTGCAGTTGCGCCAGGCGCAAATAAATCTGGGGCGCCAAATATAACAAAAAGATTCAACAAATATATAAAAAAGACCAAAAATATATACCTAAAAATCCCGAAATAGAAAAAAAATATCACGGTTGAATTTGAATTCAATTACTACTATTATTATAACTATCTATTAACAATCCAGAGATGTCGTTGAAAGTTTTTTTATTGAATAAATACAAAATACGAATGATTGTATTAAATTTATACTTAATATTATTATTTGAAGTGGTACACAACGAAAACCGCATTTACATATTAATAATAATGCTTAAATACATGATGTGCTATTTTCCTTGACAAAAAAAGGAAATGTGGTGGGTGCAGATAGGGGGGGGGGGGGCGCTTCGGATCTAGTGCACCAGACGCCAAATTGGGTAGATCCGGCCCTGTACATAATAATATCAAAAGTCGTTCAAATAACACAATCAACATAACAGTTAGATTAATGATCACACATAATGATCATAATGCATTAGCGCCCTTGTAATGATCATGAATCATTAAACGGCGCCTTACAAATCCTCGATATTATTGATTTTATTATTAGTGATGATTCCAATCAAATCTTATGGGTCGATAGTGACCCCAATGAAAGAGTTTTAAATGTGATGGAGAAAGAGATAGTTGCTGATAACATTCAAGAGATGTAATTTCGCATACTTTGTCTTCATGTTCCGTGGTGATAACTATGCTCTTCTACGACTTATAGTGGAAGGGAAGATAAAGGGAAAACGGAGTATGGGGCGTAAAAGGATAATGTCCTAAAAATCTCAGGCTTTGGTTCGGGATTACGGATGCGATGACACTAATTAGGTTGGCGCAAGACCGTGATGAGTTTGGTGTGATGGTCGCCAGCCTCCGTTAGGAGTGGCACAATAAGAAGAAGATATATTTATTAATTAGGTTGGCGCAAGACCGTGATGAGTTTGGTGTGATGGTCGCCAGCCTCCGTTAGGAGTGGCACAATAAGAAGAAGATATATTTATTAATTAGGTTGGCGCAAGACCGTGATGAGTTTGGTGTGATGGTCGCCAGCCTCCGTTAGGAGTGGCACAATAAGAAGAAGATATATTTATTAATTAGGTTGGCGCAAGACCGTGATGAGTTTGGTGTGATGGTCGCCAGCCTCCGTTAGGAGTGGCACAATAAGAAGAAGATATATTTACTAATTAGGTTGGCGCAAGACCGTGATGAGTTTGGTGTGATGGTCGCCAGCCTCCGTTAGGAGTGGCACAATAAGAAGAAGATATATTTACTAATTAGGTTGGCGCAAGACCGTGATGAGTTTGGTGTGATGGTCGCCAGCCTCCGTTAGGAGTGGCACAATAAGAAGAAGATATATTTACTAATTAGGTTGGCGCAAGACCGTGATGAGTTTGGTGTGATGGTCGCCAGCCTCCGTTAGGAGTGGCACAATAAGAAGAAGATATATTTACTAATTAGGTTGGCGCAAGACCGTGATGAGTTTGGTGTGATGGTCGCCAGCCTCCGTTAGGAGTGGCACAATAAGAAGAAGAAGATTATTCCAAATTATGCACCCAGGAGAAGAAAATAATAATTTCAAAATATAAACGAATCATCATTTCATTTTAAAAATAAACCTTTTCGAATTATTTTACTGTTGCATATACGTACGCAAACATTTGATTTTTTTATTATATAAAAAAGTACTAATTGAAATAAATAATAGATTGAAAAATATGATTAAAAACCTTATTTTTCATTTAATAAAATTATGGTAGAATGAGTAGTTTTAGTAGTTATATACATAGTTACATATAGACAAAACACATATTATATATGAACATACCAAAAATCCCAGCCTGTATTGGGTACCTATACCTTAGTACAAATATTTTTTCTCAAGTCAATTTACACATATGTAGTTTCAAGTACTTTACTGGTTTCAAATGAATAATTTTTAAATACCTTTACCTTAGTACAAATATTTTTCTCAAGTCAATTTACACATATGTAGTTTCAAGTACTTTAATGGTTTCAAACGAATAATTTACTTGGTCATTCAATTTAGTATTTTTTATCAGTTGTCTTAGCATTTGCATGTAACATTAGAGTATTCACATTAATTTTGCTTGTATGGAATATTTCTTAATTTTGACTTTATCATTATAAATTTAATTTAATCATACATCATTACTCAATAATTTAAACGAACTTATCTGCAACAATGGCGACGATTTTGATTGATATTAAATAGGTATTGTTTTCCTTTGTTTATGAATATCCGTAGTATGCATAAACTTTTTGAAGAATTCATTATTACATTTAAGAATTTTAAAATCAGTCCGGATTTCGTAGCGTTAAAATTAACAAAAATTCTGCTATCGCTGCATTTATACGGAATGATTATAATATGACGGTTGCTACATATGGCCTAGAAACACTAAGTGCCGAGGAACTCTATCTAAACTAAGTGCCGAGGAACTGCGAATCACTCAAAGAGCTATGGAAAGAACCATGCTGGGTCTGTCACTGAGAGATAAAGCAAGAAATGAAACGGTGAGAGAAAGATCAAAATTAACTGATATAATCCACCGCGTGGCGACTCTGAAATGGGCGGGACACATTCTGTTTGTAATAAAGAAAAAATGGTTTCATGATGAAGCGATTTTCTTAAGACTAACATTATAAAAAATACAGAAACAAATGAACACATTTGATTAGAGTTGCTGAATATACATTTTTTTTTAAAATAAAACAAATTCTTTTGGTAATGACCAAAACAAATGGAAAAAAACGAACGAAAATAACTTAAAAAAAACAAAAAGGAACCGAAAATTCCACAGATATTGCAAAACAATAAGAATCTGTCTTCAAATTACTTGCGCATGAAATAAAACACAATACTTCTGTACAATTTCATATAAATAAATAACTCTAGCCTCTAATATTGAAACTGTCATCGGAACCGGGGTTTGATAAAGTGTCTGTTATAAAATATTATTGTGATAATGAAAGAATGCTTAAAACGAGTGGGTTGTGGCCAACGTTAAACTCCTCACTAACAAGTCATTCTATAAAGTAGTCAAATTTTGTATGGATAATATTCAGCATTTTCATGAAATGAGTGTGATAATTATTTTTTAAATATTTTATTATGAAAACTTGATAACTCTTCAATGCCATTTATTGTAAGTGATGTGCCTTTTTACCAATTTGAAAATAAAAAATTCAAATTTTAAGTTTCCTGAGCTTGGGGTAACTTAGAAATATTTGACTCTTCAGATATCCTTAAAAAATAATGGGATTCAAGTGAGTATTAGATATACATATTTATAAAATTAAAAAAAAATCGTATGAGTACTTTAGTCTATAATCGATAAATTAAAATAAACACGCCGTAAATAGCATGCAGCACACAGCACATAGCACACACACACAGATACATTGTGATGAAACTTTCAGAATAAAATAGAATGATACTTGGTAAGGTTTCCCGTGAATGGGACTAAAAGCCGGATCAATGTTAACGTAGTGAGTTCCGGAGTATAACTGGTTTTAATTTTCACAATAAAAAATTACATGCACAAAGAATAAAACATACAACAAAACTAGATTAAAATAAAAACAGACAACAAAAATAATGATTTGACATAAAACCCAGTGTTGCCCTTACAAAAAACTAAACAATATCTACTAGTTGATAATCTGCAATAAAAAATAGCCTTAAAAATTGCGAAATCATAACTCCCCACTATATCCCCTTGGGTTAGTGAGGAGTAAAAAACCAATTCAACATAATATGATAAACGTATTATGTTTCGTGATAGTAATTTATTCAGACTTTAATAAGCAGACGATCATATCCCCCATATATAAAATAGGTAACAAAGATAATGTTTCGAACAACCGTTCAATATCATTTATCTAAAGTAATAAAGCAATCAAAATGTTAGTGTTTGTGTGTGTGTGTGTGTGTGTGTGTGTGTGTGTGTGTGTGTGTGTGTGTGTGTGTGTGTGTGTGTGTGTGTGTGTATGTGTGTGTGTGTGTGTGTGTGTGTGTGTGTGTGTGTGTGTGTGTTTGTCTCACGCCTTCTGAAAAACCAAGAGCATCTAAAAATCTAATTTATGTGCGAACGTGTACCTGTATACCTGATGCAGTGTAACGCTAAAAATAATGCGATAAAAATGCTGAATTTTAAAAATATTTCAATAATTATTTTTTTCATACAAAATTTTCCAAGTCGTATCTGTCAAAAAAGTGTACATTTTGCACGCAAATATCTGTTAGTTTAAAAGTTAGAAGTACGTATTTACACGAAAAAAATATATTTTCAAGTATAACTTAGCGTTTGAGTGAAAAACATGGTGAATATTTTGTATAATTATAATGTTTAACTTATTTTTAATGTAAGCGTTTTGTACATGAACGCCGCCATTTTAATATCTTTTCATACAATATTTCATTTTCCTACCGAATGAATATGTTCTTGAAAATAATAAACCGTTGAATTAAATGTAATTATGAAATAATAAAATGAAACACAAGACATTACAGCAAGTTTTAAGACATATATTGTAAAAATGTGTTTATTATTAGTAAAGATATAGGCATAATAAAATTGCATAATTTGTAAATAATATTTGATTTTTCTGACAATTTTCATTTTTATGGCATCGAACAAACCAATGTATGTAGGTACCTACATATTCAAAAAATGTCTCAAACCATTTGATATTTTTAACGTATTGGAATGGTTACTATGGTAACGGAAAGATTCTGATATTCAAATAAAATTTGTTATGAATCGAATTTATTTAGAACATTGTTGTAGGTAGGTACCTACCTATTATTATTTACTTACAAATCAACAATATACTGATTTCCTATCGGAAAATTATTTTATTTATTTATTTATGAATGTATGAATGTATGCAAGCGATGTGCTCCTAAACCGTATGTCCGATTACAATGAAACTTTGGCGAATTGTCGAGCGTATGCCCGAGGTGGTTTCTGGATTTAAACTTTTTTCTTATTCTTCTTCTTCTTCGTGTATTTGGTCATTTTACCAATGAAAGCGGAATATCCTGGGAAAAGAAGGTCCGACTGTCCCTCCATCTCTTCGCAGGTCTTCCAGGACGGTTTCTGGATTTAAACTTTTTTCTTCTTCTTCTTCATCGTGTATTTGGTCATTTTACCTATAAAGGTGGAGTATCCTAGGAAAAGAAGACGGTGCTTACATCTCTTCGCGGTTCTTCCAGGATGGTTTCTGGATTTAAACTTTTCTTACCCGAATGAAGGGACGGGATGTAATTGAAGGGAAGGGAGGCACTAAAGGGCCTGAAGGGACGGGAGGTATTAAAGGGCCTGAAGGGACGGGAGGTACTGAATGGCCTGATTGGAAGGGACGTGATGAGGGATTGAAGGGACGGGATGTACTGAAGGGCCTGATGGGACGGGAGGTACTGAAGGGTCTGAAGCGACGGCTCCTGGAGTCTAATTATTTTTCTTCTTAATTTTATGTAGACCTTTAAGGACAGTTTTAATACACACTATTTCCTATAGATTAATCTTCTTCTTCTTTTATGAAGACCTTTTGCTCAGTTTTTATACAATCTATTTCCAATAGTCTAATTCTTCTATTTTATGTATTTTTTCTTATTTTATGTAGACCATTGGGATTTTTTAAACAAACTATTTCTTATAGTCTTATACTTATTCTTCTCTTTTTTATTTAGACTTTTGGGTTCGTTTTAAGTCTAATAGTCTATTGTGCAGAAATATTATTAACGATATGCACACTTGATGAAAATACATATGTAAAAACGAATGGGATGTGGGATGTGAAGATGTAACCTGCACTAGAATCTTTTCAATACTTTTGTTTAATCAAATTTAAACCATTTATATCATCCTATTTTAAATAATTTTTAACACCTACATAATATATTTGATTTCGTTGACAATATTTAAAGAAAGGGAGCTGTGGCCATTACTGAATTCTTCACAACGTTTATATTCAAATTATTTACCATAGTTTAAGTCTTCTTCTTCTTCGTTAATGTAGACTTTTGTGTCAATTTTAAGTTCATCAGTCTAATTGTGCAAAAATATAATGCACACTTGATGAAAAAATATAAAACGAATGGGATGTGACCAACACTGGATCTTTTCAGTACATTTGTTTAATCAAATTTTAACCACATCCCAACATCCAAAATTACTAAATATTCAATAGGTAAGTACATATTACAATTTGTTTTCGATGATAATATTTAAAAATGGGGGTTGTGGCCAAACCAATCTCTTTACAATGTTGATAAACAGTCATATTTAAAACCATTTCGAATAGTGAAGAAATTGTATATTATACTTCATTCACACTTTATAGCAATATATAAAAAATAATGGGTTGTGGCCATCACTTGAACATTTTACAATCAAATTCAATCATATTTCAAACCACTTTTCATAGTCCGATTTTGCAAAATAATTGGGTGACAATATTATAAAAACGATTGCTTTTTCCTTCACAATTTTACATTCTTGGCCAACGGCGGGACATAAAAGCTAGTTTCAAATAAAATATCGCCAAAAGGCCGTTAATGAAACTAATTAAAAATCAATTTGGCTTCAGGAATAACCCTAACATATTTAAAAATCCTCACCTCACATTTTTCAAATCCTTAGATAATGAAGGAAATTATTTAGGAATTTAAATTTATTAAAAAAAGTTTGATAGTACATATGTATATCACATGAACTACTCAATAAAAAACTTTTTGAAATTACTAATGTTGACAAATTGGCCTCAAAGGCTTCAGTATGTCAAAATAAATGGACACCAACTTTAAAACGCACTACTTTATTTTTTACTAACAAAACGTCGAAAAACACAACGAAATAAAACTTATCATTCATAGCAATATTTGAAAATCGGGAAAAATCTGTCAGGACAATTATTGCATAAGTTTACTATAAAAGGAATTTATCAAATATAATAAAATATGGAATTCTAGCACCTTTTAAAACCAACATTAAACCCGATAAAACTGCTCAAATTTTAATTATAAAAGTTATTAAAAACCAAGATACTATCCAACACTGCAACTTTATAATAAAGAATTTGGAATATTAAAACTGTATAGCACATTTAATAAAAGTTCAGTATTTCAAACTTATAAAAATACTATTGATTACAATGACCATACAGATATTATATACCTAAGATCATACAGGTATAAGTACCCGTCCTCGTACAGGGGGACAAATTACATTTCCAAAATACAATTCATCAACCATGCAGCATTAATATTCTTATTTAGGAGAGAACTGTTATAATAACCTTTCATTACACATAAAACAAACGAAGCCATTAAGAAGATTTAAAAAAGTATACAATGATAACATTTTTTTCAAATAACTGTTAAAAACTTATATCATATTATATATTTTAAACAGGATACTATCTACATAAAATAAAACATTTAATAATATTGACGTGTTTCACATTAAATACAAACCATATCTTAGTGAAATCAAACTGATCCTCAGCTTAGGCTTTATATTGTAATTTGTAACTGAATTTTAACTTCACCGTAATACAGATATTTTTTTTTCTTTCATATATTTCATATGTGATGAAATTTATGACGTAAGTCTTGAAAGATTGTGCATCTTGATATTTTATTTATTTATTTATATTTTTCTACCTGTTTTACTAACTCAATTTGTTATGATTTGTTCTCTGTATTATTATTGTATTTATTTCTTATCGCTTATATAATTGTAAATTGATTTATTGCTATTGTTAATTCCTCTAATACCAACAAAGTTTAGTTTATTTTATTTGTTAATACTTTTTCAACCAATCAATAAATTTGTAATATTTCACTTCGTGTAAATTCGTAATTGGAATGCATTTATATTTTAAAGATTATGTGAATAATGTTATGTCATAAATTCTGTCAATTTAACAACAAATAAAAATAAAATATTTTTGTACCTACATATTTATTAAATTAATTGAGGACATGAAATAATTGTAACTTTTGATAAATAATTTAAAATTTGGTGACGATCACGCTATTACATCACATATTTTATTTTCAATCTTATTTTGCTACGTAGACTTGCATACGTCAAAGTGGAAAACTAGGATATGTGAATATTTTATGCCCCATGACGTTTTTTCCAATCAACAAAACATTGCGAGTGTATACGAATAACATAGCCCGTTATCTTATCAAATATTACACGTTCAACCGGTAGATGAAAACATTGCGGTCGGGTTTTTCTATTATATATTATTTTATCCGCGAATTTCTTTATTGCGAGAGAATTCTGCACGAGTCACTGCCGTTACATTTTAAATCGAAACACTCAAGATTGGATAAGTACTTACCGTCTACAAATTCGTACCTACATTGGTAGGTATCCGTAAAAAGGCAATTCACGATTTTTAAGCATATTATTCTCCTTTACAAAATTCCCCGAAAATCGTAGATACATATATCATGCGTCCATTATTTTAAGTAACGAAAAAGTCAACAGAAGAAATTGTTTTTAGTTATAAATGTAAGATTTCATAGAGGAGGATTAAAATTAATTATGTGAAAATTCAAATATGCATAAAAGATTAGGTGACAAAACGCAGGATATAAATTCTTTAAAAATATAAACTACAGAGAAGCCACCAATTGGAATCCACAAAATTATTATTCAAAGATATCATATAAAAATAAGCAAAGACTTACAGAAAAGTAGTGATGAGCAAAAGTCTTGCAAGTCTTGCAGTCTTGGTCTTGGTCTTGCATTTTTTGCAAGACCAAGACCAAGACCAAGACCACATACTTCACTGCAAGACCAAGACCAAGACCAGGGATGCAAGACCAAGACCAAGACCATGACCATGCTTGCAAGACCAAGAGTCTTGCAAGACCTAAATGCAAGACTCTTGCGGTCTTGCATTTTTTCAATATGTTATTACTCGTAAAAAATTAGGTACATTGGAACGACAGTAAATGAGTTATACCTATACGAAGATCGAATTTTGTGACATCTGAAACTTTTAGCCTATCAACTTTCACTATTTATGACTTTCTTAAAAATGTTTGATGTCTTCACATGATATTTATTTTGTAAAAACGGTCTGTATAAAAATAATTTATAATTTTGTGTCATATTAGTGTATCTTAGGTAGGTGTAACAAAATTTAATTACTACAAATGTCTAAGAATGAAATTAAGAAACCTATCGGTTTAAATAACAAATATTTTTAATAATGAACACGTGCGGCGTGTTTTAACAAACAGGAAGTTACTATCTCAGATTCAAATTGTCTCATATTACGTTTACGTTATGCAAAAATAACCTTTATCATTAGATTCTCAAATGCTATATTTATTTAACCGCGGTATAATTGCAAAGACGCCGCTCTCCTCAAATAAACAAACATCTACGGAGGCGTTTCAAGTGTACCTACTGTATCTTGTGCATAAAATAAATTCTATTAATTATTTTATTAATTATTCTATTAATTATTTTATTTATTTATCACACTATTTAAATAATACATACATACATACATACCATCACACCATGTCCCTCGCGGGGTAGGCAGAGAGAACCGAACGCCACATTTTTCTATCTTGACACACATTCATCGCCTCATCAATATTCATACATCGTCTTATACATGTTCGTCTGTTGTTCATGCTTCTTACATTTCCATCTTTCAAAATATCGTTTACATGGTCGTGCCATCCTTTTCTTGGGCGCCCGCGACCTCTTATTCCGTTCCTGTCAGCTTTGTATATTTTCTTCGTCAGGCGTTCTTCGTTCATTCTCCCCAAGTGGCCTAACCATCTCAATGTGTTAACTTTCATTCTGTTAATTACATCTTTCTTTATCTTACATTCTTTCCTTGTATCTTCATTCCGAACTCTATCATACATCGTTCTGTTACAAATTCTTCTAAGCGATCTCATTTCAACTGCATTTATTCTGCTTTCGTGCGACTTCTGCCATGTCCAGGTCTCACTTGCATACGTCAGGGTTGGCACTACGATTGCGTTATGAATGGCAACTTTAGCGTCTCTTGATATGTTGCGATCATTCATAACTGGTCTAAGTGCTCCATTCACTCTGTTTCCTGCCATAACTCTTCTTTCAATATCCTTATCAGGCCGTCCATTCCGTTGGAACATACTACCCAGATAGACATACTCATCGACTTGTTCAAGCCATTCATTCTCTACTTTTATTTGACACACTGTTCTGCTTTCACTCTTTTCAAAGACCATTACCTTTGATTTGCTGACATTCATTTTAAGTCCGTTTTCTATGCATCCTTCATATACCATACTTACAGGATACTGTAACACTTCCATACTTTCTGCTAACAATACTTTGTCGTCTGCATACATCAGATCACGTACTGTTACAGTACTCAGTTTCAGACCCTTACTTTCATACTTAAGGGCTCTTATGCAGAAATCAATGTAGAGATTAAAGAACCAAGGGGACAACACGCACCCCTGTCTAACGCCATTATTTATAGAGAACCAAGTTGTTGTTGTGTCGTTAACACGAACACATGCTTTGCTGTTCTCATATAATGAAGCGATTGCACGTATCAGCTTACTCTTCACTCCGTACATCGATAGTATATTCCATAGTTTTTCTCTTACAACTTTGTCATAGGCCTTTTCAAGGTCTATAAAGGCGCAGAAAAGTTTTTGGTTTTTACCCAAAACCTTTTCTGTGACAATACGTAAAGAAAATATTTGGTCTATACATCCTCTGCCGCCAACAAAAGCCCCTTGAGCATCCCAAATCTTGCTCTCTGTAACCTTTCGTACTCTTTGATCCAGGATCCTTGCATACATCTTACCATCTGAGCTTAGCAAACTTATGGCTCTATAGTTTTTGCAGTCGAGCTTCGATCCTTTACCTTTATACAAAGGTACCACATTTGCTTTTCTCCAGTCTGAGGGAGTGTGTCCTTCTTCCCAACATTTGTTGAAAAGAGAGAGACACCACTCCAACGTCTGTTCGCCGCCATATTTTATAAGTTCAGCTGATACACTGTCATACCCGGCAGCTTTCCCCGCTTTTGCGTGTTTTACTGCTTCAAACATTATTTAAATAATCGTCATTAAAAATAGATAACTGCTGCCCAACTAGGTATACCTGTTCTAGGGCTAGCAGTTTTCCAACTATTTGTTTACCAACTGTCGATTTATTCAAGAAAATTTATTTCAATTAACAGACCGACAAAGTATCACTCTAAGAAGTGCGAGATTTGTATGCCAGGTCTATATTTTTAAGAGAAATAAATTCTCTCGAACGAATCGACAGTTGGAATATTATGTATGTGGGTATGTACATATGTATGTGTGCATAAATTTTGTATTTTTGTAAAAGTAAATATGTTATCGATTTCTCTGATCAAACATTCATTTAATTAATATGTCATTTGGTATAAAAAAAGTTTATTTACCATAAATATCACGTAAAATTTTGTTATATAAGATAGTCAAGGTGTTTTTAAAAATGTATAATAATACAAAATAATGATAAGATGCACATTCTTTGAATATAAAATTAAAAAAATTATTAATTAAATTTACCATACAAGGTAATAAAATAAAATCAATTATTAAAAAAACACACACTTTGAAATACCTCTGCGGTCACGTCAAAGAAAGGAATTAGTGCTTCATATTATTAATTTAAAAATATTACTTATTCTTGTGTCTAATGCCGCCGTTACAGAAACATAACCCTTATGTTTTTATTGTAAGAGTATGTTTTTGCACGATTGAAACGTAATAAGACATTTTGAATCTGGGACAATTCGTAGTATGACTTCCTGTGTAGGAACTCTGTAGGTACATGTTTCTGGGCGAGTTTTGACAAGATATGATATTATACCTACATACATATCTATCATTCAAGCAAGCAGGTAGGTATGTTCATTATTTTATTAGTTGCATGTAACACATGAGATCCAACTGTCGATGGCGATAGAATGTATAATTTAGGAATACGTACCAAACTATAAACACATTTATAAATATTTTATTATATTTTATTTTCCAAAACTGTCGATTTGTTCAAGAGAATTTATTTCTCTTAAAATGTCGACAAATTATCAAGCCAAGATACGCGAGATTTGTGTCCTCCTCATAGACCTCATATAATTTTTGATCCGCTAAATGCAAAGAGCCTAAAATTTCAGAATGTATATAAATTCATAAGGCTACAATGCTTTTTTATTTCATTTTGATTTTTTGTTTCAGTCAGGGGTTATCAACTTTTGAATTTTAAATTAATTTTAACAAATAGGTAGGTACCTATCTCAATAACTATAAAAGCTAGAACGTTGTTAATTGGTATAAATATAGACAAATACAAAATCTCAAGTTAATTTTTCATGTGAAAAAGTTCCAGAGTTTCTTAAACATTATGTATTTATAAAAAAAAATATATATGTGTTTAACACTATATTTATGTGTTTAACAGCCTTTATTTCCAACGTTTTTGAAAATATCGAAAAAAGCCGAAATACCCCAAGTAGATAATTTAATTTTCTGTAAATAATATGAATGTTATAATAGCAGTAAATCTCAAACTTTTTTTTACAATTTTTAAAAAAATTGAATTTAGTGACGAAATCGTTTCATACAATTCGCATCTCAATTTTTTTTTTAATTTTGTGTGGCAGTGACCTATCACTTATCAATGACATATTATAATATCATTAATCTAAGGTGACTCAGTAGTTTGATAGGCACTTAATCTCCGAATCCATACATACCATCAAACAGTTTTCATATACATATATTTATTTATTTGGATTAATATACTTACTTACAGTCAAATAAATTAATTGAAAATGATATAAAAAAAGATGTACCTACCTACAACAATGAGACCAATTACATATGTAGGTACTAATCAGAAAAGTGTAATATAACAAGTTCAATATTCTGGGTAGGAAGGAAGGACTGACCTCACCATACTATCCTATCTTGACATACATACCTAGGTACATGTTTTGTATGGAATACAAAATATCTTAAAATATTATCTAAATAATTTGGATATATGGTTTTATATTTCTGTGCGTATTATTTAACTAAACATAATAATAAAAATAATAATAATAAATACTTCCTTGCACCGTGCGCAAGTGGTGAGTTTATTGCCGTATGGTAATTTCTTCCAACTAACCAGTGTTTCCAGCCCAGAGAAGCAATTATATCGCCATCGACAGTTGGATCTGACTAAATCTAGCCGATAAGTCAAAAGCCCTGTAAGAATGTCTGTTAGTTTCCTTGTATTTATGTATTTATTATAGTTTCAGAGAGAGGACTAAGTTAGGTATATAATTGTCATAATTGACATCAATGTTCATGACTAGAAAAATGTTTGTTAGATATTTTCATAAAAATCATCTTTGAAAGATTTATTGTATTCAGACAATGATTTTAGTTTTGATTCACTTCAGCTTATACATTGAATTAATTGATCTTAAATTCTTCAACATGTTAGTATTTCATATTTATTACTATAATAACAATATATTCTGGTTAGTTGGAAGAAATTGCCATATGGCAATAAACTCGCCACTTGCGCAGGGTGCAAATAAGTGTTTATTACTATTATTATTATAATTAAAAGTTATAAAAATACAGAAATTTTACAATCTCACTAGGCGGAATTCTTGTTCTGAGGTAATATGATCTCAGTGATATGTTAATGTAAACGATATTTCATAGTTTTGTAATTTTTTTCCAAAAATTATATTAATTTAATACCTACCTAAAATTTTATTACATATTTACTTCAACGAAAACTTTGGCTTTATTTTTTTATTAAAAAAAACCCGAATATGTACTGTACGTACTCGTAAAAGTGCAAGACTTGCAAGACTCTTGCTGCAAGACCAAGACCAAGACTATGTATGCAAGACCAAGACCAAGACCAAGACTATATTTGTAAATGCAAGACCAAGACCAAGACCGCGGGTGCAAGACCAATACCAATACCAAGACCACCCTGGTCTTGGTCTTGGTCTTGCAATTGCTCATCACTACAGAAAAGTAAGATCTTCACTAACAAGCATATAGCAACTACAGCAAATAAAATGAGTCCACTGGATGAATTGCACCTATTTAAAATCTATCGATGCCCGCATTTCTGTATGAATCGTGAGCAGCACTTGCTTAATTTCGGAAAATTCAATTTTCCCTGCGTCAGTTAAAATAAATTGCTTTAGGAAATATAGGCATTTGTTAAAGGTTTATTTGCTAACATGACCTTTACGACAAAGACCGGGAGAGCAACGTTCACGTGTACGCACCCTAAACAATTGAAGAAGCGCTAAGGGCACACTCAATACGCCGCCGTTCTACATAATATTGCGGATATTATATATCTCTGTATATTATTTTGATACGACACCTTAGGCATCGTTAACCTAGATGAGTTTTTGGAACAAAAAATGATACGGCAGGTCGCCGGCAATATCTTGTTTATTTAACAACACAATCTGTCGGCCTTCGTGGCCCGGTTGGTTGGATATCTGCCTGCTTATACATACACCGTCATGTCCAGGAAAACACACTGCGTTTCAAAGGATTTTTCACGTTACTGAGTATTTTATTTATTTAGGTAATCCACATTTCATCATACATAGTATTAAAGTGAGTAATTTGTAGATTTATTTGTATGTATATATTTATATGCATGTATATGATTATTACTTTGCATTCCAGCATCAATCATAAGCTAAAAAACTTTAGAGGTAAAATATTCTACATATCTTTTCCTTGATGACCAGTAAAATAGATAAATATATAATCAACTTTTAGAGGTTTTATTGTGTTCCATTTGATTTTTTCAACGATTTTCGAACATTTTTTTGTTGAGAAAAAACGTTGATACTTTTTCGTGGTCAAATATTTGTTTATTTAAATATCGGACGAACGAATTTACAAGAATAAAATATATTCTCAAGTATATTATGTAACTTGGAGTTGAGTGATAAAAATGGTAATTTTTTCGTTTAATACTGTATTTCGTAATTTTAATTATTTTCCGTGTAAAGTTCGCCATTTTTTATAAACGTTGATTTTCGTTGTCATTGCTAGGATCAAATCCTCATGCCTACAAATATTTTAGTGTGAGGTGTACATAATATGTATGTAGCCATGTTAGTATGAATATACCATATTATGGATTTGTATTTATCTTTGTTCGTGGTCGTCTCTTTAAATTAATATCTATTTATATTTTCATTTTTTAACTTACGAAGATTACGATGTAAGTAATTAGAATTCATTCAAGGACTGAAGTATCCAATGACTTATCCTGTTGAAAGTTTATTAAGGTAATTATCGATATGGTATATTTTTTTTTTTTTTGTTTATGGAATAATATCTATGAGCGGTGATCTGTGTATGTTCATTTGTTCATTTATGACAATGACGTTAGGATATACCATATTAAGTTATTTGATTTGATTCTGCCGCAAACTTTTTTTAATTGTTTCAGATACACCCATCATACTACTCCACCAAGAATACCTACATATCAACAATAGCTTAAGAAATAATCCGTAATATTGTAAACACTTAATGCATTTCACTGCCCATTAGAACACAATACCATGTACCGTTACACCGAAAAACCAGCCATTACCATAAATCAATTCATTATATTCAATTTCACTAATTATTTAAATAGGGATTGGTCAAAAAATAAATAGTCTCAACCAACCAGAGTAAAGTAAATTTATTTCTTTTTTGCATTGTATAATATCAATAGTTTTAAATGACCAATCACAAGAACCTGTAAGCTCCTCCTACATAATTAATCTATAAATATAAGTAAAATTTGTCAAAATAGTCATAAGCTAGTTAATGCCCTAACAAGGCGAAATAGGCCTATCGCGCTCAATTAAATTAATGTAGAATCAAAAAAGTCTTTACTTTTTATTATAGATATAACATTTATTAAGGTACCTACACACATGCTTCCGATGACGATTTTTAATCCGTGTATCGAAAAATGTTTATTAATTATTAAAGTAAACAATTTGGGAATGTATTTCTTAAAAATAATATCGTTCAAGATTTAAGATAACCCCATAGTAAAAAGTCTATTGGGGTTAAATCAGGACTGCGTGGAAGCCAATTTATGTCACCTCTCCCGGAGAATAGTTTGCCTGGGAAAATTTCACGAACTCATGGCAGAGATGTATTGGACGTGTGTGACGTTGCTCCGTCCTGATGGAACCATGTTCTTTGGTTATAGCCAGGAAAGTTTTGCAGTTCAGGCACCAATAAGTCGTCTAACATCTCCACATTAACGCTCTGAATTCAAATATAAACTTGCTTTTGAGAATATGGGATCATGCAGAAAATCAGCTACTGGGGGCTTGTCCTCCCTCAACACAGCTAAACACCTTTTGAGATGTAAAAGCTATTTTTGTCTACAAATATGTATAATGTATATTCCCGTCAACTCCTAAACTAATATATTTGTTTGTGTTTTTTTTTTCCTCCACGATTTCGATTTTTGTCTCAATAAATGTGATTATTTTTTATGTACATATTCCCTTTCTCAGCACAATCATTGAATGATTAATGTCATAAGTACAAAAAATAACAGTGTATTGATATTCAAATTGTTATTGTATGCATGGAAATTATTATGTAAGAAAGCTATATCACTAAAAAAAGATAGTTCCTGGTACATTTGTGAAGTAATTAGGTACATTATAAACAGGCAGAAAAAGCATATGTAGCACCTTTCTACCTAAATTATCACTGTTAAATATGTCGTAAGAAAAATTATGATTATGTAGTAAGAAAAATAGAGATTATTTTTGAAGCTTTCATTTCGTTCATCAATTATGTAATCATTTGGTAACCTACATTGCTGATTCTAAGAACTATAAGGACAGAGGATTATAGTAATAAACAAAATCTCAAATCGTTGTTATTTTGGATGATTTTAATAGTTATTTAATGTGTGATTTATAAACCAACGTTTTAGTAAATATCCAATCTCAAGACTACTGATTACTACCATGTGTTTGGTATTTTTACAAACTTATAGTTATTTAGTTGTTTACTTTATAAACCTACGTTATAGTGAATATCTTTTCTTAAGAGCACTAAATATAGGTACATATACTACCATTCGCTTCGGTATTACTATTAATTTATAGTTATTTAATTGTATGATTTATAAATCAACTTTTTCGTAAATATCTCATCTCAAGATCACTTGATACGTATAAGCATGTGCTTTGGTATTTTTACTCATTATAATATTATTCACATTAATTTTAAACAAACAAGAGATGAATACCACACTGATTTACTCGATAAATAAACAAAAAATAGAAAAATACAACTATACCATCATAGATATCTTTTACTGTACGCTGTTTTTTAATGTTGTAGGTACTAACCACCAATTTCAAATTAAAATGCTGTATATATTTACGAGTGATCTTAGTTTTTGACGGAATAATTGAAGAAGTCAATGTTATATTATATAGAAGTACATTTATGTTGGTTGGTTGTACAAAATTCTTAAGTAATGGGATGACAACATTATGTATTTTGAATACCGTAAGGGATCAGTAATCGATTACCAATCTGTTTAGAAAGTAGGTAGGTATATCTTTGTAAAGAATCTACGAATAGGTAATAAAAAACCTTTTTGAAATCCAGGCCGTTAATACATATCCTCGGAGGCTTATTCATATCCAATATCTTGTTATGAGATAGTAAAATGTGATGGAATTAAATGGCCAGATTTTAAATTATGACGAAATGAAATATAAATGAAAGAAGTGGATTGTTTGAAGAAAGATATCGAGATTTTATCATTGTGTTTTCTGTTTAAACAGGTCGACAGTTATTTCCTTTGTAATCAATCATATTTTCGTTTGTCAGAATATCCACTTCATCCTCGACGAATTCTGACTACACGCTGTACAAATCTTTGGAGATATTTTTATGGATTTATTATAAAGCAAAATACGGACATAATCGGAGATTTTCTCGGCACAGATAAGTATAAGTCGATAATAATTATTACAGATTTTTTTGAGTACTGTCCCAATAAAGTAAATTACCTACTTGTGTATGGGACAGTAGTAAATTATATTGATTTTTACATATTTATAGTCACATACACATATAACTACATAATATATGTACATCCACGAGAATTATTGTATGAATTGTTAATTAAATTTAACTTACAGCTATTACAGATGTTCAAAGTTATTTATACTCCTCACTAACCCAAGGGGATATAGTGGGGAGTTATGATTTCGGAATTTTTAAGGGTATTTTTTTATTGCAGATTATCAACTAGTATCATGCTGAGATTGTATTCGGAAAGACTCATCACAATGTATCTGTGTGTGTGCTATGTACTGTGTGCTGTTTGCAATGTGCTTTGTAAGGCGTGTCTATTTTACTTTATCAGACTAAAGTACTCATTCGATTCCTTTCAAATTTTGCATATTTGTATATCTGATACTCACTTAGATCCCATTAGATTTGAAACGATATCTGAATAGTACTTCTCAATTTTTTTAATCGTCAAATATTTCAAAGTGACCCCAAGCTCAGTAAACTTAAAATTTGATTTTTTTATTTTCAAATAGCTTAAATGACACATCACTTTCATAAAATGACATTGATGAATTATCAAGTTTTCATAATAAAATATTTAAATAAAAAATAATTTAACAAACTCATTTACTGAAAATGCTGAATATTTTCCATACAAAATTTTAATACTTTAAAGAATGACTTGTTTGTGAGGAGTTGGCCACAACCCACTCGTTTTTTTATTGTTAGCATATATAAAATTCTATCTGTACAAGAAAAAAAATGTTGTTTTATTGATAATTTCACGTAGGTTATTAAAATATTTTATACCCAGATATTTCTAGAGATGTTGGGCTGCGTCTTATTACATTTCGGGATAATCATATTTCCTATGAGACGCCGTCTCTGTGTATGTACCTATTTGTTGTAACGCTATATTTTTTATGCAAGTTGTCTTAATCAGATACCTGGAATATATCAGTTAGATGTACCAAATATCCTTCCACAAGTTCAAATAACAGTAACACTTAGAAATACCACAATTAGAAATATTTTTCACTTAAAATTCTATAATACGAATATCGGTTATTTCTCTCCAATTCCTCGCTTAATCAGAATATACAACTCAGTTCATCAAATTAATTATATTGATATATTCTCAAACTCCAAATTAACTTTCAAAAAACACATAATATCCCAGTTCGTAACCTCTTAATTATATAGTTTAAATTTATGTATAACTTCTCTCTTCATATTCTCATGTTTAATTATTGTTGATTTTCATGTTTCATTTGTTTAATCTTTAAATCTACAACTCTCAACTTACTATGTAACATCCACCCGCAACATAATAATTATATACGTCATGTAAAATAGACACTGCACCTTCCGTACACTGCATAGTGTAGTGTAGGTAGGAAATTTATATACTTACAAACAATTCTTATTATGATATGTACATCCCATATATAAGCAATTATGCGCAGAAATATTTGGGCATTCATGCCTGTGTCTGTGCTTAATTAAATAAAATAAAAAAATAAAATAAAATAAAATTTCAAATAATAGCTCTGTGGGAAAATTCCTAGGTTTTTCGAGAATGACCTAAATGATTATTTTTTTGTGTTACTTATAGCGATTGTAAATTAGTCGTTTATATATGTTTTATGGCGTAGTTGCTGGAAATTAGTGCCCTCCGTATATTAAAAACTGCACGTTCAGACGACTAGATATTGAAATTAAAATATTTACCTACACATAACAAACTAAGTGTTCTTGATGAATAATTACTAAGCTTTGAAAAGATTCTACCATAGATACAGTTTCTATACTTATTAGGTATCACATGATTGTTAACAATTTTGATGCCTTAATAATGCAGATCATTTAAAATGATCATGAAGGGAATGACAGTCCATGAGTGTGCATATTTTTAATAATGGTTATAAAAGATAATTTATAAAACGCCTTATTATTTATAAAATGTATGTATGATAGAATAAGAAATGAGGATATTAGACGAGAATGTATGATTGAAAGAAATATCATAAGTAAGATGAAAATAAATGCCCTAAGGCGGTTCGGCCACATAGAAAGAATGAGTGATGACCGTCTGACAAAAAAAGTATACAAGGCTGATAAAAGAGGAATGAAAAGTAGAGGTCGGCCAAGAAAGAGCTGGCACGATCACATAAATAGGATTATGAAAGATGGAGATGTTAGAAGTAAGAATAATAGAAGAGCGTGTATTAGACGATGTATGGACGTGAATGAAGCGAGGAATGTATGTCAAGAGAGAGGAGTCTGGCGTTCGGTTCTCTCTGCCTACCCCAAATAGGGAAATGGCGTGATGGTATGGTATGGTATGGTATAAAACGCCGTTAGTGATACAATATCACTCAAAGGGCGCTGTAGCTTATTTTTTGGCTCTAAAAAACAAGGCATTCTACCGAAGACGTCAACGCTCTGAGCTTCACGTATGTCAAGGAACAATTCATTCCATTTTAAAGGCCCATTCACACTGAAACCACGATCATTGTAATCCACCTTTTTGACTCTGTACAATTCTTTTAAAGAGTCGGTACTCTGTGATACAGCGATATTGCTACTCTGTGATATTCTAATTTAATGTTTGTATACGAAGGTATGTACTGAGATTGCTGATCATAAGGACTCCATAAGATAGTATTTGTGTTATGTATTTGTTTGTTGATTCTAGCGTTTAGAAAGGGGCAATATTATAGTTTCAAATTAACAGAAGCGAAGAATGAAAAAATATATTTAAAAATATTTTCAAACTTCTTCTGAAAAAGATGATTCCCCGGTATGATATGGCCGAATTTAATTCATACAGCGATGGAATATTCTCACGACTTAAGATGCGTTACTCGATAAAGAAAAGTGCTAGTGAAAAATTATTTCCTGTCATTACAAGAGACTGAAAAATCAATAAAACCAATGAGGGTAAGATAGCGGAGTACGTAACATTTCAGAAAATAATACAAGAGAGACCTTAAATAACTAATTTATTATTAAAACATAGTATTTTTATTCTGGGTGTCAGAATAAAAATACTATGCCCAGAATACTAAAATGGAGACCGTGGGAAAATAAAAGACCGGTAGGGCGACCACAAAAAAGATGGGTGGACGATATCATTCCGGTTGCGGGAAGAGGTTGGCTGGGGAAAGCACAGGACCGAGAGAGATGGAGTTCATTGGAGGAGGCCTACATCCAGCAGTGGAGAGATGGCTGACGAAGAAGAAGAAGACGAAGAGTATTTTTATGGATACAAAGTTTTTTTTTATTTATTAAAAAATGGGGAAGGAACAAATATAACAATATTTTAAATAAGAATAACATATTCAGCCCAATTAATTGTAACGTAATCAGCCCACTTTTGATTTCTTTTTCATGTACTCACTGCTGGTAACAAAACAATGAATCATTCCTGTCTATGTGGCTCCTGAAAAGGGTCCTGTAGATATAGAATATATCCACGAACCTGATCCATTTCAAACTAAAATTTATTTGGTATGTAAAATTCAATTCAATTAAAAATTACATTTCAATAGAAACGAAGCAGGGATGTCAAACACATTGATGGCATATTTGATTTAAAAATTTGATTAAACAGATATAAAGACATAGGATAGATATAATTAAATAAAATCTCTTAGTTTTTAACCACGTTGAGTATATTTATATGTCAACTAGTTTCGGAGACGTAACCGCTCCTTCGTCCGGACAAACTTATATGTATAAGTTTGTCCGGACGAAGGAGCGGTTACGTCTCCGAAACTAGTTGACATATAAATATACTCAACGTGGTTAAAAACTAAGAGATTTTATTTAATTATATTAGTTAAAATGTGCCACAAAGCAATAGCAGCAAAGTATAAAGATACATAGGATAGAGATTATAATTAATAACACATATACAAGGTATTTGGATTTAAACTTTTTTCTTCTTCTTCTTCGTGTATTTAGTCAAGATACTATGATTAGTTCAAAATCAAACGAGACTAATAATTTAAATTTAAATTTTAAAATTATCCAACTGTCGATTTGTTCAGGAGAACTTTGTTCTCTTAACATATCGACAATGTATCAAGCCAGGATACGCGAGAATGGGCATGATGACTAATTTTGAAAAACTATCTCACGATGTTTTTACGCATTCACTGTTTTCAAATATATATATACATTTCTACATAAAATAAAGGTTTAGTACCAAAAATCGCCATTTTAAAATCAAATTTGACATTTACGCCAAAAAACGCTTGTAGTATCATGGCGCCTGCCGACCCTGACGGTGACGTCACGATATTGTAAACTGCATATCACTACTATATGTAATATACATATGTATTCTAGGACGATTTGTGTATTTATAATCAATTCAAAAGTGCATAAGTGTTGTGCGGTCCCTAAATGTACAAACACGACGAAAAAAACACCTACTGAGGTATTTGTTTTCGTCCCACGCGAAAAAAAAGAGAAATAAGTGATTAAATTTCGCACGGCGAGACACAAGTGTAATTTATTAAGTACGCGTTTACAATGATGTACAGTATTTGTTCCCCCACTTTTAGCTCTCAATAATATAATATTTACCATTATTTAGGCAATAAGCATATAAAGAACTTCATTAATGTCCAAACGTCAAAATAGGCCATCATACGTTTCCCGCGTATGTTTTTAGCTTATGAACACATAATGTAGAGAGAAGAAGGAGCATATTTTATCGATTTTCGAGATGTAAGTTGTATTTAAATTACAGATAAATAAAGTACTTATATGTACTTATTATTAAGTTTTTACGTTTCGAAATTCTGATGAACAAAAGTCTTTGTTCGACGCAAAGAAATATCCGACCATCAAAAGTTCCATTCTAGTTAAGAGTAGTTAAGACAGGCAGAAAAATAACTACTATGGCTGCTATTGCTAAAAATAACGATAGCAGATAAATATAGCTTGTTATGAACACAATACAAATAACGAGCGCTATGTAATAATTCGTATGCTGCTAAAATTGTAACGATGTTTTAAAACGCATGCTTCGCGTAATCGCCGTCGTTTCGCAAATCGCTTCATTGCATGAAAAAAATATAGCTTGCTAGTTTAGTTTGGCAGTGACCAGCATCATAACATGTCGAACGTTCGTCAGCTCACCATCGCGTGACAAAATTGTAGAATACTAAAACTAAATTACAGACGGTGGCCAAATTAATACAATCAAATGAATTTATAGCAGTTTTTAGACTTCGAATCATTGAAAATTATTATTTTTTTATTTTATTTCGATCTTTCTAGAATATTATGGGAGATTTAATATATTTTTATAAAATAAAATGCATTTACTATGAATATATAATAGTTTATTGATAATAAAATACGTTTTATGGTAAAATGATCAATATTTAGTAAATCCTCCCTTAGCTTTAATTACTGCTGATATTCTTCTGGGCATGCTGGAGATACATTTAATTGAGATATTTTTTAATTCTGGTGTGTTGTGCCATGCCTCAATTATGTTTTCTATTAGTTGTCTTTTGTTGGTGATGACACCTTTTTTTACAATTGCCCTTTTCAGAGCCTCCCAAACGTTTTCAATTGGATTTAGATCCGGTGAATTTCCTGGCCAATCTAATACCTTTATTTTTTCTCCTTCTAGAAATTTAGTAACGGTTTTCGCTTTGTGGCAGGGTGCAGAATCATGCATAAATACATATTTTCCATTTGGAAACCATTCGGCCACTTGAGGCTTTAGTCTCCCTTTTAAAACTTCTATATACTGGTCCTGGCGCATTGTGCCATTCACAATATACAGCCTTCCCATACCCATCCCACTAATCACTGACCAGATCATTATTGACTGAGGGTGCTTCACTCTTTGGACCACACATTCCTCATTATATTTTTCACCTGGCCTTCTTCTCACATATTGAGTTTTGTCCTGCAGTATTTGGATTGAGGATTCATCAGAAAAACAAACCTGAAAGAACACGAGAAGTTTTCACTAGTCAATTTTATTTAATACAGAAAGTTTCATAAAAACTTATTTTACATTCTAATACCTTGCTCCAATCGTCTTCGTTCCAATTTTGGTGTTTTAGTGCCCATTCTAGTCGCTTTTTACGCATTTCAGGTGTTAGTTTTGGCTTTTTCACTGGGCGATAACATTTGAGGTCCATTTCCACCAATCTTCGTCTCAATGTACGATCAGATATATTGACTCCTGTGGTCTGCAAAATAGATTTTATTACTTTTCGAGGCTTCTGTATATTTTCTAGAGCAACATTTCTGATTTTTCTTTCTGTTCGCGGAGTAGTAATGCGCTTTCGTCCACATTTTCCTATTCGAGATGGTTCAAGGGGTACATTTCCTTTCATTTGCCTACTTATTTTGTGCACAGAATATTGAGAAACATTGGTAAGTGTGGCAATTTCTCGTTGACTGTATTCACAGTGACCAAGAAGGGTTGCAATTTTAGATTTTTTTCTTGGAGTGAGGTCACAAGATCTTCCCATTTCTAAAATAAACCAAAAAATTCTGAAATTCAGCATACATTTAGAAAATAATTTATCAAAATCGTAATAATTTGATAAGTAGTATAATTGTGATAAATATTTAGTAATAAATATTAGGTTTACCTGTTATTTAAAAAAAAAATGTAAGAAACACTCAAACACTGTCTCAAATAAACACAAAATCAATGGGCAAAATATTCCATTAACACCCGCACACTCTGTGAAGACCAATACTAAACTGACATTATCGTATCTTGTATGTGACAAACTTCATGTTGATGCTTAAAAAGTGTTGCAAGTACGATAACAATAATGAAGGGAGTTGCCACAATTAAAAATTTACTGATGTGATTCGATTTTGCTGGATAACAGCTAAAAATACAATTATTTTTGCATTTTTTTCCTTTGATTGTATTAATTTGGCCACCGTCTGTAGTTTACCATACGTTGCGAGCGTTCATTATTTATTTATTTATTCAATAAAAACTAAGTTACATACAAAATACAATTAACATAGGCCCGATATTACAGTCGGCCCTCAACTCATTGAGTTTGCCAAACTCAAGATTAATGTTAAGGGGAGATTGAATCCATTTCCGTATTACAGTGCAATATGACATGTCAGTTACTAAATCTTCAATTATAGACATATTTCACTTTTTCTGTGGTTATTATTTGTCAAATTTAAATAACCTCAAATAATACGAAATACAAAACGGGACGCTACGACTTTAAATACCATTGTTTTATTATCCAACATTGTAAATTTAATTTTTTTCACCAAAATAATGCTTTTAAATGCCCGTGTTCGTTTCAATACGGCTGTCAGTTTGTTTTGTTGTGTGGCGCCACCTTCGATATAACTAACGCCTTTAGTGATACAACACTGAATCTACACACGTTGCCTAACGCCTCTAGTGATAGAAACTGAAACTACACGAGTTGCCTAGCAAATGACAGTTGACTCACAGTTAAGTACTTATGTAACATTAATGGCAACAAATAAATGGTTTATTTATTTATTTATTTAATCTACCAGAAACGTTGAGTTAAATATTTGTCGTTTTAGTGACGTATTTGAGGGAAGATTAGGTCTAAACGGAAACTGTAATACGCTATATTTTTGTAAAACTTGAGTTTAGCTCTTAAACTGACACTGTAATACCGGCCCATAGTGTCCCCCGATAGGTAGGCGAGTGTCTAGGTAAATTGAAACTATTTGCTTTGATGAATCCTTGTTCCATTTATATTTGATTTGTTTTAGTAAGTATCTAATTAAAATATTAATATATCGATAACACCAAAATAAACATAGTCCAGACCGACAATTAATGCGTATATTGTATTGAAGACTATCAGAAGAATTGACGCGACCATACTATGACGTCGTGCGCTCTGATTGTTTTTTCTCATAAAATGGCGGACTAACACATTTTGTAGTTTTATATTTATAATATTATTATTATTCACTCCTTTAAAATGAAAATAAGTACATTTTTTATATCTTTATAACCTATTTTATTTTTTAAAATCATAATTTCAATGATTTTTTTCTTACAGTCATCACACCTATTACATTACATTATATTTTTTTTAATATATTAATCATTATATGTATATGAATCATAACATTTATCCCATATGTATATCTTATTATATTCTGATCTACTAGATTCATCATAATAAATACATTGTGTATTTCTATTTCAACCTCATATAACACTGTACAACTCCCACAAACATCATCATTACTGTACATAACAAAATCAAAGAAACAATATAATAACATAATTTTATTTTATAATCAAGCAATGAAAGCCACCAAGTTATTTATTTCTGAAACGTTAAATATTCTCCACCACGTTACAATACTCGGTGCGTGTTATAACAGATGCGTCAACGATTCAATAGAGCGGATAGCGATATTATTTGGTTTATTGTCCCAAATAAACCAAATAAATCAATAAATAAAAATAGCATGTTAAAAATAAGCAGCATATTCCATATAGCTTGTTATGAAAAAAATAGCCATTTCGAACAACACAATATGACAGTAGCAATATGGTGACGTCATGCGCTCTGATTGGTGTTTCACATAAAATGGCGGACTAACATATTTTGTATTTTTATTTTAATAATATTAATATTATTCGCTCTTTTAAAATGAAAATAAATATATTTTTTCAAATCTTTATAACATATTTTATTTTATAAAATCATAATCCAACTGTCGATTTGTTCAGGAGAACTTTGTTCTCTTAACCTCCTCAGGCCCAGAGACTTTTTTTTTTTTTAAAAGTGGCGAAATTTTGAATTCTGTGTGAAAATAATATTTGAAAAATTTCTAAGAAGAAATTTTTTTTTTAAATTTCCGCTTTTCCGGAAAATCGTATGTCCCCTCTAGGGGACATTGGGCCTCGAGACTGATTTTTTAAAAGGAAAGAATAAATATCAGTATCTCATTTTCAGTTTATTGAAAATCAGGCTATTCGACCGAGAAGGACCTCTAACACCCGAAATAAAACGTACAGAAAGAGAGGCAACAATCCTGGACTGGCAAAAGTCATGGGATGAGTCCAGCACGGGACGATGGACCCACCGCATGATAAAAGACATTAAAACATGGACTACAAGAAGGCATGGGGAGATATCCTTCCGCCTCACGCAGGCATTCACGGGCCATGGAGTCTTCATGCAGTACACGCACAAAATTGGAAAAAGATCAAATCCAACGTGTATGTACTGCGAAGAGGAGGACGATGTGGAACATACGTTCTTTAGATGCAGCCGGTGGGTATCGGAGAGAGAGGCACTGGAGAGAGAATTGGGAGGGCCTCTGGAGCCAGACGCACTCGTAGAGTGGATGCTGCAGACGGTGGAGAGCTGGAGCACGGTGAACACATATGTTGAGAATATAATGAGGAGAAAAGAAGAAGATGAACGTAGCGAGCAGGCAGAACGAACATAGGACAAAGGTTGCACAACAGGGTAGGCCGAAAGGCAGGGACCTGTGTGCTACAGAAGATGAGGGGTTTTAGCTGGTGGGACTCCAGCACTACCTGGCCAGAAAGGCCAGGTGTCCATAATGGAGGTTTATTAGGTCAATAACCGAAACTTCTCCATCGACCTCTAAATTTACAAAATTTGCAAATGAAGCGGAATCTGAAACTAAATTAAAATATTTATTTATTTTTGTAAATATTTTTGTAACATTTTGTATTTTTGTAACATGTCAATGCATGCATAAGTAACCTGATATTGCTGCAAAATCAATAAGAAAACAGAAATTTCTTACAATAAAATAAAACAATCGAGTAATCTAAAACATTCTCTATTCTTGATTCAATCTTGCATTTTGCTTTGCCTAGGCCCAATGTCCCCTGTAGGGGACATCCAAACTTGGCGGCTCACTGTTATTGTAAATTTTAAATTTTATAAAAATCTGAACAGCATCTACGTAAAATGAATATTTTTGAATGTAATCACAGAAAAAAATACTAAAAATAAAAAAAAGAAAATAGAAAAAAATGAACTTACTTAGTTGATCACCAAAAAATTGAGTTTTTCTTGAAGACGACATTTTGACACATTAAAAAAATATCAACTGATTTTTATTTAAATTTATTGTTGGTAAAATTCAATACTGCCATCTTTTGGTGATTAGTTGCATACTTTTGTAAACTAAATTAAGCAGGTGATAAGGAAGGAAACTTCTTTTTTGAAAGTATATTTTATGTCCCCCACAGGGGACGCGGGGCCCGAGGAGGTTAACATATCGACAATGTAACAAGCCAGAATACGCGAGAATTGTATGGAGAGGTCTACTTTTTTCACGGCTTTTCCATCTTTGAAGTCAAAAAACACCAACTTAGAGGCTTCGCAGCATATATGTTCCATACACGGATTTACTCAGAATTCGGAGTAGAACATTTCGTGTGTCTGTGTGTGTGTGTGTGTCCCCCCCTTATAACTTTTGATCCGCTCAATTTACAGAGCCTAAAATTTCAGAATATATAAACAGTTACAGGCCTACAAAACTTTAATACTCGGAATTTTGAATTTTTGTTTCAGTCAGGGGTTATCAACTTTTGAATTTTTATTTTATTTTTCCATATATCTCAGAAACCATAAACGCTAGAACGCTAAAAATTGGTACAAACATAGAAAAATACAAAATCTCAATTCAGTTATTTCAAAAAAATTCCAGGGTTTCTCAAACAATTTTTATTAAGAAAAATATTTTTTTTATGATAAATTTATGAGTTTAACTGCCTATATTTCCAAAACTTTTACAATTATCGAAAAAAGCCGAAACACCCCAACTAGATAATTTAATTTTCTATAAATTTTTGTAATTTCCCATATTTTATCATATTGTATCATTCGTAATCATACTCATTCTTATTTCATTTAACTATGGAATTCCACAATCTATCTCTATCGCTAAAATCAAACGTTCAAATAATATAATTAAATATGAACACAAGTATTTATGGAGTATTTAATATGTGCGTTATTTGCGCAAAACCCGAATACCTTAATGGCTGGGTTAGAGACGTATGTCGATCACGAGAGTAAGGATCGACTTGATACCTGTTTCACAATGTATATCACCTAATATTTATACATATGTACCTACAGACATGTATAATGTGCCAACAGAATTATTTAATATTATGTAACTGGCGGTTTAATTACTTGCTCAGTTACATAGTCAACAATTTACGACAAATGATACGTCTATGGTTTACACTGTTTACAGGATCAAATCGGGAAGTAAAATATTTTATTTTAATAAAATTATTTATTTAACTTTTTATACATAATATAAACAAATATAATGCACACTGGCGGACTTATTGCCATTAGGCAATTTATTCCAACCAACCAGATTACAGAGTGACCGAATTATACATGTACATCAACAAAACATGAAAGCTACAAAATAACAAAGAAAATATACATAACACCAAGATAAATAAATAAAAAAAAATATCATAGCAAAAAAAAAGGATTGGGAAGGAACAAGAAGAGGAAATCGAGATCAGGTGTTTAGCGATAAATATTACGTAGCAAAAGGGAGGAAGGAAAAGGAGAGGGATCAGATATCTTCGGAGAGATATCCCTGCTTTAGCCTTTTCTTGAAAATGGATAGCGAGTTTGACGAAGTTATACCAGGACTCAAATTATTCCAGAGTCTTATACCTATATATTATTACGTAACATATAAGTACGGCATTTAACTTCTGTTATGGCATTCTAAGTCCTGGGACAATTCTATAAATTGGAAACAGTGGCATTTGGCAAGAAACTCACTGCTTTTTACAAGATTTTGTTAACTATCATTCTTCTTCTTCATCTTCAGCCCCTTTCACTCCACTGCTGGATAAAGGCCTCTTCCTGAGTTTTCCACTTCTCTCTATCCTGGGCGCTCTGCTTCCACCCATGTCCCACCAGTTCGACAATGTCGTCAGTCCATCTCCTCTGTGGTCTCCCTACACCTCTTCTATTATGATAGGGTCTCCAATTCAGAATTTTGGGGGTCCATCTATCATCTCTCTGTCTTACCACATGACCTGCCCATTGCCACTTCAGCCTTCCCACTCTTTCTGCAATGTCGGTGACCTTTGACCGGCGTCTTATTTCCTCGTTTCTTATTCGGTCTCTCAAGGATACGCCCAACATTTATCTTTCCATTGTTCGCTGAGTACACTTAAGTTTGTGGAGACTTTTGGCAGTAAGTGACATGGTTTCGAGACCGTATGTTGTCACTGGCCAGACACAAGAATTGTACACTTTGGCTTTTAGGTTATACGGAATTTCCCTGTTACCGAATATGTACCTCAACTTTCCAAAAGCAGCCCAACTCAGCCCTATACGTCTTGGCAGTTCGGCGGTCTGGTTTTCTTTACCCAATTTAATTTTATGTCCAAGGTATATGTATTCTTCAACAGCACCAATAGTCTTATTTCCAATGCAAATACTGTGTGAAGTTGGACTTGGTTTTGTCTATGTTCATTTCCAGACCGATTTTTCTAGAGGCTTCGTATAATTCTGCTACCATAGCTTCCAGTTCAGACAATTTTTCGCTTATTATTACTATGTCGTCTGCAAAACGGAGGTGATTTAAATATGTGCCATCTATTTTAATGCCTTTATTGTTCCAGTTTAATGTTTTGAAGACATCTTCTAATGCCAGTGTGAATAGTTTTGGGGATATCGTATCACCCTGTCTTACACCCTTCTCGATTTTGATTTTTTCTGTTTTTAGATTTTCGTTCACTTTTACATCCATAGTAGCATTTTCATAAATATATTTAATCAATCTTATGTATCTAGAATCAATCCTAGCATTTTCAAAAGCACTTAAAATTGACCAGGTTTCTACAGAGTCAAATGCTTTACGATAGTCTATAAAAGCCATATGAATTTTTATGTTATACTCTGTAGCTTTTTCTATAAGTAAACGCAAAGTTTGAATATGATCTGTGGTTCCGAAACCCTTACGGAAGCCAGCCTGATCTACGGGTTGGTAGAAGTCAAATTTTGGAGTAAGACGGTTTGTCAATATTTTTGTCAGCAGTTTGTATAAGTGAGTCATCTGGAATTACTTCTTGTTCTAGACATTTATTTAACAATATTTGTACAGCCTCTTTCAATTCACTGCCTCCAATCTTCAGCATATCACTAGTTATCCCATCTTCTTCAGGTGCTTTATTATTTTTCATGTTATTCAATGCTATGTTTATTTCAATAAAGATTTACTTCTGGTATCTCTTCGGATCCCGCATTTAATATATTATTATTCTCTGCTTCAGGTCTTCTTAGCCTGGAAGAGTATAGTTCTTTGTAAAAAAATTTCACTTCTTTGGCTATAGACTCCGTATCATTTATAATTTCCCCATTTTTGTTCTTTATCTTTGTTATATTCTGCCTGCTGCAGCACAAATTTGATTTTAGGACTTTCATATTCTTATTTCTTTCGATAGTTTCTGTGATGCAATTTGTATTGAATTTTCTGATATCTTTTATAATTTGTCTTCGAATTGTTTTGTTTTTGATTTTTATATTCATCTGTATCTCTGCATAGAGTTTTTCGCTTTTCTAATAGACTAATTGTATCGGGAGACAACTTCCCATTATTTTTTCTATGTCTGAAGGAGATTTTCTGAACTGCAGTATGAACGGTAGATGTCGATTTATTTCCATGTCATGAAGCGCATCTATTGGTTCCAGTTTATTTTTGATAGTGGTTTGAAACTCTGTTTGGTATCTTCCGTGGAAAGTGTTTGACCATTCTTCTTATTTATCATTTTTGCTCTTTCTAGTTTAGTATTTATGCTACATAAATGAAGCCCTTACGAGTCTATCACTTCCCGTGTCAAAAGAATTTAGCACTGAGACATTTTTGCAGTATCTTTTAGCATTTGTAAGGATGCTAAAAGATACTGCAAAAATGTCTCTCAAAATGTCTATCATTATAAACTGTAATTAGTAATAACACTGTAAACACTTCCTTGCACCCTGCACAAGTGGCGAGTTTGTTGGCGTATGGCAATTTCTTCCAACTAACCAGTGTTTCCAGCCCAGAGAAGCAATATTTGCGTGAGAAATAAATTTAAATAAATTTCTTCTCTGCTGGGAATCGAACCCAGGACGCCCGCACAGAAACCGAACGGCTTACCAACTGTGCCACGGCGGTCGGCGTAGTAGATTGTGGCTTAAATAATAAAGTATATATACTTTCCAAAAAGAGCACACAGTATGTATCACCCAAAGAAAAAAAATTGCGTTGAATTTGGAAAAGTTTTATCTTTCAAAATTCAACGCAACAGTTGACAGTTTATTATTATGTGATATCAATACAACCACTTGTTCATTTTTTTAAATACTAGTTGCATGTAACACATGGGATACAACTGTCGATAGCGATAGCATGTATTGTTGAAGAATACGTAACAAACTATAAACCCATAAATCAAATTATTGAATATTAATAGGATATTTTGTTTTCTATACAACACATTTAGGTATGTATGTCAAGATAGGATAGTATGGAAGTCAGTCCTTTTTTCCTACCCAGAATATGAAAACAGCATTATGGTATGCATGTATGTTTGGAGATTAAGTATCAAACTACTGAGAGCCCCCATAGATATAGTGTAGTGTATACTGCCTTGCAAATTGTATGAAATTATGTTGTCCCTAAATTCAATTTTTATATAAATTGTTATAAAATGTTTGAGTAGTACTACTAAAACGTTCATATGTTTGATAAAAAATTAAATTATCTAGTTAGTTAAATTATTAGTAGTATTTCGATATTTGAAAATGGAATTACATATATGTGTATAGGCCACTGCCAAACAAATTGTATGAAGCGATGTCGTCACTAAATTCAATTTAGATAAATGGAAAATTAATTAGGGTGTTTTGGGTTTTTACGCTATATTATGAAATTTTAGAAATATAGGAAGTTAAACACAAATTTATCATCAAAAATGTTTTCTTAATATATAATGTTTGAGAAACTCTGAAATTTTTCTGAAAAAAATGAGGTTTTGTATTTGTCTATATTTATACAAATTTTTAGCATTTTAGGTTTTATGGTTTTCGAGATATGTGGAAAATAAAGTTACATTTAGAAATTGATAACCCCTTTATTGAAACAAATTATTGAAATATTTTCTATATTTTCTGAAATTTTTGGCTCTGTGCATTGGGCGAATCAAAATTTATAAGAGGGGGACACAAACACATAGACACAAAGACACACTTAAGGTTCTACTCCGAATTATGATTAAATTCGTATATAGAAAATATATACTGCAAAGCCTCTAAGTTGGTGTTTTTTTTCACTTCAAAGTTGAAAAAAATATAAAGACCTCGCATACAAATCTCGCGTATCTTGGCTTGAAACTTTGTTGATATGTTAAGAGAAATAAATTTTCTTAAACAAATCGACGGATGGATAAAAAAAGTAGTTCCCACTATCAACTAATATAATTTTTGAAGTCTATTTTCACGTAATCCGAACCTGCATCGTACAAACTTATTTAAATGAAAGCGTTTATCTAAAACGATATAATCATACTATATTTTCAATAGCTATTTTGTACAAAGGATTCAGTCGTGTCTTATAAATCCTATAGATATATTTAATTCTGCGAGATATGATGTATGCAGACGATAAAGTTCTATTTGCCCCTCAGATTTTGCAAAGAAAATATTTTATAATCAGTTTCTTTAAAAAACAGTCGACACAAAAATAAGCAAAACACATCTCACATAGCAATGAGCAATATGTTTCACCACCCATTCTGGATGCAGCGACTTTTAGGTGAGAAGAAACTGGTTTATGGGGATACGCACATGTATCGTGCTTCTTTTTGTAAGGCTATGCACATCAGTTGCTGGTTATCTCAGAATATGCTGTGATGATATATGTTTTTTTTAAAATAATGAATAGGATGTCCTTGCAACTAGTATATACATAAACATACTGATACATTCCCTAAAATTAAGCATTGGTATGATTGTGCTATAGGTGAAAGAAATCGATCGTGGCAGGATTCGAACTCGCGACCACTGGATTACCAACCTTGCGCGCTTCGCTCTGCCACCACCCATCTAAGCGGATTATATACAATTTTAATTAAGGCTTTTTATAAAAATATTAAATGTAATATACTGTCGAATAGATATGACAATTATTATCAACTGTGATCACGAAATGAATAGGTATCGATCTATCAGCTTGTATGAACTACGTCTTGAAAGTGGCTGTCGGGATACGAAATGTCTTTATTGCTTTTACGTTTCCATGAACTATTAGATAAATGAAACGTAGCCTTATTCCAAGAATCAGTTGTTAACATTGCATAGTCACCACCCAATGTATAATGTATTTGTTAGTGAATTTCGCAATTATGGAAAATCCCGTTGAACTCAGTAAATGCGGAACACGTATAATTCAAACTTGCGAATCTTGTCCAACTGTCGATTTGACAGAGCTCAAAATTTCAGAAAGCATAGAAAATTTAAGACCTAGAAAATTTTATAAGATTGTTTGTTTCGGTCAAGGGTTTATCAATATTTATTTATTTTTATGTTATATTTCGACAAATCTCAAAAAATATATAAGGTAGAATTTAATTGCCTATATTTACTAAAATTATAAATTGATCGAAAAACGCTAAAACAATCCAAGATATTTTAATTTTATAAAAAAAATATAAAAAAAAAAATAATAATATGTCCTTATTAAACAAGTACGTGTAGGTACACCTTCCTACGTTCCCTAAATTAAGCATAAATGCTTGTGGTATAGGTGAACGAAATCGAGTTCGTCAGGATTCGAACTCGCGACCACTGGATTACTAGCCAAGCGCGCTAACCGCTCTGTCATCGACCCATCTAAATATATACGTTATAGTAGGACATCACAATTTTTTTTAAAGAATTATTGTAAAAATAGCATTTTATGACATCGTTTCATTCAATTTGTATGGAAGAATACAAAATATCTACGGGGACTCAAATAGTTTGATACTAAATATTAATACCACCAAGCTGTTTTCAAATTCGGAGAAGGAAAAAAAATGATTGACCTACACACTATCCTATCCTGACATACACGTTTTATATTGAAAATAAAATATCATAAATTATTGAAAATTTTTGATTTAAGAGTTTATAGTTTAGTACTTATTCTTCAATTATACATATCGCCATCGACAGTTGGATCTCATGTGTTGCACGCAACTAGTAATACAAAATGGGTACAACATATCACATATCACTCAAAGCTTTGAATAAATCTAGCTAATTCAGTTACTTAAATTTTTAACAAGTCTGTTTTTTGGTGATTTGACTGTGGAATAAAAATTCTAACAAAGTTAACTCCAAAAATATTGATGATAATATATTCAATGTCCTTTCTTTTGTGTAAACATTTTTAAAAAACGCTTAGACCCAAATATTAAAAGCTGGTGTCCCCTATGCAACCATGCTAAAAAAATATCAAGTGTGTATATACATTGAAATATTATATATTTTACCTTAACTGTTGTATTTTAAAACATATTTGATCATGATAAGGATCCAGGTTTATTAAAGGGTGATAATTTTATTTTCAAATACAAAATGTTTTTATTTTTGTTGTGAGGATTTACGGCTCAAGAAAAATTGGATTACTTCATTCAAGTTTATCTCTTTAAGTTGTTTTCGCTCTAATTTAAGTGCTAGACGATTTTAGAAATTGCCGTGCCCGGTAATAAATTACTCGGCATAATTGAAAAAATCACTTAAAAAGATATCTCTTCGCGGTGCGTTCAACCACCGACCCGATATAAAACCAAAGGGTTGTGGTCAACACTAAACTCTCCACTACACAGTTTATGTTCACTATTTTTTCACCTTGAAAGACAGTCCATTTTTATGAATAGGGTTTGCAATCCGGCTTCAATTTCAATCCGATTGGATTCCCATCGATCCAGTCGGATCCTACCGAACTATTTCGCCTTTTTATTCCAGTCATCATGAATCTGTTTAATCAATGGCACATTTATCACAATAACGAATTTAAAACGTGTGCTTTTTAAATAATATACATCATTTGGATACATTTTTAAAGTAAAACAATAATCAAATATCACTTTTGGTTTAGATAAATGAATAAGGCTTTTCACCCAAAAAAAGGATATTGCAGCCGTTATTAATCTGAAACATTAGTTAACAAAGATTAAGTAAAAAAAAAATTAAATAATAGTCATATTCTTTATAATAGATTTAAATATTAAACCATGAACTTGAGGAGAGTTCAGCCCAAGAGGGTAAACTGTGGAAATGGGGTATTGGACATTCTCAAACCTAAAATAAATGTCTAGCGCATCTCTGATTGGACAGCCAAACAAAACGTGATCCGGCGTTTCCTCAACCCATCCACATTCGCAGAACGGGGACTTTACCTATCTGAGACGGAACGGCAATCCAATCGCATATGACCAAAGCGCAGTCTAGAAATATAGACAATGTGATTGATATATTGATACATTGAAAAACACAGTAATTTAATAAAGGCTTAAAGATAAGCTTTTAACAACTAAGAACATAGCACATTTTGATTTGTTTGATGTTACCATGAAGATGCAACAAATGAACCAGTTTGTTGCTAAGATAAACAATTTATGTGTTTCCACATCTAAATAATACCACAGTGATGCCTAAATAACATTTTTCGGTGGAACCAAGGGCGCGGGAGGATGGAACTCTGCACTTTTTTATAATGGTAACCCTTGGGGCTATTTTGCCAAAGCGAATACCAGTCTTTCATCCTGTCACGCTCTAAAACACTCAGCAGATCGCGCTCGGGAACAACGAAATTGTCCGGAAGATTGCCCTGGAGGGCGGCCTGTTTGGCCAATGCATCCGCTCTCTCATTACCATAAATGCCACTATGTGCCGAGATCCATGCAATTACCACGTTCACATGATTGTGTATGAAGAAAATAGTTAGATAGTTTTAGACTGACGTTTGAAATGTTTTTTTGTCATAACAACACAAACACATGTTACCAAGCTAACACTGATAGCTCTGTGTCACGATTCTTCCGAAATTCCAGCGAATTTTCGTTATCTCATATAGATCACTGAGTATTCTTTGTTGGGATTTGATTTGACAAAAGTACCAAATATATATGTGATGAAGTCGCTAAAATCATCATCCAACGAAAACATCTCGTATTTTAGTATTAAACCACTCGTAAGGTTCCTCGCGATCAACTTCACTTTTTGACAGTTCGCAAATGTTAGCATACGGCAACGTATAAAGTATTTATATATGTCTCTGCAATACAATTCTCATACAAAAACTTCTTATCTCCTAACTTTAGTGAGCCACGTGATCTCAAATGTTTAGTGTTAACCCTTAGAAAGGGAAAACAGATAAGTATATGAAGTCGAGTGAAAATATAATATTATATTTCGGGCAGCAGATGATTTCATAGTACGCTATTTCTCATGTATGCACTATTTACATGCTACTAGTCGAGATAATGATGTATAAAATGTGCTTGAAAATTTATAAATAATAACTCTCTAGTATTTCATCGTATTGTAGGTAGAGTAAAAACATATTTTAAATGCATAATATTGGGAATTATAACATGTTTGCACATAATATCTTTAGAAAATTTATTCCATTTAATTTATTCATTAGCATGTTCTTGTGTATTATATACAATGTACACCTTATATAATTTATCTCTGAAAATAATTTATCAAGATCATTCACTTCGCAAATAATGGTATATTTTAATGAAACCCCTCCGTTCGAGGTATATTGATTTTGTATAAGAAGCAAATCTATCAGCGAAAAATAATTTGAAAGAGCTCATCGAACTTTTTTTGCTTGTCTAATTTTTGGAAACTAGTTGCATTTAACACATGAGATCCAACTGTCGATGGTGATAATATGTTTAGTTGAAGAATAAGTACCAAACTCTAAACACTTAAAAATAGATTTATAAACATTTTCAGATTTTTTGGTTTCCATGTAAAACATTTTTTCTCAATTTCTCACAGGACAAAGTAACTTTAAATGCTATCTTCATCGCTTCAATATTGCTTCTTCTTCCTCATAATCCTCATTTCAGTATTGTCAATGTCTTTGGGAGTGTTCCCACCTAATTGTGTCCTCTTACAGATCGGAGCTCCTCGTTGCTGTCCGTGGGCGTCTTCAAGGTCCCATTGAACATGCGGATTTAGTGATCTCGAAGAACAATTATAAAGCCTTCAAACGATTTTGCCATAGATACGGTGCCTTATTATCCGAAGATTCCCACTGACTTGTTTGTTTCCAGAGATCTTGGTCACTTCTCTGATGCCCTATATTTATATGGATCTGAAGTCGTCGACAGTCCGCAAGTGTGAATCTCGACTTACACATGCTGATTGTTCTTTTTGCCCCATGGTGCTGAGATTGCTAATCTAGAGGGCACCACGAGCTACTCTTCGTGCCATGCATTGTTTTTTTTGTTGTTCATTCTAGCGTTCTGCGAAGGGGCCGTTGACAGTCCCCATATGCGGAGCGGGTGGTGATGGAAGTAGCGAATATAAAACATGTCATTTAATAAATAAATGTGCTGTAATAAAATTCTCATAGATAGTAAAGGTTTCAATTTCATCTATGCACTGTAAAAATCCTCGTATTTTGATCATTTTAAATATGTGTTTTACATTTTTGGATTTCAATCTTTGATGCGTTTTAAAACAGTAATTATTCCTAGTTAAGCAAACATACGGAATATGTCTGCTTAGCTAGGAATAATCAGAACACAACTCATATACCACCAAGAATAAGATGAGATGGTAATTTAATAAATTTCATTGTGTGCATTTTTAGTTATGTAACTATTGGTGGGGAAAAAAAAAATATTATTATTGTTTGTAAGTATTTTTTGTCTTATTCCAAATTCTTCTTCGTTATATTTAAATGTATGTCACAAATGCAAAATATTATAGGTACATTTTTAGGAATGTGACTGAATATTGTGATAACCAACTTCATTATTATATCCATGACGCATGTTAAGTTGTGTGAGTTATTTTAATTCTACAATAATGACAATAAATGCATATCATCAATCTATTATTTTTCTTTCGTTTATTCGTTTCTGACATTTCAACTGATGCTTAGTTGAAAACTTTTGATTGGCATCTATTATAATAATGAACAGTGTATTTTTTATATTATGTTAGATCGCGTGACCTTCTATATTTCTCTCTCTTTTCATATTAGACATATTTTATGTCGCCCATGGGATGCTTAATTTAATTGACATTAATGACACAAGAGCATTTCATAGAACACAAAATCAGTCATCCAGGCGGAAAAGCCACGTACAAAAATATTAAAGAGCGTTTTGTTTGACCCAAAATGCAAAAAGGTATCAAAAACAAAATGACTTTGTTTATGTATAATGACAGTAAAACAATGTATCTCATCATATTATCAAACGGTAGTGACAGATTTTGAAATAACGAAGAAGTAGAAGAAGCCTGTCATACATGTTTTGTATAGGGATTTAAAAATATTAAATAATTTGGATTTAAGGTTTTACAGTCTGGTACGGTTATTTGTTTTTATTACGTATTTTTACACATACATATTTTTTTATAACCTACAATCACATGCAACATGCGTGTTAGATGCAAATAATTTTATTTAACATATTCCTAAAATAACCTAACCAAACCTAACCTAACCTAACCTACTATCACATGCAATATGCGTGTTGCCTGCAAGTAGTTTTATTTAACATATTCCTAACCTAACCTAACCTACTATCACATGCAACATGCGCATTATATGCAAATAGTTTTATTTAACATATTCCTAAACTGACCTAACCAAACCTAACATAACCTAACCTACTAACACATGCAACATGCGTGTTGCCTGCAAGTAGTTTTTTTTAACATATTCGGTATTTAATTTTTTTATTATTTACTAAACACCTGCGTTTTATATTGGCAGTATGAAAGATAACAACTTTGGTTTGACATGAAATATTTAATTTAATATATTTGTAATAAATTTTAGATTTCTGAACTCCTTCTCCATATAAACACTAGTTTCATATGTCGACGGTTATAGTATGTACCTATAGTTGAAGATTATGTACTAAACTATAAACCATAAAATCCAAATTACTGAATATATATTTAAATATTTTGTATTCTATACACAACACGTTTGTTAGGACATAATTGTGGTCAAATTCAAAATTCTGTGTATAAAAGTTCAAAAAATAGACTTTAATTTCTGAAATATTGGGCTATGTACATCAAGCGGATAATATTGCCATTAAAATACAGTAAAATTTGAAAAAAAAACGAAATTTCTTACTCTATTTCTAATCCCAAAAAGTAAAAAGTATACAATGATGTAACTATTAATTCATTTAAAAAAAGAGACATAAATAATATGTCTTTGATTTCGCATTGCAAAGATCCCAGTTCATTAAAATAGTTTAATTAAGATAATGCGTTATGAGAAAAAATAAAAATAAATACGAGAATATTACGTAAATAATATGAACAATACGGCCAAGTGGAATGAAATGATGCTTTTCGAAGATTGGATTTCTCAAAGCAATACAATGTAAGACTATAGTTTCATGGATCCGAGCCAGATTAAAGTAAAATTGGTGTTACATGTTTCTAAGCAATGCTACCTACCCAATACAAAGATATGACCTTTGTTATAATTTGTAATTGTTTTTTAGTACTCATGAAGTTTGCGCCGTAGTATCTTCATGGGGTATTATATTTTTACGGTATGCGGTAAACGAGTAGATCTAACAATATGGTGGATCAGAGTTCGATCCATCTTTGATTATTTTGATTTACTTTAAATCCAACCAACACTAGAATATGTAGATTGACTGTGATATTAACAATATCCTTGTACTTGCCAAGTATTGTTGCTGTCGACTGCGGGTATAATATTTGGTAGGACCGCTGTTTCATATAATATAATTATAGATGTTTTGTATATAATATGTGTATGTATGTATGTTTTATATCCAAGTTGTCTTTTTTATATTTTTTGTACTTGTTTCTTTCATTTTCTTTATTTTATTTTTTTATAAATATCTAAATGTTATTGACAAAGTCATTTTGTCTATTTTTAAATTGGTATTCCCAAAGACAGGCTGTGGCTTGTGGGATTTTTGTGTACACGGTTGATTTATTGTGATTGATATTATGTCTATGTGTATTGTATGTTAACTGTGTACCAAATCTAAAATAAAATAAATAAAACACAGCTAATGTTAATTAAATAATTTAATATTTTTCGTTCTAAATGTTCAAAGATAAACGTTTAAATAAGATTACGGGTTCTGTACATTTCTACGTGTAAACAAGTCTCATCCATTCCCGTCTATCCGTTGTCTTCGTTCTCCAGTTTCTAATATCTGCTTCGGATGCATCCGCATCCACACTGTCCATCGATCGAGTCCTTAGTCTGTCATACAAATTATATGAAACGATGTCGTCAATAAATTCAATTTTTTATAAAAATGTTAAAATAAGTTTGAATACTGTTATGTACCATAATGTTCATATTTTTATATAAAACTAAATTATCTAGTTGTGGTGTTTTGTATCTTTTCGAAATAAAGGCAGTTAAACACATAAATTTATCACAAAAGTTTATTTAGTAAAAAACTATGGAATATTAAAAAAAAACAAATTTGAGCTTTTGTATTTGTCTTGTATTATTGATTCCATTTTTCAGCGTTCTAGCTTTTATGATTTTTGAGATATAGGGAAAAATAAAGTAAAAATTCAAAAGTCGGTAACCCTTGAGTGAAACAAAAATTCGAAATTCTGAGTATAGAGGTTTTGTAGGCTTAAAATTTTCTATACTTTCTGAAGTTTAAGGCTCTGAGAATCAAGCGGATCTAAAGTTATAAGGGGCACACACACTAAATGTTTTACTCCGAATTCTTAGTAAATCCATGTATGGAACATTAATGCTGCAAAGCCTCTAAGTTGGTGTTTTTTGACAATGTTGAAAAAACATGAAAAATATAGACATGGCCATACAAATCTTGCGTATCATGGCTTAATATACGGTGGATTTATTAAGAGAAATAAATTTTCTTGAATGAATCGACAGTTGGAATATTTATACATTTTTATCACATTTTTTTGAGCGTGACAAATACTTAGAATAAAGAGATAGATGCACACACATAAATCACATCTTCAATCAATTCCGTTTTTGCGGGTGGAATGAGACAAACACACGCAGTCACACAAAACCCGATAACATTATCATTTTTATTACTTGATATATATTTAATATCACAAGCAGAATTAGAAATATAACATAAAAAGCAAGTTATGACTTGTACATTTGCAGATTGTCTAGTAAGATGAAGAGCGCCTATGCATAAAAAAATATACTAATTAAAAAAACTGGGACCTTTCTTATCACTACAATACTACAATTAGGTACTTTGATACAGGATCTATAGAAATGGAAATAGATTATATTGAGATTAAGACTTGAATGCAGAACGACGAGAAAGAAAATTGAATTATATAAAAAAAATATGAAAAAAGTTATAAAAGAGACGCGAAATACGAAAATATAAAACACACATTGTCGCTGCATAAACATTGTCTGAGGGAATATCTGATAACAATGCTTTCGGCTCGAATATTTTGTTGCCTTCACTAGGGGAAGTGAATAAAAACAGAAAAAACATGAATGTATACGCGATAAGGCAAAGCGTTTGTCATCAAGCACAGAATACGACATAACTAAACAAAAAAAGTATGTTATCTTTAATACGTAGGATATTTCTATAGAAATTTTATAAATATTTAATACAAAATATAGTTTTGTTTTAATTTATCCTAAAAATGTTTCAATTTCATGATTAAACCTATAGATCTCTATTGAAAAAGAATTTCCTCAGAAAATACGTACCAATGTATAAATCCAACGTTTCAGAAACATACGAACTAGTAAGTGTGCGTTGTTTGAATCAGGGTATATATCAGCATAATTGTATAGACAAAAAATCAAAACAGATTAATTGCAAATCTTAAATGAATACTTAAGAAATATAATAAGTAGACTATATTCTCTTATGGTAAAATAAGAGAGGACATTTACTAGCAGATAAAAATAAATACTTTGTGTAAGTTTAGAAACATTGAAAGATATACGGGTAGAGAGACCTGGGACCCTATTTTCATTTCAATAGATAATTTATCGCGTGCGAGGATTGCGCACATTAAATTATCTACTAGTTCGAAAAAAGCGTATTTTTCGAGCGTCGTAGATAATCGAAAACACTCGATATTAGTACCAACATTGAAATGTATCAAAAAAATATTTTTATATGGTATCTCATGTCTTTGACTCCATAGATTATGTACATTTTTTCTATATACATACATTTATGATTGTCAATTTGATTTTGTTGTTAGCGTTTTTCAGTTTGGTTTTCTAAGTAGTATCTGTTGCGTGTTTTTTTTTTAATTTTAAAGACTTTGGCTATACTTTTGGACTTTTCTTGCTGTTAATATTTGATCTTTGGCTGTTTTCTGGACTATTCTATCTACTGTTTACTGACCATTGACTCTGTCTCTGGACTTTTTTTGTAAAATATTATGTAGTAGGATTTAGAATTTTATTTTCAATATACCTATATTATTTTAACATTCACATCTTTTTTTCATTTTAACCAAATATCCTTATATACTTGATATCAAATTGCAACATAAATTTTGTAATTAAACATAGTTAAACTTGAGCTTCTATACATTGAAATTATATGTTCACAATACATTATTTTTCATAACAATAAAAAAACTACACATATATATAAACAAAAAAAGTATCTAGAGTAAGTGCATTATAGAGAAGCCACAAGTGAATTACATAAAACCGTGCAAGAGCTCTTTTTGACAGCTGAACCGTAGAAGAGCACTTTTTGATCTGATAAATTATCTACGGCGTTGTAATATTAGAAATTCCAAAATACACTTCGTATTATAGCGTGGGGTGGTGCTTATAAAACTAACTTCGAACCCCTTTATATCATCCAGCGGAGTATCTTAAAAATAATTTTAAATAAACCCAGAGACTACCCTACGACTAGCCTCTTTACCGAGGTAAATGTCCCATCACTGCATGCTATATATATAAGAGAAATGCATTGAAGCACATGAAGGAGTACATGCTTCGGATTGTATAAGAGCCACTCATCGATTTAATGTGATACTAAATATACCAAAAAAAAGAACGGCCTACGCACAAAACCACTATACGTATCTTGGCGTTAAGTGGTTTAACGAACTGTTGCCTGAGCAGAGACATACGGATATTATCGATCTAAAGATATTTTATGTAGATATAAAGAGGGTTTGTGTATAAAAACTGGTTTTATTTATTCATTGTTGTTATATATGTAGATATTATGCACTTATTTTATTAATCGTAATTGATATTTAAATGTTGTTTTTTTTAATATAGCATATATACCTATGTCTATTTTTAAGTATGTTTTTTGTTACCTATGATTATTTTGTTACTTTGTTTTTGTTCTATATTATGTAAATAGTTGCAACTCCCTTCAAAACACGAGTATATCTCTTTTTGAAGGAAGTCATATCATAAAGTGTTTTAATTTATTTTTTGCTATGTATTTTTTTTATGTAAAATATGTCTTTTTGTAATAAATAAAAAAAAAATATTGAAAATCAGTAGATAATTGCACGTTGATAGAAAAACCATAGACAACAATAGATAACTATAGTATGCGGACAGATTCTATTGAAACGAAAATAGGGTCCCTGGCTCGTTCCAAAATGGCCAAACACGACTATGTGAATAATATTTTGAAAGTTAGAATGATAAGAGTGAGGTATGATGACACATAAATGTGATTAACGCAATAAATGTTCGCAAAGACTAAATTGTATGCCATACAATAATTTTATTAATTTATTTGAATCTTCCTGTACATATAATTAGTACACTGGCGGGCTTATTGCCTAATGGCAATTTCTTCCAACCAACCAGAGTAAATGTTAAATATACAAAACAGTGCGTACTATTGAAATAAGTTAATCACATTACAAAATAAATCCAGTGGTCGCGAGTTTGGATCCTGCCTAGACCGATTTCGTTCAACAAAAAGCATTTATGCTTATTTTTCAGGGAACCTAGGAAGATGTACATGTACTTCTTTAACAAGGTCATATTCATTTTTATTAAAAAGAATAAACATAGCAAAAGAAAAGTAAAAAAAAAACAAAAAAGATAGAATATAAGAACAATTCAAAGCAATGACAGGAAAACTGAAGGATAAGGAAAGGATGTGGAGAGGAAGATGTAATCAGGTGTTGTCAGATAAATATTTTTGCTAAAGCCTTTTCTCAAAGATGTTTAGTGAGATAGACGACGTAATATCAGGACTTAGACTATTCCATAGTCTAGCTGAATGTACTTCAAATGAAATCGAATATTTTTATTATTGCATATGCGCAAACATTGGATTTTTTTTTTTTTAATAAAATAAGTGCATAATATCTATATTTACAAAAAACCAATTCTCTCAATAGATGGCGTTCCAACAAAATAAATAAAAATAATAAGATTGTTGTTCATAATTTCACCCATAGATGGCTGTAGTAAAAATTCCTTATTTTCAAGCGAAAAGAATTTCAGTATTACAATATATAGAACTTTCAAAATTGAATTGATAGGGATCTCATTAAAAGGCATAATTGGTGAACGTTGCGCAAGCGCATAAAGTGATCACGTAAACCAGCCGATGACAGGTCGTAAGCCCTGTAGTTGCCTTGATTTCCCGGTTCTCCTACAATAAATATTCCAACTTCGTCTCTATTGAGATAATTAAAAATCTGTCAAATGAAATGCTAAAAAATTCAGAACTATGAATAGGGATAGACAGTAAAGTACATTCAGCAGGTCGAAGTGGACGTCCGTGGCTTGAAAGATATGTAAGTGAATTTATCTTTGAGATACTGAGGTAAATTTGGATTAAAAAGGAAATTATATAGTAATAACAAGATATGTATATCACGTCGCTGTCGTATCTTGGGCCAATGAAGAATGGTGCAATTTTCTACTATTTAATTTCATTTTACGACATTGCATTACTGGATTGGAAATTTAACTAACCATCAGATGACACTTTTACGACTGCCAAGCGTTGCTTTTTGTTACGTAGGTACAATTTCTTTAGTGGCCACTCGAAAGCTTTTAAAAGGCTTTAAGTGCATAGCGGGTAGAGCGGGAATAAAATGAAACTCGCATTTGCATAAATATTTTCGACCGGTCGTAAATTTTCTTATTTTTTATCATGCGAATCTACCTAAGTTTGTTATAACACCGAGAAAATATTATGTTTCGTCTACCTGCAGTAATGTTTCCTAGTATATGGAAATTATTTTGCAGTATTTTATCTTGAAACACGTGCAAAGTTAATTTTTTTACATGAATTTGGTTTTTTACACTGCGTTAATAAGAGACCTCAGTTAGTTAGATATACGACTCCTGTGTCAAAGGTCTTGGGTACCAGTGGATATTTATTAATTAAAATTGTGAATTCATTCAAATTCATAGTTTTAATTTTTTTTTTTTATTATTAATACCAAAAATAAAAAATTACGAAATAAGTACAAGTAAAAATACATCAATAAAATTACACTTAAAATAATTTCAAATATATGGGTTGGTTTGTACCACCTCACTAGGCCAGGCCTGTTCAGAGGTGGTATAAAATAATGTAATATTATATATTATAATAATAATGAAATATTATTTTCAATAAATGCACTAATTTAAACTGAAAATTAAAACACAAGTATTTATTCAATTCACTAAACGGCTAGAAGTATTTTAGAACAAATAACAATATATGTATACAGAAGTTACAAGTGTATTTAAAAAAAAACGAGTGGGTTATGGGCGATTCGACAATCTTTAAAGCCATTTTGATGGAGAACATTAATTTCTTTTAAATTCTTTAACAAATATTAGTTTCCCAGAGGACAAAAGTTTTCATAATACACCATACACACAAAAACATTGTCACGAAACTCATAGTTTGCACAGTCGAGATATTGATGTTAGCAAATTGATTTACCTTAGATCTTTTTAAATAAGAAATATCAGGGGTATGACCAAGATGTCTGTAAAATATTAACCTACTGGGATTCTAACAATAGTAAGGCACCATAACTATTGCAAAACTTCTTAATGGTTTAAAAATTGTTCTTTGAGATCACAAAATCCGCCTGACCAATGGAACCTTAAAGAGGCCCACAAGGAGCTCCTCTTATAGATCTATAAGAGGACACCATTGAATGGCAACAACCACAGGTATATGTTCCGAAGTTTGGTCTGGGTATTGATAGAACTGACATGAGGCAGAGGAGGCAATTTTAAATCGGTGAAAAAAAAAATCCGTGTCCTGTTTAAAATTTAGATGTCCAAAAGTCGGGGACAACCCAGGAAGATTTCAGTCTATTCCTCACGTCAGGAAAAATAAAAACGATATTCTATCAATTAAGCAAGCAGTCCAACGGAGCTGCCCGACATTCTGTAAATTTCCGTAAACACTTCTTTCAAGTACACTGCATGACACTTGGCCCCCTGGAGGGAAAAGAAGAACATTTCCAATTACAGAAGAACGGCCCCGCATAAGACTCACAAGCGTGAGACCAATACCCAGCCGCATAGCAAGCAATGCCGAGATAAAATGCCTTATAGAAGTGACAAGAAACTCGAAACTGTAAACCCCAGTTTGCCTTGACTTTTGTTATATACAATTTTCATATAAATATGCAAATAAACACCTAATATAACAGACCATAGAGTTTTCTAAGAAGGTCTATATTAATCTCAATTTTAAAGAACGCCAGAGCATTTTGATATTTTTGATTAAATATTATAGAAAAAGTTAACGAATCTATGGAAAACTAATAATTTTATGTACTTTACATATATGATATCACAATGAAGTCATACGGCGTACGCCATAGATACAAACACATCATGACGAAACTAACAGTGTGGGCTCTTAACATGATACTCTTTGAGAAATTAATGTAAAAAAAAAACACGAAAAATTGTGAAATTTTGACTCTCCAGTATTCCATAGAAGTGGAGTGTTAAGATATAAATTGTAAGAATAAATTATATACAAAAACAAAAAACAATAATAATAACAATTATACTGGTTAAGGTAAATGTGAAACATTACCTACATATTGAAAATGGAAAATATTAGAAATGGGTGGAGACATACAGAGAAATTTTCAAACATATAGTTTGAAAGGGTTGGAGGTTTATAAATATCTAGGTTTATAAATATCCGCAGTCAAATAAATTAGACCAAACTAAAATAAAAAATTATATTAATATAAAATTTAAAGATAGGATTACAAAAATATAAAAAATCAATCTATCAGCTAAAAACTTAACAAAATCAAAGAATAGGCAATAACGATATTGTCATATTATTTAAGAATTATTAAATGGTCAAAAACAGATTTATATATCTAAGAAATATCTATTAGAACGCGTTTAACTAAATTTTGTTGTCATCATCCTAATTCCACGATTAAACGAAACAGTTTGCCTACGAATTTAGGAGGTATTATTATTACATAATAATCAAATAGATCGAACTTTCTTTCACTAAAAATTTGATAGGCCTAAAGTTATCTGTGAGGCGGACAAAACATTAACAACATTAAATTTAAACTATGAGAATGTCAATAATAATAATATAAATATACATTAAGACACAACCAAGTAGCAAAAATAACACATCATAATTTAGCTATTAAATATAAATTTACTGACGCGATAAACATAAAAATATATTATGAATATGATCCGATTTCATTTTTAGAAAATAATAATATTTCGCTTTATTACGATAAAACGACTGACCAGTCAATTCAACATAACAGACCCGATATAATAATACATGATAAAATTTAAAAAATAACATATTTGCGACGTGGCTATTCAAAATTCTAGTAATGTTATAAAAACTCTTGATGAAAAAAATAGAAAATACACCGCTTTAGGTAACGAGATTAAAAGACTTTTCGTAAAATAATAATATAACCGATCATTATTTCAGCCACTGGCATTATTCCAAAATCGTAATAGATTTTTAAAGGTTAATATTAGGGAATCAGTAGGGTTGTTAGGCAGCACAGAGACCTCCGCTCCTCAGAGCCTAATCCTTTGATATTTTAAGTATCTGGATGGGTGAACTATTCCCAATTGAAAGCTCGATGATGCGTTTGTTGCATTTTATTTTGCTTTTTTAAATAATTTACAATTTACGCATTGATCTGCTAATTCTTTTGTGGAAGTGTATAATGGTAATAATAATAATTGAGTGTTATTATTTGTAGTGCTTAATTGTTATTAATATCATTAGTAAATCGGCCAGCGCCGTAAAAAAATGATGACCTTTTATAATCGTGGCTAAACAAAATAATTCATTCTATATACCCAAAATGTCTCCAACCAACCTCACATTGATAAAATTTTGTCATGCAAATGGTTGCGTATTGGTGATCAGACGCGGATTTAGAAAGTTTTATAACAGCGATTCGGGATGGAGTAATAAAAACTAAAAAATATTAAATATATATAATAAAAGACATAAATATATGTAGTAGATGATAGTTGTAGGAAATATTTAGTTTTTCCGGAAATAATGGAGCATAATATTATATTGGGCTGTTCACTCGCGTAATTGAAGAATCATACATATTCCTAGACTAAATTAAGTAGAAAAAATAATGTATCAAAATTTAGCTAATAAATATGAATTAATTGACATGATAAAAGTAAAGCATGTATGACTAGTAAGAATAAAATAGTTAAATTTTTTATAAATGAAATATTACGATAGATGTATGATGGCTCAACGATAGCAACAAATTAAATAACATCACAACAATGAAGACGTAGAGTAATTTTATCGTGTATTCGTAGGAAGGTAAACCTTACCTCGGATTTGGTTAGCACTCCATCCATTGTTTCAATATCCTTGTGTAATTCTTTTGTATTTCGCGTAAACTTTTGAATCCCGAGCGGAAATGCTTTTTATACGTTTTGTTGGAAACTTATAAAGTAGAATACCTACATAAATTTTCTTGGACAACTTGACTTTAGTTGTAAGAATGTATATGAAAAGGATCTGTTCAAAAAATCGAATACTGTAAACTTTATCTTCAATCTAAAATTGTGTTATCTAAGATATTTAATATTATATCACACTGTCAAATGTCCATAATGAAGGATAAATTGGAAAAATCTTTAAATTAATTATTCAAGTTGTTGATCATTCATTTGAGATGAATCTCTTGAAGTCCGTTTCTGGGAAACATCTTAGAAATTTTATCTGATTCAGTTTCAGAGTCCTTTGTTTTTTACTTTAAAAAATTAAACTTTTTAATTAAAAGTCGAATTTTTATGATTGCATATAATTGATTTTTTATTCCGTCGCGTCAGGAGTCTATGATATTTTTGACATATTTTATATCTCAATACAGAAGAAGTTGGAAGACATATTTAGGAAAACTGAAAATTTAGGAACTTACATAACCTGTCATCGGCTGGTTTTCGTGATCGTTTTAAGCGATTGTGCAACCTTCACCAAATAATGAATTTCTATATATCTAATGGTAAAATTAAAGCACTTGAAAAATAACTGTAAAATCATTAAAATAAAGAGTTAAGGCGTACGTAGTACCTAAGCCACATTATCTGATGAAGAAGTTAAGGATGATATTAGATTGGTCCTCAGTAGTTTTTAGCAAGTACACTAATGTTTGAATCACTAAAACTGCTATCACAAAACTACAAAAAATACATAAAATTATGAATATATAACATAGGTTCGGAACATATAAGTAACACTATGAAACCAAATCTAACATAATGAACTCTTACATTTATACCAATTGCAAATTACAATATCATTTAATCTAAAAACAATTTTCACTATGTATATGTACTATTCATACCACGCAAATGATCCAACGCAATATCGTCTGCTTACTGGAAGAAGTCACTAACTGCGACAGACATAGTTTTAAGAAAATGGCTGTCAAACTTTTTTGGCATTGTTTAGTGTCATAACTTCTTTACTTGTTTAAAGATTGCCATGATTTTTTCAACAAATATAAAAAAACAACATAATCTGACTATGTATATTGTTTAAATTTCATTTTATCTTATAGATGAGGAATAAAATACAAAATTGCAAATGAAGTATTTTTCCTGACAACAAATCTGTCATAATGAATGTGATATTTTTGTATGGAAGATCTCATCAAAATGCTTTATTGGTACATATTCATGTTGTTTTTTGAGTATTATAATATTTTAGGAGTGAAAAGATTTATTTAAAGAAAAGATTTTTATAATATATATTACAGAAGTTTCAAATGGTTTGACATCTCATTTAAGTTTTATCTGTCATTAAAATTAATTTAATTACACCCATATTTTCAGGATAAATTCTGTCATTTTCTCCCTCTGCAGATATTATCAATAAAATCATAAGATATCTGAGTTTGTAGAAAAAAGTATATAATGTGTGATAATAGCAAGTAAGAGTTTATTCAAATATGTGAAAGAATGGTTTATCAAGATGCTTACCCAACGACACCTTCTAGAAACTCAAATAAATAGGAAATAATTAATTGATAAATGAATAGGAAATAAAAAAGAATTATATGGTTATTGTTATTTTTATTTAAGAATAAACTTTTGAATAAAAAGATTTATTATTTTATATTTACAATTAAAACATGCTACTCTCATGAATACTAGGCTCGGGTAAACGCTCTCTCTCCGCTGTATTTACTTATGGTAGCGATTCATACCAGGGATGCAGTTCCTCTGGTATCAGACCGGCCTTAGATAATCGGCAACACTTAACTGTACATTTTTTTTAACGAATACTCCCCTATGGAATCCACGGAAGAGCTTCTTCTACCAGTAATGCAGATCTTCTGATAATCCTCGTATTGCCTATATTTAAAGAAAATGCTTCTGCATACTGCTTCTCAAATCGAAGGGTTTTTATTTTAAGCCAAGAGATTAATGTTCCTTGCTCGGTTTTACTTTAACTCTTGAAATATCTCTTGGGCAAATCACCGAGGTCAAAAAAATCTGAAATAGAAGGTGCATTTCGTAATGTTCTTTTTTACTTTTACACACACTTCTGGCGTTCTTAAAAATATCGATGCAATGTGCCATTGTATACCTACACTGATTTATATTTTTTGGCCAATTCAATCGCAGAGAGCATCGAGTCTCGTTCCATTTTATCACACTCATAAGTAACACACACAAATACAATTATGCACACACAAACTAACGCAAATTTTCAAGTATGTTATTGCAACGTAAATCACGTAAATTAATTAAATTAAAAAAGCAAATTCTCCCTTGATAGGTTTTATTTCTCAATTAGTTGAAGAATTTCCTTATCTTGGAGAATATAAGTAAATGTGTTTTTATGCTGTATTATTTTACTTCAAACATCTAATCTGACTAATTATATTATAACTTTTATCTTCTTTGTGATAAAGCAATATCTGATTCACGTTATAAGCGATATTTAATGATTCGGAGGTGAAGAAGGCATTATGCCAATTTCAAAGTAGCATCGATATTAAAAAAAGATAATAAAGGGGAAAAATTGAAAATCTCGCCGAGATCAGTTGAATGGGGGTGAATGTGGAGAAAATTCCTAAGCAAGCACTTCAATAGTCCTCTAATATTTGCAGGTAGTATTCGAACGAGAGCATTATCACACTGGAATATCTCGTGCTACCGCGTTTCTCCTCGTATTTTTTTAAAATACTCCTTCAAGGCTACACGAGAAAATCTCTTTCAATTGGTTAACCTCACGAAGTGATATTATTATTCTGAAATAAAATGTATTATTTTCGTAAGAAATGCAAACGATCTTCAAATACAAGAAATTAGTACGTTTTTATAAATTTCTTAAATTGGGTGTAGTTGATTTTTATATTTTTTCCAACTGTCGATTTTCAATTTTGAAGTCAAAAAACACCAACTTAGAGGCTTCGCACCATATAAATATGTGCTGTATTATGGAATTACTCAGTTTTCGGAGTAGAACATTTAGTGTGTCTTTGTGAGTCCCTCCCTATAACTTTTAATCCGCTCATTGAACAGAGCTTACAATTTCAGAATATGTAAAAATTTATAGGCCTACAAAACTTCTATACTCAGAAATTCGACTTTTTATTTTTGTCAGGTATTATCAAATTTGAAATTTTACTTTATTTTTTCAGATATTTCAAAAACCATAATAGCTAGAACGCTGAAAATTTTATAAATATAGACAAATACAAGTTCCAGAAGTTCTTAAAAGAATATTAAGAAAAACATTTTTAATGACAAATTTATATGTTTATCTGCCTATATTACCATTTTTTTAATGTAGAAAAAACCGAGATAATTGAATTTTCTATACCAAAGATGTAGTAGCATTTTAAAATTTTAATAACACTTTTTGAATTTGAATTATGGTTTATCATCTTTTGAATTTTCACTTTATTTTTCTATATATCTCAAAATCCATAATAGCTAAAAACTTAGAAAAATACAAAATCTCAAGCGTGTTAGTTTTTTGAAATCCCATAGTTTTTCAAACATTTTAAATAGGGAATTTTTTTGTTATGATAAATTTGTGTTTAACAGCCTATATTTCCAAATTTATTAAAAATATCGAAAAATGCCGAAACACCCCAAACTTGATAATTTAATTTTATTTAAAAAATATGAACTTTAATTTTTATAAAAAAAGTATTCTGTCAACATTCATACCTACATGTTTTATATAGAAAACAAAATATCTTAAATTTTTTATAAATTTGTGTTAAAGTTTGGTACGTATTCTTTAATTACACACAATCGCTATCGAAAGTTGGATCTCATGTGTTACATGCAACTATTATATAAAAATCTCCTATCTCCGAAACCACCCAACCGATTTAAATGAAATTTCCAAAAATTGTATGGTGAATTCCGAATACGTGGACCCGGTAGGTGGCTTTGTTATTGAGATATAAATAAAATATTTTTATTTATTCAACGAAGTCTTTTTTTAGATTTCGCATCCAAAAATATATATCACCACAAATTTTGACTTCCTGACACCACCCCTTGAATTTTTTAAACGAAAAAAGAGTCATACTTAATTTTTAAATTGTGTAATATTATATGTGAACAAATCAATTGACATTGTATAAAATGAGGTCTAGATATAAAATGCGATCTACATACGAGGCGAGGCGGCCTGTAGTAGAGCAAAGTCTGCCCGTGTCCACTACATAGTATTTTAGCAATTCCTTGGTCTTTTTATTGATTTGTAATTTTTATTTTAGTACACTGTATATCTTAGTTATTAAATTTCATATTGCACCTACCACCTCGGAACAGGCCTGCCTAGCGAGGTGGTATAAACCAACCCAATTAATTTGTTATGTTGCTTACATAAAATGGTATATGTAATAAAAAAAATCTAAGTGAATTAAATTAGCGGTCAGAACTTAAATCACGAATTTTTTGGTTATTAGATATGAGGTTAACCCGTTTAGTGGCAACAAAAAACCGAGGTACTTTGTTTGTTGATCATTAAAGAAAATTATTACATAGTCTACAGTTAGTCATAGTACAGTTAGTCATAGTAGTTGTCATATTACATAGTCTAAGAGATAGAAATGTCTAAGAAGAAATAATTTTTTAACTATATAAAATTACTTAAAAATAAGTAATAACACAATTTTTAAACTTTTTTCCACTAATTTAAAATTATTGACCACTGACGTGGTTTTGCTCAAAGAGCATCTACAGAATGGAATTTTTAAGTAATTTTATATAATTGATAATAGAATTCTATCAAGAATTAGCAGTCATAAAAATTTACAAAAATAATTTTTTAATTGCTGTTTTTTCATATTTCCTTCCTTATTGAATATGGTATGAGAAAGGTCTGGAAAGGTTAGTGGTTGCGTTTACCAGCGCGCATCCCTTTTCTAAAGGTGAAAATTACAGATTTTAGTATCATTTTTGTATCTTTGTAAATCCTTTTTGTGCTCTTATACCATCCATTTGATTACAATGAAAGTTGGTGATTTGTTAGCGCACACCCGGAATGATTTCTGAGATTTCTTTTTTTACATATTTCAGTAACAGGAAGTACATATTTCACAAACGGGTGGATTTCATAGATACAAATAACACACAAGTAGGTACTAATAATATTGTGAAAATGTCAAAATTTGCAATGATCACCTTTAAAGAAGATGCTCACTGGTAAACTCAACCACTCCCAAGTGCCAGACTTACCTTTTTCATACCTACATTCAATGAGAATTTAAATATCAAAAAAACATCCATTAAAATATGATTTATAGAAAACGTTGCTATCTCTCGGACTTTATTTAAGTAGGTATTTTAAATAAAAAAATCTAATACCTTCATTGTTAACTTCACTTATGTGCACTATGACGATGGTTTCATACAGTATGAAACCGGTTAGTGCTTAAACATTTTAAAACTACTACTGAAATGATAGCAGAAATTATACGTAGAATCTAAAACATACTGTTTTATTTTTTAATTCTTAAATTTGAAAGCAAGTAGGTATGTTGAATTTATATTTTATAATGGACTTTCACCAAGAAATGTCTGTCGACAAATTATGTAAATTAATTTCACATGAATGTTTCTTCTACGTCAACTGTAAAAAAATCATTTGACCAAAGAGATGAATTGAAAAACCTATAAAATATGTATGTTTAACTTTTAACAAGTACGTAAAGTAACAAAATTGAATGATTCTAGAGTTATTGTGTTAACAGAGTTGATATCCATTTTAAAATTAATAAATAAATAAAGAAGTATTTTTCCACAACATTTTTATAACGTCCAAACAAAGTCTCACCCACATATGGTAACATTGTAAAGTCACTGTAACGCCGCCCACACATGTGGCAATGTTGTAAATGCTGATTGAAGTATGAATATTGTTAATTTTGTTTAGTTTCATTTAGACCTTGACAATGCCAAGTCGCCTTGGCGAAAACTTTCGGTCGTTATGAAAATATTGTGGAAAAATACTTATCTGTATTAATAACAAAATTGAATACATAATTATGTATGTACCTACACTCTGTCCTATAGTGTTTTTACGGCTACCCACTCGTTCAAGCATTATGTACACTCATGTCACTTATAATTTGACTTTGAAATCCATACAGCGCATCGTACCTGAATGAAATATAAATTTTAACGATGCTTGTTTATGATTTTATTTTCAATTAAGTCACCCTCTTTCCTCAAACCAATAGCCAAACGATCATTCGGTATCTTATGAAGGTAGAAAGATATCTGGTACCTAAACTTAAAGGGTTGAGAACTAATAAACAATTTAAAATAATGAGCATCCACAATATTGAATGTCATAATATTGTACAGATATTATTTGACAAGTCTAGAGTAAAAGGTGACTTCTATCGCCTGTATAACAGAAGACAAAATAATAATTTTGCTAAAGATCGATCGATTGGCTCTTAGATAATAATATTGCGATAGATCTGTGATATTACGCGGACAACCTGAATTAATTCGTATTGAACGATTGAAGTTGAGGATTAATATACACTCGAATAAATACTCGTCTGGTTATTGATAACTTCAAATAAATTATGTCAGCGGAAACCAATTAATTACATAAAATCAATTAATGTGGTTGTGTTTAAAAAAAACATCATTATAAAAACCAAGTTTGTATGTACATACATCAAAATAAAAATCTTTATTTAATGTCAAGAAAAAGTTCATGGTTAATATTCCAGCTGTCGATTTGTTTAATGATTCGACAGTATTAATCTCAGTCCCGTGTGAGAGAATCGTACAGTGTAGAGTAGTAGAAATTTACATGGTTTTTCTAACTTTCAAGTCAAAAAAACATCGTAAATGGAATTTGTTTTTTGTTTATTAAATCAATGCTAAGGTTTATTTGTGAACAATGAAACATGTATTTAAAAAAAAATCATAGCATTACTGTTTACTTATTAGTTGCAAATGATCTTGATGAGGGAATGGATTGTTCTGAAACTTATTGCATAGTTCATAACAAGAACGTGGTGAAAAAGTTACTAAAATTATGAGAAAAAAATAAATATTTATTTTAATTTAAGAATTTTACATCAAAATGTTTAATATTGAATCAATCGCAGTACGATATAATCAGATACAATATGAATGAGTCTGGATAACCTTTAAAAATACATTCTACTAGTTTTGGTGGTATAATATATACTAATCTTATTCGTCAGTGGTCTCAATCCTGGGTTTAAAGCAACAAATGAAACCTTCTCAGCTATTCCAGTCTATCCCGCGCCACCCTCTTCAGCTCATCATACGTAAACAAGTAAATCAAATAAAACCTTGAAAAATATATTTTATACCGCCAATGTCAAACGAAGAGTTTATTACATGATCTATTTTGAAACGACATAAATGGTACGTAAATAATTACTCATTATGGTTAAAATTGTTACATTATTTCCTTTAAAAATACATTCTACAATTTTTGGTGGTATAATACATCTTCTTCTTCTGCGGTCTCAATCCTGGGAATTGGTTTGCAGGAACAAATGACACCTCCACCGCGATTCCGGTCTATCCCGCGCCACCCTCATCAGCTCCTCATACGTACATAAACAAATAAATCAAATAAAAAGTTTCTTCACCTTGAAGAAATATATTTTATACCGCCAATGTCAAACGAAGTGTTTATTACATGATCTATTTTGAAATGACATAACTGGTAAGTAAATAAATACTCATTATGGTTAAAATTGTTAAATTAATCAAAATATCAAATGAATCAAGCTGAAAATATTTTAAACATGTATTGTCATCTGGAGTACACAAGATCTCTAACTTGCGAAATTCCATTACAGGATGTGAAGTTAATTAAAAGGATGTAAAAATACGAAGTCATATGCAACCAACGGAGTTTATTTGATTCAGATTTTGGAGCAGATTCAGTAATTTTTCACAGCAGTATCAAATTAGGTCCTTCTCCCTTCCTTCCTTCCTTTCCTTTTCCGTCACGGCAAAAGTGTGAAATATAATATGAATACCTATGTAATTGTTTTTTGAGTATATTTAAATTTATTTTTTGTTGTATTGTAGGTACGTACTTTTATGATTATGTAATGTTCAACAATTGTGGACAAAGGTAATTATTGGTCTGTCTTCTTTTCATTTCATAGTGTATTTTTTCTGTTCATTTTATAAGACTGTGTTTGTCCCTTAAATAAATAAATAAATTACAATGTGACATGACAATTTATTTCGTGGTACCTAATGAAGGTCCAAAGAACGAAATAATATAAAAATAATATTTTCTAAAACATGGTCAATATGTTGGAATATAATAAAATATAAATCTTTAATATAGTTTAAATACTCGGCGGATATTTTGTGGTTGTTCATATTAAAGATTTATAACCGTTTTGGCATGTACATGCCAAAACGGTTATAAATCTTTATTTCATCATTCATTGTACGGTAATTTACAATTGAAACACATACTTTTTACTCCTCAATAACCCAAGGGGATTAAGTGGGGAGTTATGAAATCGCAATTTTTAAGATTCGCTACTCCCACCACCACCCGCTCTGCCTATGGGGACTGTAATCGGCCCCTTCACAGAACGCTAAGTGAACGACAAAAAAAAAATGCATAGCACGAAAGTAGCTCATGGAGCCCTCTAGATTAGCAATCTCGGCACCATAGTGCAAAAAGAAACAATCAACGAGTGCGAACAGAAAATTCACACCCGTGGACTGTCTATGACCTCAGATCCCCCTACATGCAGACCATCAGAGAAGTGACCAAGATCTCTGGAAATAATTAATTTAACGGGAATCTTCTAAAAGTAAGGCACCATATCTATGACAGAAAACCTTAAAAGCTTTATAATTTTTCTTCGAGATCACAAAATCCGCATGACCAATGGGACCTTGAAGAGGCCCACGGACAGCAACGAGGAGCTCCGATCTATATGAGGACACCATTGGGTGGCAACATTCCCAAAAGATATGTTCCGAAGTTTGGTCCGGGTATTGACAGAAATGACATGAAGCAGATGAGGCAATGTTAAATCGGTGAAGATAACTTTTAAAGTTTCCGTGTCCTGTGAAAAATTGGGAAGTCCAAAAGTCTGGAACAACCCAGGGAGATTTAAGACGATACCTCACGTCGGGAAAAAATAAGTAGGTAATTCTTCCCACTGAGCAGGCCGTCCAGCGAGTCTGCCAGATGTTCTGCAAATTTTCATTTACAGTCCTTTCAACAAAGCCGCGTGACACTCGACCCTCTGGAGGGAAGAGAGGAATATTTCCGATCATAGAAGAACAGCCCCGCGTAAGGTTGAAAACAGCCCCTCTACGCTGAAGTTCCAGATCAAGGGGAGTCATGCCTGTCAAAATTGGCAGTGCTTCAGTGGGACTCGTTCCATATGCTTTGGATAAAGCGATGAGAGCGAATCGTTGGCCTGAGAGCAAAATTCTACGTATATGTTGAAGCTCACAGGCGTGAGACCAACATCCTGCTGCATAGCAAGCAATGCCGAGGTAAACTGCCTTATAGAAAAGATAGGATACTTGAAACTGTAAACCCCAGTGTGCCTTGGCGATGTGTGAGATCTTTAAAAAAGCTGACTTAGCTTTGTCGACACACAATCGAGCATGGTTTTTAAAATTTGGTCCTCTTTCCAGAACAACTCCTAGGCAAGTGATTTGGTCCCGAAAACTCACATTTGTTCCAGAGAACTTAATAGACGGCTGTCTACGTAGTAAGCCTTTGAAAACCAAGCCATATGTCTTATTAGGAGCGAAGCAAAGTTTATTTTTTACACCCCAGTCGGAAACTAAGGAAAGAGCTTGAGTAGCTGAGTTCTCAATAAATCTACGGGAATTACCACGGACGAATTTTTAAGATTATTTACCCAGATTAAAGTCGATTCTTCACGTCAGGAAAAAATAAAAATGATATTCTACCCACTGAGCAAGCCGTCCAATGGGACTGCCAGATATTCTGTTAAATTTTCGTAATCCCTTTTTTAAGAACACTGCGTGACACTCGGCCCTCTGGAGGGAAAAAAAGAACAATTCCAATTACAGAAGAGCGTCACCGCATAAGATTGAAAATAGCACCTCTACGCTGCATTTCCAGATCTAGGGGTGTCATGCCCGTCAATATTGGCAATGCTTCGGTAGGACTCGTTCCATATGCTTTGGATAAAGCAATAAGAGCGAATCTTTGGCCTGAGAGCAAAATTCTTCGTATGTGTTGAAGCTCACAAGCGTGATACCAACAGCCAGCCGCATAGCAAGCAATGCCGAGGTAAACTGCCTTATAGAAAAGACAAGAGACTCGAAACTGTAAACCTCAGTTTGCCTTGGCGATGTGTGAGATCTTTAAAAAAGCATACTTAGCTTTGTCGGCACACAATCGTGCATGATTTTCAAACCTCAGTCCTTTTTCAAGAATAACTCCTAAGCAAGTGACCTGATCCCGAAAACTCACATTAGTGCCATTTATTTACAGAAGAGGCATTTATTGCAGATTATCAACTAGTATCGTGCTGAGATTTTATTCTGAAAGGTTTAACACAATGTATCTGTGTGATGAACCTATGCTGGTGAACATATGAACCTATGTGTGCTACGTGCCATGTACTGCGTGTTTATTCTACTTTATCGATTATAGACCAAATTATTCATTCGATTATTTTCAAACTTTGCAAATTAGTATATCTAATACTCACTTAGATCCCAATAGGTTTTGAAGGATATCTGAACAGTGCTTCTCAATTTTTTTTAACTGTCAAATATTTTCAAGTTACTCGAAGCTCAGGTAGCATTATTTTTTTTTTCAAATTGGTAAAAAGGCAATCATTTTCTTAAAATGGCATTGAATAATGGTCAAGTTTTCATAATAAATATTTAAATCAGAATAATTTAACATGAATCATTTCATAAAAATGGTGTAAACAAAATTTGAATTATTTGTGGTGACTTGGTAGTGACGAGTTTAGCGTTGGCCACAACCTACTCGTTTATTTATACAATAATAATGGACAGATAGCAATCACAGATGCTAATGTTTATTGTTGAGTTGTTTAGTTTGACGATACGACTAAATAAAGTATGTTTGAGATTATCATATTACAAAGTAAATCGATAATTATTAGACCATATTGTGATTGTCAGTAGAAATTTGAAATGTCATCGGAAAAGTTAATAATAAACGTAATTTTGGTTAATGCCTTCTAATGATCGCGAGTGGGGCTAATGGCACGGAAATAACAAACTTCCTCAGATCAATGAAACTTCTATTTGGGGGTTAATTTAAATGATCGCATTTCCCTCGATCACATTCCCTTCTGTTGCCGTAAAGAATTCGGGACCTTCTTCAAAATTAAATTGTCCGGAAGATTTTTGTCAACAATGCAAATCGAAGGATCCGTTTTCTAATCAACTTTGCAAATAAATGCATACTTAAATACCATATTATACCATGACGACAAAATCCCAAAATATGCATGCATATTTTTATTTAGATCATTACATCTAATACCTACATTATTAACAAAAAAAATAGCACGCGGTAACCAGCAATGTGTGTGTACAATATGTGTTTCCCCACAAACCAGCCTCGTCATACTTAGGCAACATTCAGAATGGGCGCTGAACATCATTGCTGAACGACCGTGACGTGAGATTTATTCTGCCTGTTATATTGTAGATTATCCGGATATTACGAGAACCCGAAAACAATGATAATAGAAAAAAGTGGAGGTACTGTTCTAAGCTGGTGCTACACAGCATATTGTGTAATGCATTCATATTTGTCTCAATATAAACGAAGTAATAGTCAGCCATCGCATTTTAGTTATGTGGATATCTGACTCGTTAGAAAAAGGTCCCCATGCGATGGAGACAGTTTTAATTCATTGTGTTTTTAGTTTGGATCTGTGATCTGTATGTCAATATTATAATTGGCGATATAAAATAAAAACTGACTCTACTGTTCATAAACAGCTATTGTATTGTATATTGTATCGGTTTCTTCTGCTTAATGTATTTTTTGGCTGTCATCTTTTTTTGTGAACTTTTTACTGTTTTTTTTGTATACCTAATAGTAATATTGTAAAATGTACTAACTTTACTGATAATTGCTTCGGAACAGACTCTGTCTAGTGAAGCAGTTATCTTTAATGTATTTTGGTTTTAATATTGTGCTACTAAACAAATAAATAAAATTTTCTGAATATACAAATAAGTCTCATTCAGTGTGGCAATTTGTTATTGAGAGGGTGTTTAATTAATATATTAAGTTCTTTATTTGTCGACAATATAATGAAAGTTTTAATGATATAGACATATTTTTCCTTTCTTATAATCAATTCCGGGAGAGGGTTAGGTGCGAGTGCGGACGGATATCATAATTTCTCTACCATATGTAGTTTTTCTACCTCTCACATTCCTCCACTTTTCTATTTCTATTCCTACAGTTCCTCCCCCATCTCCGTCATTATCCTTGTTGCTTTTGTCATGTATATATTTTTTTTTAGTTTTTAATATATAATATTAATATTTTTTTTCAGAATCAACTGTAAATACGTACTTTGTGACAGTTTTTTTGGCCTTGATTTAATACTCATTGTTTTATATTCATATTAGTTGTTAATGCTGTTATTGTCCCAAATAAACCAAATAAATAAATAAATAATTACTTTTTAATATAATACTTAGTCAACAATCGAAAACCCTGAGGGTTTATCTGAGGTTGACGAGTTCAGTATTTACATTTTTAATATAATATAATCAGTTACATTTCTGTCATTGTCGTAAGCGGACGTGAATATTGTTATATTGCTATGGCCGAGTTTACTATGATAAGGACGGAGTTGAACAAACTATCGAATAGTTCTAAGGATGTGAAAATACGGAATTCTATCGAGGGAGGACTCACAGCCCTCGAATTATCTTACAATAAACGGCTAAATGGATTAATGGAGCAAGTTGCGGAATTGCAGGAGAAAATAATACATATTTCGGACACACATGTAGGTAGGATCGAATCTTTTGTCAATAGTTATCCGCCACCTACTCAATATAGTAATACCAATAAATCGATCAAGCGGCACCGAGCGTCCGTCACAAAGTTCCCACTAATTATTTCATCGACGGATTCATCCGTCACGGCGGAAGATATTGAGATTCGTCTGAAAAAGGATTTAAAGTTTGGACCATTGGGGATTGGAATTGCGGGAATGCGGAAGACAAGGTTCAATAAACTGATAATCACTTGTCCAACCAAAAATGACACAACACTCCTGCATACTATCATAAATGAAAAATTTAAGGATAAATTTTTTGCTGAAATTCCGAAGAAGAGGAAGCCATTGATGATATTTAACCTTTTCCGTGCTAAGCGTATGCGAAACAATGTAACACCTCAGTGCGGCGCAATTTTCGGACAAAATTAAAATCGTCATATCTCAATAACTACTCACCTGAGATACTTGAAATCTTCGACGAGAATATTCGTTTTTAGCTGTTTTAAATGCTGAGTACATTTTTTGTTTATTTTGTTTTTCTGCATACTATTTAACTGATTTTTTCAACATTCCAGCTCACAAAACCATGACTTATTAGCAAAAAAATATCACATAGGTAAAAAAAGATATAGGAATGTATATAGTGAATAAAAATTAGCTCAAAATTTATGAATTTTTATGTATTTCTTCGAAAACAAACACAGTTTTCAACAATTGCTTAGTACCTTATACGTTTGTATGAAGTTTATCTGTAAGCGCTATGACCTTTGCGCCGCTGCACCGCGACTTTATCAACTTATATAGTAGAAAATAGTCATAAAATCATTGGTTGTTATATATAATACTGAAATAACTCAACAGGCTCTGAGTACTTACTTTTTCGGAACATTTATAAAAGCAAAATTCATTCATAATAGCAAAAAATGTTAAATGTATTTTGTCTATCACCTAGTAAAATTTTCAAAGTCGGTAACACAAAAAATCGAAGTTACTCTAAAATACTCATGAACTTAAAAGTTATTTTGAAATATGAATCAACATTTAAGACACAAATAAAAACATATAAATTTACAACAAAATACTTTGCTTTTATAAACTAAATAAAAACCGAACATAATTATTTTTCTAAACCGGCGCACAATCTCTACGAACTCGGATATGGGTTATAAGCAACATTAATATCCATACAAAGCGGTATCTCAGTGCGGGTCTCGATTACGTATCGAGATGAAATAGATAAAAAGTAAACACTCTACTGCCATCTACCGAATTTTTTTAAAAACGTATTTACTTAGATAAATGATTCGGTTACACGATGTAATTATTATTTTTTGGATATGTCGATAAATAAGATTTCTACAGCGAGTTAAAGTGGAGCATTGTCCATCACGATTACCTATCGAGATCCGCACTGGTGTAGCGTATGATTCATCACGATAACGTCTCGAGATTAGCACTGAAACGGTTAAAGGTATTATTAGTGATTATAATCAAAATAATTTTAAAGATTATTTAATATCGCAAAATTCCGACATACCATAATCACTACCTGATCCCAAAGACACTAATATGAGCATCAAGAGAATAGTCAAGTTGAGGAAGGATCCAGCTTACGTTCACTACATTGTGGAAGTGAGCCCAGCGATGAGACGTCACTTAGTTGCGAAGTACAAAATCAATCTTGGATTTCAAAGAATTGGTGTATATGACACGGATCCCGTGGTACAGTGCTTTCGATGCCTCGCATTTGGTCATGTATCGACCAAATGCCATAAAATGGATAAACCACCCATATGTTCCCACTGTGGAGGGAACCATAAATATGAAGACTGTGATAAGAAGCAGAACCAACCTCAGTGCACAAATTGTATGTTTTATAGAAGGGAAGGAAGAGCTAATGCAACCACTGATTGTAGCCACAATGCCTTTGACAAGAAGTCGTGTTCACAGTACAGAAGAATGTATAACCTTGCATGTCAGCGAATCGAATATTAGTATGTATATAATATTGGTATATTATTTTAGTGAGTGTGTATGGTATAAAGATACAATTTTTGTGTGGGTTTTAAATTTAACTTTTTATATTAATAATAATTATATTAATTACACAAGTTCCTCGTTTGATGTTGGTGGTGAAATACTGGGCTTCATTTTATGTACACTACTACTAGCGGTGTGGTACAACTCTGTACTATTGAGTACTGTCACAAAAAGCTATATTTGTGTTGGTATTATACTGTATGATAATAATGTAAATATTTGTGAATATTATTTGATGTTGTATGGTGTAGATTTGACAGCGAATATAAAAAATATTTTGAAGAATGGACTGCACCTGTATTGTTCTGTTATTATAAATAGCATATACTGTATTGTGTGTATAAGCATACCACTCCTATATATAATTTATTTTGCATTTAATAGAATATTGAAATATATAATATGCGTGGATAGAAATATTGATTGTATATGTATGAGTAAGTGCCTTGTTACGCAGTATGATTTTTTGTATCAGGATAGTCATTTATTTAAACTTTTTTTATGGAATTTAATATTATAACGGATTATATAGATGGTAGTTATAATATTAAAAATGAAATATGTATGTCATCTATAGACTGTGACAAGGTATTGTCTCAATTATCATCTAGTAAGTTAGTGGTCCTGCAACTGAACATAAGAAGTATACAAAAGAATTTTAACGAGTTTATTGCTCATTTAAATGAATTCCGTAAATGTAATATGCCCGATATTATAATATTGACAGAGGCTCATCTTAATAGGTATAGCCCGGACTATTCATTGCCTTATTATAAATATTTCTCTACTTCAAATTTTATCAATAAAAATAGTGGAATATCAGTATTTTTAAGTGAAAATTTAAAAGATGTACTCGTAGAAGAGATTTGCATTCCGCTGGTTAACTGCCTTAAAATAAATTTTAAAATTAATAGGTATGATTTTTACGTTGTTGCTTTGTATAGAACCCACGGATCAGAGATGGGTGCATTTCTCAGGGGCTTAGAAAGAGTTGTTATGCCATTAAGAGGTAAGAATGTAGTGATAGCTGGGGATATTAATATAAATGTTGCGGATGAATACGAAGGAACTGATAAGAAAGAATATATTGACCTACTCAGTGACCATAACTTTAAACTTTGTTCAAAAAAATATACACGTGAATTCCACAACCAAACTCCATCATGTATTGACCATTTTTGGGTTAATACTCCGATTGAAAAATTGGATAATATAACAAGTGTGATATGGAAGAATTCGATCACTGATCATCACACAAAAATTCTTATTCACAATTTAATAATTGATAAACATGCTGATAGGGAGGAAACTAGTAAAATATATTTTTCCAAACTGGATAATAAGTTACTGAAACAATCGCTCCTATCTGAAAGCTGGTCTCAGGTCTATGAGTGTGAAAACGCCGAGGATTGTGCGTTAATTTTTCATAGTATTCTTGATAGATATATCTCAGCAGCAACCTCTCAAACGGAGACAAAAAGGAAATGTCAATCCAAATATAAACGAATAAAACCGTGGATCACCCACGGAATAATTGTATCTATAAGATATAAGGAAGTGCTATATAAGAGAACAATGCGATACCCTAATGATATTTCGGCAAAGATAAACTTTAAAAAGTATAGAAACATTTTAACTAATTTAATCCGACGTACCAAGAACGACTATTATAAAGATAAAATAAGTCAAGCCGGACAAAATGTAAAAAAAATCTGGGATACTGTAAATATGGCAATGAATAGGAAAACAAAACACCAACCTATTGTTAAAGTAATGGATTACAAAACAGATACAGTCTTGGACGTTTCAAATGATACTAAGAAGTGTGCTAATATTTTCAATGTTTTTTTCAGATCTGTGGGTCATACTCTTGCTAGTAAAATTAATGATAATTCAGATGATGTAGATGTTGATTCAATTCAACTAATGACATCATCTGACTCTTTAAAACTAAGGGAATTTAATATGACATCTGAGAGCGAAATAGAAACCATTGTCAAATCAATGAAAGGTGGATCATCACCTGGATTTGATAATATTACTGTTGATATAATGAAAGAGAATTTGAACATCTTGTCTAAACCTTTAACATATATAATAAATGTCAGCTTAAAAGAAGGAGTTTTTCCTTCAATTTATAAAATATCTAATGTTACTCAAATATTCAAGTCTGGGGATGCGATGGACCCATCCAATTATCGACCCATAGCTTTGACATCAAACATTGCTAAAGTATATGAGAAGGTTATTAAACATAGAATTTTAAGTTATACTAATGACATAAAACTGATTAGTAGTAATCAATATGGTTTCCGCGAGAAATTGGGTACAGATGACGCTATCGCAAGACTGACGTCTAAAATTTGTGATGCTCTTGATAAACATAAAAAATGTATTGGAATTTTCATTGATTTACAAAAAGCTTTCGATAGCGTTAGTCATAATAGATTGATCAAAAAATTAAAATACGCTGGATTCGATTATATGGCCTTGAGTTGGATGCGTAGCTACCTAAATAAACGAGAGCAGTTTGTAAAGTTAAACGGTGTGCTTAGCGACCAGGTCAGTTCACAATATGGGATCCCACAAGGTACTGTATTGGGACCTGTACTGTTCTTGATATACGTTAATGATTTATATAAACTGGATCTTCACTCTAGTGTTATTTCCTTTGCCGACGACACAGTCATGTTGTCTGTGGGAGAGACATGGAGTGAGGTAACTGAAAGAGCAAATAAAGATATAAATGTATTAAAGGCTTGGTTTAATTGCAATATATTAACATTAAATGCACAAAAAACTACTGTAGTGCCTTTCGCTATTCAAGGCAAAAATATACCAAATACGTTAAATATTAAAATCCACCGACAGGATTGTTATGCATTTGGTTCTTGTTCAGAACCTCAGTGTACCACACTAAATGTGAGCAAGAATGTCAAATATTTGGGTGTCATAATTGAATCTGAAATGAAATGGAAGGACCATATATGTAAGACAGGAGAAAGATTGCATAAAATATTTTATGTTTTTTACCGTATAAGAAATTTTCTGGATATTGAAATGCTTAGAATGACATATTATGCATTGGCTCAGTCTGTGATGCAATATGGAATAATTGGATGGGGAGGGTCGTATCCTGCTCACTTGAAATTATTATATACCATACAAAGAAAGATTATTAAAATTATTTTAGTAAAGCCAAGCGATTTTCCCACTGAAGAGTTATTTTCTCAATTTAAAGTTAAAAAATTAAATGTGCTATATAAAATAAATGCAATTAAACCAATATGTATAGAATATTTCACTAACCAAATTCACCCTATAGACAATCTAAGAATTGGTCCTCGCACAATTGGAATGATAAATATCCCAAAGAAAAATACATCTTTTGGCCAAAATCATTATTCATATTATGGGGTGAAATGGTTTAATGATTTACCAGTGGATATGAGAATAGTGGCGCAAAATAATTTTGGTGGTTTCATGGTATTGCTGAAAGACTTTTTGAAGTAACATTTTTCTTGTGTATTCATTGTGTGTTGTTTATTTTCAATTTGTGTATTTTTATTTATTCTACAGACCAATTTTGTATTTTTTTTTCTCTCTTTATATATATAATATTATGTATGTTTGTATCTAAATATGTATGTATGTTATTGTAAATAGATTAGTGCCTAGATTAAGATGTATGTATATAAATAGATTAGATAGTTTGTAGATTTGTGAAATGTGACTCACTTCAAAGCTCGAGAAAACTCTTTTTGAAGTTGAGTCATAAAAAAGAAAACAAAATTATAATGTATCTTTTTAAAAATTGTATATATTGTTGTATTGTGTATTTTTCTTTGTTATTTTTAATAATAATTTAATAATAATAAAATACTTAGTCAACCATCGAAAACCCTCAGGGTTTATCTGAGGTTGACGAGTTCAGTATTTACATTTTTAATATAATACTTAGTCAACCATCGAAACCCTCGGGGTTTTCGATGGTTATTTATTTATTTATTTATGAGGTTGACGAGTTCAGTATTTGGTAGTTTTAATATAGGTACATGTACGATGCAGGTTCCATCCTACGTCAGCCGAGTAACTCAAAGAGCATGCTCTTAGAGCATATAACTGTCGTCATCGGACGTCATCATGTACCTTTTCAAGTGGGTAAAATATTTTGGGCATGTAGTATATACATGCAAGAGCTCATCATTCATATCATTTAGTATTTTGCATTATACTGTACACAGGTAAAATATATTTCTTTAAGTAGTTTAACTGTTAGTTGCCCGAAAAGGTATACAAAATAAAAATACATTATTCTAAATGTACCTACAGATCCTACACATCTTCATCCTTAGAGCTGATGATAACTAAGGATGATTCTGCGGAAGAATCGATCCGTTCGAACCCAACCGGCGCGCGGCGCTTTGATGACGCAAAATTGAAAGTCACAATGTTTACTTCGAAAATACCGATAATCGTAAAAAATAATTCAAATATATTTTTATATAACTACATGTAAGTCACTGTTAGATTTTTTTATTAGCTAGTCTTACCTCTTACGAGAGCAATATTTTTGCTGAATCAAATCGTTGAATCGTATTTTGTTGATGTATTTCACATAAGGGAGTGTCAGCTTAAGAGAGATATTCATCCTTCATAATAAAATCCAAATACCTACCTCTTTTTCGACAAAGCAAGATGTTGGTATTATTATATATTATTATTTTTTTATATTTGAGTTTCTTATTTACCATTATTTTGATGAGTAATTATTATTTTTTGTTTAAATTGAGCAATAATTCTCATCCAAAAACCACAAAATAAAAAAATAAATATTTGATAAATTTTAAGTATCTTGATGAATCAATTGTGAGCAGTTTGATCATCTAGTAAACCAGAGAAACCGGGTTCAAATCTATAATTATTATTGATGAATTGTATTTTTAATTCCTTTCAATGATGATAAAAGTGTCATAATACATATTTATGCCGTTTGGTATGACATGTGTGTTGACTTGACAAAAATAAAAAAAAAACTTACCGTTTATCAGGCACTAGATATTGTTCCAAAATATCGTTTTAGATTTCAACGGTTGGTGACGTGTTCCTGACTTCTGAAATGAATGAAGAGATTTTATAAATATATGTGGAAATACGAAAAAGCATACTTATTTATATTTTAATAACCACAATAATATACATATAACATGAATATACATATTATCTTCCCAAGAGATGGAAAGGATGATGGCGATCCACATCTCGAAGGAAATTGATGAGGGCTAATAGGTATAGAATGGGAGAAATAAGAAGAACATACACGTGGTATATATGTTACTATTTAAAAACTATTTATTTAATGAAGATTATTATTATTAACAATTCCTAATATGTATTATGTATTTCCACTAAAATTTGTATTTCGGTTTCGTACAAAGTACATTTTCAAGTAGTATTACATAATATATGTATATGTACGTTCCATCAAGTCATGTCCATGTTATTGAAGTATGTAAGTAGAGGGAACCGAGAGGCATACAGTTAAATTAAGATAAGCTTCAGATTTAGCAATCTTTGAGGTTAAATTAATGAAATAATACTATAAATTTACACAACAATTCATGACAATTTCATACTAAACGTAGATATCAACCAATTTTAATGATTAAATGTAGAGAAAGATTAATATTGGATTATGATCGAGTACTGATTTATACATTTTTAAGATTGAGACAAGATAAGAACGTTTTAAGAATGTGTCATGAGTAGCCCCTTGTCTTCTAATGTACACTTCTAACATGTACTTCTTTCAGAATATTCTTCATTAATTCGTTCCATGTGACCAAACTACCAAAGTATGATAACTTCTTTCATTCTGTTACCAATATTATTTTTCACGTTACACTCGGCTCCGCGTTCCTTATTTTAACATACATCTTTTTTTACATATCTTTAAGCGACCTAATTTCTATGGTATTTATTGTACTTTAAATACATCCATGGTATGTTACAAAAAAAATAATATCAGTGATATTGGTTTTGAATGAGAACCTAAACCTCTCGATAATCTTTCAAGTAATGATTGGACAAAAGATAAAATTAAAGTTCAGGTTAAAAGAAGACATCTTCTTGATCTTGTATACGAGAACATTAATTTTCTTCTTTCCGTCTATAAACCAAATTATGTTATTACCATAATTATTTTTCATTCAATTTAACGTTAATCTTCTCATTTTATGACTATCAGAGTAAAGATCGATTAATGAACAACTCCATTCAGTCCCGTGTGATTGAATGAGCGAGTAGTCTCCATAAATGTTTCAAAAGGAAACATTTCTAACTCTAATACACACATACACCTATGTATGACTGTTCATTAACCATATTTCCTATCAAAATTCAATCTACTCTGATAGATAAACTACTATTATTGTTTAAATTCAAATAATTGACTCTGAATTTAGCAATTGATTGTTTGGTTTAGACATTTTAGATTAATTACAAATATAGAACAAGTTAATTCAGATTTAACGATGAGACAAATAATGAAATAATAAGATTACAACGAGGAATGAATGCATGTGAAATTAAATTCATATCGAGTTATCAATGGCATACAAAGTATGTTTAAAAAAATAAAGTATAAAATTTTACTTATTTATTTACTTTTAATCACACCATATTTACAATGACAACAATAAGTAGATTTCTGCTGCCCAACTAGGTAATCCTGTTCTAGGGGTAGCAAACTCTTATTCAATTTTTGTCACGAAAAACAGAAAAAAAATAAAAAAGATTAAGGTCATATTTATGACAATAGATGATCCTTTAAGTTAATTTTTTTTGGTGTAAAAATAGGTACCTACATATGTACCTACATAATATATGAAATGCGTAAGCTCGATGCTCCTCTGTTAGAAACGAGTTTTTAACTCTTTTGAGATAGTAGGTATCTAATTAGTTATTTTATTCTATATTTTTTTATGTTTTAAAGTTGTAATATTGTGACGTATGTAAATAAATATAATTATAATGAATATAATATATAAATATAATAAAAGGCTATTGAAAAGATGTGAGTTATCATACATAAGTATATAAATAATAATGTTTGCATCAAAATAATGTGTTTAAACTTACAAAATTAATATTAAAGAAGTACCTTTATTATATGTATGATATCACCACCATAACATTTTGAAGCGTTATACCTATGTAGGAATGTGGGTTTTTATTTTTCAAGTTCTATTTTCATTCATAAACTAGAAAATTTTAATGGTTAAATATTCTGCATATCACTTCGTTACGACCAGTGACGTCAGGTAAAGTATCATCCGAATGTTTAATTATGTTCTTATGTTATTAAATTCGACAACTTTCATACACTTTTTTTCAACGAATGAACTATCAGATATGTACCTTCTTTGTGAAATCAAAATAAATCTAAGACTTTAATCCTCCCTCAAGTATAAGACCTGATCTCATTTGAGAGATAAATAAAAAATGGTTCACTTTAATTACAATACACACTATGTATTTTTTTTTATTTCTCAGAACAAAAGAAAACTTAAAACTCAATAAATAATATGAAAGTACCGTTATTACCGAAATTTTCTTCACAATGTATATGTGTGAATGCTGTAGTGTACGGCACGTTTATTCTACTTTGTCGATTATAGAATATAGTTCTCATTCTTTTATTTTCAAATATTTCAAATTTGTATAACTTATACTCGCTTAGACCCCATTATATTTCGAAAGATGATCTGTGCTTCTCAATTTTTTTATCTATCAAATTAATATTACAGTAATAATATTACAGATCAAATTAATATTACAGATCTAGGCTGCTGTAATTATTTCCTGTGGAAATGGGGAAAAAGAGAATCTCCGCAATGTAGATTGCGGAGATTCTGTGCAAATTGCGGTGCAGACTACCAAACAGTTCGCCACATCGTTGAGGAGTGCCCACTGCGCAGATTCCGAGGGGACCCAACCAGCCTGCATGGAACGGAACGGGATGTCATGGACTGGCTATAGCAACTGGATCTAAGACTTTAAAGAATACTGGGACGCAACCACAAATGGTGAAGAATCCTGCCCATCTGCCATACGAAAAGTAAAGTAAGTAAGTAAGTACATAATATAACAGTGATTCCATGCTCAAGAAACTAAAAATTTGATAATTTCAAATAAGTTAAAAAGGCACATCACTTTCATAAAATATTATTGAAGAATTCTCAAATTTTCATAATGAAACATTTAAGTCAAATATAATTTAACAAACTCCTTTCATGAAAATGCTGAAAAATTTCCATACAAAATTTGATTACTTTGTGGGTAGAGATGAGTAGGATTGTATGTAGTTAGGATTAGGATAAGGATTCGGTAAGTATTTAGGATTGCTTGTAGTTATTATTGCGAATTATTGCGAGTCGCAATATACATTGAGTGAAAATTGATTGCAACTCAACCAAATTAAAATAATTGAAATGATACTCGCACGTAATAGGTATTATTATTTTATATGTTGGCCACAACCCACTCGTTTTTATATATTTTCACTCGATCCTCAAGCATTCACTTGTATCTCACATGTATCAGAGAAAACAAAGATTTATACCTAAGACATTACATTCACAAAGATTTCAAGCTGTAACGAAAATAAATGTGTTTTTATCGTATGTTTTACGAGCAAAAGTATTTAATATGAGAAAGATACCGTTGCAGTATCTTTAGGTAAAATATTTTTTTTTAAATATTGTTACCTACATACTTGTAATTTTTTATATCAATCCGTACCGTTCAATTCTTTGGTCACATTTCCAAAAGAGAATTATACTGCCTCGAGAAGCTTGTTGTGATGGGCAGAGTATAAGTATCTCGTGGTCGAAGACCAGATGAAGTGACTGCGTTCTGCTCAGATCAGCACGGAGGTAGGCCACACAATGAGCTGCTAATTGCATCCACCATCATCTTTTGTAAGGCATTGATATAACGTAATTGTATACAAACACCTCAAAACTCTTTATACGTGTAGAATTGATAATACATTTAATAACGTTTCATATTTTCATTATGTGTGACGATCTTATTGGTTATCCCGCATTCAAACAATAAGATAATGACGAGATGTACCTATACATTACAAATATTGCAGTAGATATTCACCGATCACAATTCACTCACAGAAACCGATTAAATAACGAGGTGGTGATGCAACTTTATCAACAATATTCAATTTGCCCCCACTGAGTACGTTCATAATATTGGAATTGAAACATTGTTTTATCAAGTGCATCTTTTCCCTAATTGGATGGAAAAATAATATGAGGCATTCGTGGGGTTGGTACCTACTATAAGTACTCAAGATATTTTTATACCTAAAATTGATTATTATCGTATGAGAATAATGAATCAGTGTCATTGTAACAAAATGAAATTCAATAAATGAAACACTAGTCACAGTGCTTTTTCCCTGCGAGACAATTGGTACTGATGCTGACATGATTGTTGTACATCAAGACCAACAGTGGAACAACATAGGAAAATTTGGAAATACTAGAACAAAAATTACAAACAATTGAGGGGGGGACTGCTGCCAACGTACCTATTTTTGAAATTGATATACCATCAATATTTCTAATCAAATCGTTTCGAAAAAAATAATTTAGATAGTTTGGATATTAATAAAGAAAAATATACCTTAACTTTTTGGTAATGTTCTGTATAAATTCTTGTAGAAAAATAATGGCATACCACGATTTTCAACGTTTATCTTATATTTTTAATAAACTATAAGGCGTAGTTCAATATATTTTTTTTAATTAAAGAAGACAAAAATACCTAGAAAAATATGATGTGAAGTTGCATTAATGCATCAGGTTAAGTAAAAAAACCTAAAAAACATTTATTTTCCATTCAGCGCCATTACGAAATAAAAGTTTTTTTTGGTTTATTTACTTAACCTGATGCATTAATGCAACGTCACATAATATTTTTCAAGATATATAGTTCTTCTTTAATTTATAAAAAAAAATATTGTTCTATACCTTATATTTTTTTAGAAATTTATGAAAAATGTCCAAAATCGGGATATGCTTATTATTTTCCTACAAGAATATATACAGAACATAATTAAGAAGTTAAGGTATATTTTTCTTTATTAATATCCAAACTAACTAGGTTATTTTTTTCAAAATGATTCGTTTTGTAGTAATGATGCAATTTCAAATTGAATGAATAGGTACGTTCGCAGCAGTCACCCTCTTAAGCTGAAAAACGTTTTTGAAAAAAAACGGTAATATTAACAATATTTTTAATTTTCTCGTCCTGGAGAGCTTATATGTAATTGCAGTTTGTGTCATGCCCACTGATTTACGTTTAGGTAAATATTTGGTAAAGTGTGTGGCACATAATATAAGCGTTTGATGCGAAAATTCAGCATTTGATGACAAACAGGAATTTTCATCACTTGAGGAGTAAGTCTTGTTCACAATGTTTGTATCAATGAATCAAAACGAAAATTGCATCACAGCGACAATTTTTCAGTTTCATCGTGTTTGTCTCAACAAATCAAACAATTAAAATATTTTCAATAAGTATCTCCACGTAAGTTCATACTGTTTCATACTGTACAGAAATTTTTGGTTTACTCTTGCTCTGCCTCACGTACTCTGCATGTGTATCAATCTTGTCATGACATACGCACGTCCTACGTTTTAATAATAACAATAATAATGAACACTTCCTTGCACCCAGCGCAAGTGTCGAGTTTATTCCCGTATGGACAATTGATTCCAACTAACCAGTGTTTCCAGCCCAAAGAAGGATAATTTGAGTGAGAAATAAATTTAAATAAATTTCCCTCTGCTGGGAATCGAATCCAGGACGCCCGCACAGAAACCGATCGGCTTACCAACTGTGCCACGGCGGTCGGCCTTTGACTCCTTCCATTGCCTAGAGGAGAAGGCGACTAGTTTTCAATGCCCTCTAAATTTGCCTTAAACCAAAAACGCCCCCCTAGATCTCTTCAGCGCCCACCGTGGACGGTATCGCCACTTTAGGGAACCGCTGATTTAAAGGATATAACTATTCATAAGCTTGAATAAATCCATAATACAAAATAAAGGGATTCATTACAGTTGTACAGCTGAAATAAAAAAATAAATAAATAAAATGAATGCAAGTGAAGATGAAAGGCCATGTCTACAAAACAATGATTAGACCGGAGATGATATATGGTAGCGAAACTTGGGCCGTCACACGAAAGATGTGCGGAGTCACAACGAGAGATAAAATCCGTAATAAATAACGTATGAGGTTGCCTGGGCTTTTACGAGATATCTCCGATAAGCTGATGGAAAGCAGACTGAGGTGGTTTGAACACATTCGAAGAAAACCGCCAGAAAACGTATGTATCACTGCACTGGACTATCGAGTTTCCGGCATAAGACCAAAACGGCGCCCCAAAAGACGATGGAATAGTTTGGCGGCTGAGGATATGCGGGAATGTGATGTCTCTGAGGACGATGCTCAGGATAGAACGAAGTGGAGGAGCGCAGTAAGGAGAGCTGACCCCTCCACCATGTGGGATAAAATCTAAGGAAGAGAGAGAGAATACTGTATTTTATTTATTGTTTGCTTGTTCCTTTTACTTATGCTATGAAAATTACAAATTTTAGCCGGAGTAATATTTGACGTTCCTTTTCTCCTCGTGTCTCGAATGTACCCGCCCAATGATAATGAAAGAAAAAGAAATAATGAATAAATGGAATAAATAAAAACTATGTTTAGGTATAAGGTACTACTTTTATATAAGTGAAAACATGTAACTTAGGCATGAAATTGTATGTATCATTTTTGTTTTTATTATTATGTATTCTGAATGTTTTCCAAATAAAATAATAATATAAACGTTATAAAATTGGATAAGGGGTGGATAAAGAAGAATTTTTCTCTAGGTCAGCTTGAAATTTCTTGTAAAAGTCATAATTGAAGGCGAATAATTTTAGCTGGAAAATGAAATTGGTAAATGCATAGCTGCCGCCGCCGCCCGTACCGCGCCGCGCCGTTCTCACCGTACCATACTTTATTTTAATTTCAACGTAACACATGGTCGGCGAAGAAAATTAATTTTAAAATCATATTTCAAAAGTTGATACTTGCTAAGAAATATATAAATATTTTTTTTACAAATACAGGTAATGAATGATCATGTCATTTCAATTTGTACTTGCGTAGTTCTAATTGAAGGTTATATTTTTTGATAGGAAAATGCGCTGTTAGATTCCTGCGTGCTATAGTTTCTTCCTTAGATATATGTATACTCGTTCGCTATGTTTTTACTAAGGTGGGAGACACAACCAAACATATAGGTAACTATTCAGAGATTTTCTAACAACCAAGTATCTTCCACTGCAGGTTTCCATAAAGTGAATTTCACGGGTTATTTAACTGACTTGAGAGCCATAAAGAGAATTTTACAGATTATTTTAAGTTCAAATTTATAAAAATCCCAATATGTTTTTTTGTGCTGAAGAAGTTGAAAAATATCGTTTCGGCGATATGTATTTAGTTATGCCATAACATACCATCATGACGTTTCCCAATTTAGGGTATATTTTGGGGTTTCCGTCAGATTTATAGATTTATCTCTTTATTAAAGTTCATGTATCGTCTTATTCACGCTATTTGTGATAACTTTTTCTTAGCCCATCCGGTTTCTATCTTATTTGTTGAACATTCATGGCTCATTCTTTTTATGGGGCCAAACATTCTCAATTTATTTTTTTATCTAATGATAAATATATCGAGTCTGGCGTTTGGTTCTCTCTACCATCCTAAAATAGAAAAACGTCGTGATGGCATGGTATAGAAAACAAAAAATATTAAATGAAGGTAGATTTTGTCATTTTAAAATTGATGAATCTAGTAGATCGGATTATGATGAATCTGATAATTCATATATAGGTAGGTACATAGAAATACTTGTAATGATCAATATATTTAAAGGAAAAAAATATATACCTAATGTAATATGATAGAATGTAATATAATATAATGTTACATGATGGAATGTAATATAATATGATATGATGTAATATAATATAATTCGTCATCCCAGGAGGCATAGTTTCTGAATAACAGACCAACTAGGTCTACTAAGCGAAGAAGAAGAATACAGACTCCCAACACGGGTAGGTACTCGCCTACCTAACGGAGGACGCTATAATGCTTTTTGTGTTATGTAACTTAATTGTTTATGAATAAGTAATTGAAATAATAATTTGTAAAAAAATTCAGTCGTACCAAAGTCCAATAATCTAAATCCAAACAATTACTATGGAATCGGAGTTAATTGTAGGAACAGTCATTTTTAGTTTTCAATAAAATTTAATTAATGCTAATAGGATTTGAATGGTCGGCTCGATATGATTATTGAATTGATCCAAATAAGACTGTTGTGTTAAGCACACGAATGTCTAGAATTTCTGCTTTCTACAGATATGCAATCGTAATAATACCTTGGCATTAATTTTGGTAGCGTTGAAACCACATATCTGTTTGGTATCAAATTTGAAATACCGTAGAATCCATTTAGAGGTTTTGCGAAGAGCAAGTTTTTGCGAGTAATAAATCGGTCCTTTTCTAAATTTAGAAACTCTAGAGAGATTCATATTATAGAAGTTCGTGTAAACAGTTCGTGTTCATATATATATTTATCAAGCAGAGTTTAGTGACATTGACATATAATTTTTGTAATAGATGAGTTGGCATCCATAATACCCACAATCGATACAAATGTATGAAAGATTATTAAATATCTAATAATACTAAAGTTTTTGTGTTAACAGAGTGGAAATCCATTTTAAAATTAATGAACAAGTATACCAAAGTATTTTTCCACAAAATTCAATTAAAATAATTGAATGTTTTCGTCGAGGTGACTCGGCTTTATCAAGGTCTAAAATGAAACTAACCGTTCGGTGATTTTAATATATTTTTGTAGAAAAATACTTTGGTACATTTGTTCATTAATTTTAATAAAAAAAAATCTTGTTTTTTAAACTCGCCAGAATCATTTATTTATTTATTCAATCTATGCACAAACGTGTTTTTTAACATGGCAACGTCGGTGACACCTGGGACCCTATTTTCGATTCAATAGAATCTGTCCGCATACGATAATTATCTATCGTTGTCTATGATTTTTCTATCAACGTGCAATTATCTACTGATTTTCAATAGGAAGTGTATTTTGGAATTTCTAATAGATAATTATCTATTACAACGCCGTAGATAATTTATCTACTGAGTGTAGCAGTAGTTCAGCTATCAAAAAGAGCTCTCGTACGGTTTTGGATTCTCTATAATGCACTTACTCTATACACCTACATTTAGTTTTTTAAATTGTTTATATATATATGTAGTTTTTTTTAATAGTTATAAAAAAAATGTATTGTGAACATATACTATCAACGTATAGAAGCTCAAGTTTAACTATGTTTAATTACAAAATTTATGTTGCAGTTTGTTATAAAATATATAAGGATATTTGATAAAAATGAAAAAAACATGTGAATGTTAAAATAATATAGGTATATTGATAATAAGATGCTAAATCTTACTTCATACAAAAAAATCCTGAAAACAGCCAAAGGTGAAATACTAACAGCAAGAAAAGTCCAAAAGTATAGGCAAAGTCTTTAAAATTAAAAAAAAAAACACGCAACAGCCCCCCTAGACAACATGCCATTTAAGCTAAGCGTTATCTCGCTAAGCGATAGTAAATGTATGGAATTGTGGTGGCGGTGACGTCACGTGACATGCCATTTAAGCTAAGCGTTATCTCGCTAAGCGATATAACGAAATGTATGGAATTGGTGGCGGTGACGTCACGTGACAGCCACCAATTCCATACATTTACTATCGCTTACCGAGATAACGCTTAGCTTAAATGGCATGTTGTCTAGGGGGGCAGATACTACTTAGAAAACCAAACTGAAAAATGCTTACAACAAAATCAAATTGACAATCGTAAAGAGATGTATATAGAAAAAATGTATACAATATATGGAGTCAAAGACACGAGATACCATATAAAAATATTTTTTAAGACATTTTAATGTTGGTACTAATATCGGGTGTTTTCAATTATCTACGACGCTCGAAAATACGTTTTTTCCGAAGTAGTAGATAATTTAAAGTGCGTGATCCTCGCACGCGATAAATTATCTATCGAAATGAAAATAGGATCCCAGCTATTAAGATTTGAGTCCATTATACTCTTCCGAAGAAACGTACTACGTAGCGTTGAGTAGGGTTTGCAATCTGCTAAGAAAAATATTATTTCGGGTTTTTAAAAGACCCGGGTTGTAAGAAGGTGGAAACACAAAATTCGGAAAATCGTTTCACAGCCGCAGTGCCAGGTTTGATGTCTGTAGTGCTGTGTGGGTGGGACGCCAGCCCTGTAGATACCAGTAAGTTGTAGTGTCAGGTCGATGTATGTGGACATTTGTGTCCCATTCTGATTCGTTTCAGAGTACGAAAATGTCTATTAACCAACGGGCGCTTGTGTAAAAGGATTTCATCCGCGCGGTTCGACGTAATGAGGTCCGTATAAATGCAGTCAACTTTTTGACATTTCTCATATACTAAAATTCAGACAGATAAATTTGGACGAATCGGAGTGGGACATATTTCGAATTGTGTGAAGGATTTTGTATTTTTATGAATTATTGTGCTGTTTTTCTTTTGTTTAATGCGAGTTTTGTTTTATTTTTACCATATTTTTATAATGGCCAAGAGGCCGTGTATGTAATAAATAAATAAATAAATAAAGCGATATCTTCTAAGCAACCCAAGCAACTTGCCTCAAGTAAATTTGCCATCCAAAATTTAATATGGCATCTAAGAAGATAAGAAAATACTTCAACGAATAGGCTGATTAAAGAACTAGAAAAGGAAAAAGGAACTAATGGATGAAGGAATAATGCTCATGAATTATTTGATAATTTATTTTCTTAATACTGAAAAATATGTTTCTGTTTCTTCTTTAATGTCCATAACACAGATTTTTTTCAGCTCTTTTTTCGAAGTACAATCAGCAAGACTATGGAATAGTCAAGTCCGGATATTGCGACGTCTAATTCACATTGTATTTTCAAGGAAAAACTAGAGAAGGAATACTAATCGTTTAGCACCTGATTCCGATATCCTCTCCTGGTTCTTTCCAAATCTTGTGTTTGCTATGATGTTTTTCTTTTATTTTTAATATTTATCTTAGTGTAATGTATATTTTCTCCGTTTTTATTTCGCTTTCATTCTATTGTTGATATACATATCATATAATTTTGTCATACTTTGTTATCTGGTTGGTTGAAGAAATTGTCTAATTGCAAATAAGCCCGCCTATTTTATCGCCTGCTAAAGGGCCTTTACTAGGCGAAACGGTCGTCTTGAATAGGAGTAAAAATAAAATTGTAGAAGGGAAAACAGTGTTTATTCAATATCTTATATTTAATTTGTACAAAAAAATCATATACATTGTAATATTACTGGCTTATCGATTATTTAAATAAAACCAGATAGAGTTTGTCTTAATGTAGATGGACTAAGAATTAGGTACTAAAATAAATTTAATTAACATTGTCACAGTGCAATATTTGGTAATAGAACGAAAGTATTTGTTGTGTAATTGTCAATGTTGTTAAATAAACGTCGATTGCTTTTATGTTCACCGAAATCGTATCTGGCGCATGCAATGGACTTTATATCTAAATTCTGTGTATTGAACTGGTTCCTGTAAAGTAAGTTTCGGATGGGATATAGACCATGGAGCGGTACTAACGATATTGGGGCTAGGTTGTGGCCATAGGGGCCTAGCCAGTAAAGTTGAGGGTGGCTGCAGCCCTACCCTAGGATTCTGGGCAACAGGTCGGTGCCCCCTTCAATTCTTACCTATGGAAGAGCAGGGCAGACGCCTTAATGCCTCGCTCAGCGGTGACTCATCAAACGTGGCGATGAGTAAGTCTGCATCATCGGGCGATGGAAATCGAAGCACTGAAAGTACTGTCCGGTGGTGTACCTGAAATTCGCCAACATGAGTACTAAGGGGTGGAGGAGCCCCCCGTGATGATTGGTCGGCACGACCCACTCGGCGGTACCCGAGTTGATGACGAGACAGGTGCAGCTGACGCTGCGCCTGGTGTGAAAATCGAAGAACTGAAAGTACTACGGGCATGGCGAAGGCTCCCTGTGGCAGTCTGTTGTTCGTGGAGCTGCTGGGAGGGTAACCCCTGCTATGATTCACGGACCTTCACGAGTGTGGTTGGACTCTAAGTGGCAGTGGTATGAAATATGCATGGTGGTAGTTCTTGTTTCGTCCGACGAGCAGCCGCTCCGGGGATGAACAGAACACTTATTTCTATAACATTCCCTATGGAGTGGGGTAGGTGACTGCGACTTTTCCTCATGGTACTAACGATTAAGTGTCCTCTCGATGAATTCTGCCTTTTGGCGGGGAATCAAAGGTATTTTAATCTTACCATCATTTGACGATTCGATACCAAACACTTTGGTTTTATGATTGTGAAGTACCTCTGAAAGTATCAGAAATATGTTCTTTGTGAGGTAAGCAGAATTACTGAAATGTACCTGTGGAAATACCTTAATAAGTATATGTATGTGTGAGATTACATCATTCAATTTCATCTGTAATTATTAAGGTCGGCGTTTTCTACGTGACAAGTATCCACACGATATTATTGTAATGGTTTAGTACGAGATTTAAGATTTTTCGTGCCTCCCAAGAATATTGATATCGTTATGGGGACATTTCACTTCCTAACCCTGCGTCTAGCAACTAAATGGCTTAGCAGATGGATCCAATACTACCTTAATAGATTTTAGTATCGTTAAGTAAATTAACATAGTTTGGAAAGGTACTTTAATGTGGCTATTTTAATTTTATGTTTCGAAATAATCGACATTCAGGCAAAATGTGAAATTAATGCAGCTTTCGATGAGTTTATTAAAGGTACACATATTAGTCCGAAAGATAGCAACGTTTTTGATGAATCATTTTTGAATGGCTTTTTTTTATATTTCCGTTCTTATTGAATATAGGAATGAAAAAGGCAAGTCTGGCACCTGGGAGACGTTGTGTGCGAATTTCCTTTCTATAGGTGAAAATTGCAGATTTTAACATTATTTCAATAGAATTTGTACGTGTATATTATTTTTACATATAAAATCCTTTCGTTTGAGAAATATGTACTTACTGTTACTAAAATATGTAAAAAAGAAGAAAAATGAAATGTTTCTATAAGAAATCTTCCCGAGTGTGCGCTGAATAAATCACCAAGTTTCATTATCAGATCGATGGTACAAGAGCACCAAAAGGACTTACAATGATTCAAATGATACTAAAATCTGCAATTTTCACCTATATAAAGGGGATGCGTATTGGTAAACGTAACCACTCCTAGGTGGCACTTACCTTTTTCATACCTATGCTCAAATAAATATCAAAAAAACATTTTTTTGGCGTTGTAGTTAGGCAGATTAAAGTTTGTCTTCAATACACATGCAAGCATGGAATGAAAAAAAACATGTAATTAAGCATAGAAACATCTAAGTACCTAATTTTGTATAAAAAACTTAGAAATATATACCTGCATGAATTACATATCAAAATAAATAAGGAATTGAAATTAATCCAACTGTCGATTTGTTCAGGAGAACTTTGTTCTCTTAACATATCGACAATGTATCAAGCCAGAATACGCGAGAATTGTATGGAGAGGTCTACTTTTTTCATGGCTTTTCCAACTTTGAAGTCAAAAAACACCAACTTAGAGGCTTCGCAGCATATATGTTCCATACACGGATTTACTCAGAATTCGGAGTAGAACATTTCGTGTGTCTGTGTGTCTGTGTGTGTGTGTGTCTGTGTGTGTGTGTGTGTGTGTCTGTGTGTCCGTCCCCCCCTTATAACTTTTGATCCGCTCAATTTACAGAGCCTAAAATTTCAGAATATATAAACAGTTACAGGCCTACAAAACTTTTATACTCGGAATTTTGAATTTTTGTTTCAGTCAGGGGTTATCAACTTTTGAATTTTTATTTTATTTTTCCATATATCTCAGAAACCATAAACGCTAGAACGCTGAAAATTGGTACAAACATAGACAAATACAAAATCTCAAATTAGTTTTTTCAAAAAAATTCCAGGGTTTCTCAAACATTTTTTATTAAGAAAAATATTTTTTTTATGATAAATTTATGAGTTTAACTGCCTATATTTCCAAAACTTTTACAATTATCGAAAAAAGCCGAAACATCCCAACTAGATAATTCAATTTTCTATAAAAAATATTAACATTGTAGTAGAAGATCTCAATTTTTTTTTAACAATTTTTTTAAAAATTGAATTTAGTGACGACATCGCTTCATACATTTTGTATGGCAGTCGCCTATACACAATATGTAAGAAGACTTAATAGTTTGTTACTTCATCTCCAAACATACATACATACCATCATGCAATTTGCATATTCTGGGTAGGAAAAAGGATCTTCCTCCATACTATCCTATCTTGACATACATACCTACATATGTTGTATAGAAAACAAAATATCTGAAAATATTCAATAATTTGTATCTATGGGTTTATAGTTTGGTACATATTCTTCAACTATACATACTATCGCTATCGACAGTTGGATCTCATGTGTTACATGCAACTAGTATATAAGTTCGGCTTGTAATGTCACTTCATTTGGTAAAAATATATCGAAAAAAAAAATCACAAAATGGTTAAAGTCGTGTATGTTACATATGTAGGTAGTCAATCAACAATAAAAATATGAGATTAAGCCAAAGAATTTCATTTTGACATATCCATGTAATAAATTATGTAAAAAAATTTTTACCCAATAAAATTCACCATAATCTGAAGACTTCTGGTGATGTTTATCGTCCCATAGATCCCGACTGAAAACACAATTAGAAATACCGGGAATCGAACCCGGGACCCAATCAACTAAGCCACGAAGGCCAACGAATATTTAAATCATATGGTTTTATTATGATAACTACGTACGTGCTTTCTGTGAGAGTTAACTTGAAATGTCAACATAAGAACACCATAATATTGAATGATAGTATTCTCATGAGAATACCATAATATTGAATAATAGAATTGCAACCACATGAATTTTCTAAATGTAATTAATCCGTCGGTAAAATATGTTATTCCTTGAATGGATTTAAAAATGTTGACCTTGATCTATTAGTTTATTGTTATTAATAGCGCGCGCTTCTTGCAAGCCACACCGTCAGATTGGGAGTTTATTTTTTTACAAACTAATATCGAACATTGCGCTAGCGCTTAAAGTGGTCACGAATACCAATCGATGACTGGTCTGTTAGCCCTGTAGGGGCCCTGATTTCACGGTTCTTTTATAAAATACCAACTTTGTCCCTATTGAGATATACCTATCAATTTATCAAAAAATAATATGTATTTTATATTGAATTAAAAAATTATATTGAATTAAATCAAATAAGAGAATTCTCATTATTTACAAGAGTAGAAAGTTGACCAAAATAATTATCGATTATGGTAGTTCACATAACGTGGAAGATAAGAACGTTATTAAAAAATAACCTCTACAAAATATTCGCTTTATCATATTATTATCACTAGTTAGGTATTTCATCTAATTTATGGGATAATCAATATATTGATCAGCACTGAAGTTACGTATTAAACAATCAGGTGAGGAAGGTACCTACTTATAAAATAGGTACCGTACATTTAAACTTCCTCGACCATTATTTTCTCAAAGGTTTATAATATTTTACGTCACCTCGTACCCCACCCTTCAGACCTTTATTTTTTGCCCATTGAATTACGTCTGTCCACAATATCTTATTTTCTTATTTCAGCTCATATTATCATTATTAATCCACGCAGGCAACTTACCTGCCTGTTATTCTAGGCACACCTATACAATTGAAGATTAAAACATGCTTTCGGGTTATTTATATGATTCATACTAAAACCACGTGAATTCCTAGCAACAGTTTTATCCTGCTTGCAAATATTCCCCATGATACATAGCGCAGCCCTAATTTAATAATAAGCTTGACTTTTAAAATTTACGTGGTAATAAATTTTTCTTAACGGTTGTGCTCACGTGAGCAGAGTGAGGAGAAAAGTATCCAATTTTATTTTACAACGCAACATAAAATGCAGAAAATGAATTGATCTCTATTTTGTTATCTCATTCATTAACTTTGTTATATACATCAAACGTTTTTAATATACTTACCTATTTCATTAAGCAGCAAACGATAAATAAAAATCTATTACTCTAAATGGCGAAAATTGATATTTTTATGATATTATGAATGAACAATTATTAATGTATTATTAAGTATCGATGATATTACACAAGGTTTAGTTATTTATTGTTAATGCTTATAAAATTGTGTATTTCGATGTTTATTTTACTACGTCTCAAACACCTTTATTCCTGCTCAGATGGATCTATTGTAATGCGGTAGTTTGCTGGTATTACTAGATATACTAATACAGAATTTGAACCTGTGGTCCCTGGTTCAAATTCTGCGCCTACCGATTTCATTTTCCCGCAGTACAAATTATTTCTTATTTAACAGAATAAATTTCTTAATATAGAATGGTGACATAATATTTCCTTGGATCTCGAAGGAGCAAAAAACACTAAGGGCCGAATTTATTAACAATTCTCAAATGGTGACTCTGAGATTTCTCACGTAAGCACTACTCAAATGAATCTGAGAACTACTAACAATGTCCTATTAATAAACAATACTCTGAGTTTACTCAGTCGAGAACAATGAGTTGTATTTTTTACTTGATAATACCAACACATTAAGGGCCGCTGCTTTGGGATCCTGAATATTTGTTGCATACATAGACACGTGCGCACTTATTATTATAACAATTAGAACAAGATATGGGATGATGAATTAACAATATAATAAAACAATGAATCTACAATGCCTCTCTAGATAAAAAAATCCAAAAATCAAAAATACAAAGAAAATTGCTAATTTAGCAACAACCATGAATATAACAAAAAATATAAATACATAGTAAAAAAATATATTACAAATCTAGCAATAAAACATACAAATAATAAAAAAACTATGGTTGTGGGTATTTATGTATATTTTAACTATGATGAAAAAAGTACAAATTCTTACATCTATAATATCTAGTAAAAATATTAAACAAATATAATACATATACCTATAAAAGAAAAGATCATATAAAAAACAATCAAGGTAGTTTTACAGAAAACATCACTATCCCTATTCAATCCCTGAATTTAACACATCATAGGTATTTATGGCAAGTATCAGTCAAATAAAAAAACAATGTTGAAGTTAAAACGAAATAGGTAGCCAAATATAATAAATAAATAATAAATAAAATTTAATAATAAATAAAATTAAATAATAAATAATAAATTAAATATATGTTGGAGCGCAAGCCGAAAATTTAACGAGACGCAATACACGAAACTGACAATTTATTGTAAAATACATAAAGACGAAGTTATGTACACGCATATTATTATCTCTTTCACTCGGTATAGCCCTGTCTCGTTCCGTCTCTCTGAGTAGTTCTCCAAGGCGGGTAGCCAGGCGACTTGAGCATTCGATATATTTCTATACACTGAGCTGCAATGCGCGTACGCGTTTACGACATACCTAAGCATTGCATTTTGTTTATTAATACGATTTTGGGGTGCTAAGCATTGAGCAAATACTAAGTACGTTTTATAAATTCGGCCCTAACTTGTTAACAGATCGAAGAGGATTGTAAGCAGTGAAGAAAAGAACGCTAAGTAAAGAAAAAAAATGTTGCTTCCTTCTATAATAAATGTAAAAAAAAAACTTTAAGAAACCCGAAAATGTAGATTAAATTAATAAAGTATTTAAGTATGAACAACACATCCAATAATTATTTTAATTATAAATATATATTGAAATATTATTATTCTACGAAGTTGGTACAAATTTGACTTTTTACAATTATTTAGAAAATTCATTCAAAGTGGTAAAGTTTTAATATATAAATGTTTATCATATAGTACAATATTATTTTTCACAAAACTTAAGTTGTTTATTCGTGCCATTTTAATCTACTTCTTCCATACTACAAAAACTTCCAACATCCATTTTTCTAATCCAGTCTTAGTGCCTAATCCTAGCGCGCTTTCTCTTAGAATATATCGTGTGCTCTCTTTCCATCTTTTTTCTCGCAGCAAACATTCTCACTCATGTAGGTGGCTGGTCCTAGCTTAAGTGTCGTGGCAATGTACTCTTATTTATGTCTAATGTTCTCTTTTGATATTTCTTCCCATTAATAATAAACGTACGTGAAATATTTCGAAAAAGCCTATATTCATCACCAGTTTTGTCGCGAGAAATACGTGTAATGCATAGAAATATTCCATTATTTTATTACAAAACTCTGAATCTCCAATGTATTTAAACTGTACACGAATACCGAAATATTGTTATCACGTACGGACATATTTGAAATTTGCGAAGTAAATTAAATTTGTTCATTTCATTGGTTTATTTTAATTCAAAAATTACCATGAAAAATGATTGATGCGAGTATAAAAAAATTAATTTAATTTTACTTCATATTGCTTCTCGGCCAACTAACAGATATCGCATGCACCCAATAACATGTTTCTATATTCTGGAGACTGATTATACTAACCATCTTACAGATCCAGGCTGGAAACTCGAGTAAATCAGGGTTTCCATTGGGAATCGTACCCGGAATCCTTTGCACAGGCGTCGGATATCTAACTAACTGAGCCACGAAGGCAGACATTTAGCTTTTTTTTTTAAACGAATGAATACATATGTCCTTGTAACAAGTAGGTACATATACATCTTCATAATTTCCCAAACTAAACATAAATTTTACATATTGGATTTATCTTTATGTTATTTAATGGACAGAATGTAATTATCGTGTTCAAAATGGCGATAATTATGTAAAATGTTTGTAACAAGCATATATGCATCCTCATACATTCCCTTAACGAAACAAAAATGTTTGTAAATTTTACATATTGATTTATCTTTATTTTATCAAATGGACAGAAAGTAATAATCGTGTTCAAAGTGGCGATAGTTATGTAAATTCAAATAGCGTTATCATAATAATTGAAATACATCGCTGTAATAATTATTTTTGGAAACGGGAGAAAATGTGGTAGGTATTTATCCATTCATTGCTATAAACGTTTTCTTTTTGAAAATTTGTGATCTACAAAGTCGAGTAAATATGTATTGAGTGGGTCATTAGCATGCGTGTGAATAATTTATTAATAAATCTGAAATAATTATTATCCTTTCGATTTTGCCAAACTTACACCATAGTATGGGTGTTATGTTTGCCTAAATATGCATTGCGAGTACTGTGTAGATAATACACTGTGTAAACATACATAACATTTCCCTCTGCTATATAGCTACATACATAGATTGTCCGGAAAGTCATTTTCCAGGGTCTTTAGATTATTAGTATTTTTTCACAGCCAACTTCACACTTATACCTATCGCAGTTTTATTATATACCTACTTTGACGGCTGACATATGTAACAAGTTTTTTTTTATTCTGCCCAAAATATTTTGTTTGTAAATACGGATTGCCGATAAGGCAAATAATATTTACTATCGAAAAGGTAAAAATCGTACTGAAGAGATGTATTGATAGAGCGCTAGTGCAAAAAAACGGATTTACTAAGTTTTATTCGATGTAAAAGTTGCACAACGATCTGGAAGACCAATTGATGCTGATGAAAACAAAATAAAGGGATTGATTGATGTAAACTGATCACTGAGAGCATTTGCTTGGGTGTCAGATTTTCTCACACACCTCTCCTAGGAAATATTAAAGACCGGACACTTGGTGTATACAAATGACTCAGATGTGTCATTTTAAATTCAGACCTTACACTGCCACTGGTTAAATTAATTATTATTCTTCTTATCGTGTTATGGCAGGTCCCCCAGACGTTGACGACAACCGTAGAAAAAGTCTCCATATCAGTTCTCATACCGGTTCATTTCCCGATGTTTCGAAGCCAGGAAAGCTGCCTTCTTCTGACCCCTCTACGACCCTCAATCTTCCCCTTCCTGACGAGCTGAAGGATGGCATAATTTTCACCTCTCAGAATATGGCCGAAGTACCTACAACACTTTACGGAGCTTAACATTGGTGAATAATTCTGGTGTTGGCTCTACGTTGTAGTACTTCAGTGTTACTGACCATGTCAGTCCACGATATTCTAAGCATTCTGCGGTGGATCCACATTTCAAATGCGTCAAGGCGGTTTATAATATTAACTTTGAGTGTCCACGCCTCCACTTCATAAAGCAGAACTGACGACACATAACACTTGACCATTCTTTGTCTCAGCTTTAAGTTGATATTGTCGTCAAGGGGAAGATTTTTCATTTTGTTAAATGCCGATCGCGCCGCTTCTATTCACTTTATACTTTTTACCTATACGATCTTAAAATCCGATGAAATCCTGAATTGAACTAATATTTATTTTGTAGTTAAAAGTATTTCTTTATCATGACGCTTTTACAATATTATGTACAATATACCACGACTATCCACCAGACAGACAGCACCATTTTATTACACCAATACACGCACACAGACAGAATATCACTCGCTAGTCAGCCGTCTCCATAATATTGGGAATGAATACTCTCATTTAGGTGACATTTTTATGCTGTCCAAACATAAATATATAAACGGACGATATACACATTTTTTTACGAGAGAAATAACCTGTGATATTTTCAGTGCGGATTTGTATATTTTCGATTGTAAAATTTGTATTTTTACTCTCCACACTATGGAATAGGGGAGAGTCATGATTTCGCAAAATTTAAGCGTATTTTTTTTACATCAATTTCTCAATGGGTATCATGTAGAGAATGCACACTATGAGTTTCGTCGTGATGTGTTTGTGTGTATGGCGTATACGCTGTACGCCGTACGCCGTACGCCGTACGCCGTACGCCGTACGCCGTAGCATTTATCTTTTTTGTGTCCTCTCTACAGCCCAAACTATAAGTATGATCGACTTCATATTAACATCATATGTGTAAAGTGCAAAGACCTAGAGCTGATTAGTTTTCCATAGACAACTTTTGATTTCTTCTCTATGAATTCATCATTTACGTTGTTTTTTTTTTTGTGTCCTCTCTGCAGCCCAAACTATAAGTCCGATTGACTTCATATTGATATCACATGTGTTAAGTCCATAAACTTAGAGCTGATTAGTTTTCCATAGACAACGGTTCATTTTTTCCCAATGTTTCTTTATGATTTCATCTATTAAAACTGAAAAAATGCTCTCACGACCTGGAAATTAGAGATATTTTAATTTGGTTTCAACTATTTATACAACACCAAGAATCTTCATAAAATTGTATTCAAAGTTGGTCAATGTTAAAAGAAAAATATTCAACGGTTTCAAAAATTATATTTTATTTAATGGATATTTGTATGAAACTTATATGTAACAAGAGAATTTTTTTATATTTGGCAATGATCAGTTCATTGATTTCATATTGATAGAAGAATATTAATAGCTTGAACTTAGAACTGATTAGCTTTTCATAGATATCATATAATTTCTTCATATGATATCACGTGTAAACATTGTCAAAATGCTCTAACGCTCTTTGAAACAAAATTTATCTGCTTTTTTTAAAATATTTCATACAACATAAGCAGTCTTCACTATACTGCATTAATAGTTTGTCTATCTTAACATAAAAATATACTATCGGAAGAAAATTTATATTCCTGGTAGTAACATTTAGTATGAATAAAAATGTAATTAGATAAATTTCTATGTATGGAAACGTTTAGTAATTTGATTTCATGTTATAATGTAAAGAGCTTGAACATAGAACTGATTAGCTTTCCATAAATAACAAAAAAAATCTTCATATGATATCACCTGTCAAAATTTGGAAAATGCTCTCGCGTTCTTTAGAACAAAATTTATCTGCTTTTTTTAAAATATTTCATACAACATAAGCATTCTTCACTATACTGCATTAATAGTTTGTTTATCTTAACATAAAAATATACTATCGGAAGAAAATTTATATTCCTGATAGTAACATTTAGTATGAATAATAATGTAATTAGATAAATTTCTATGTATGGAAAAGTTCAGTAATTTGATTTCATGTTATAATGTAAAGAGCTTGAACATAGAACTGATTAGCTTTCCATAAATAACAAAAAAAATCTTCATATGATATCACCTGTCAAAATTTGGAAAATGCTCTCGCGTTCTTTAGAACAAAATTTATCTGCTTTTTTTAAAATATTTCATACAACATAAGCATTCTACACCATACTGCATTAAAAGTTTGTCTATCTTATCATAAAAATATACTATCGGATGAAAATTTATATTCCTGATAGTAACATTTAGTATGAATAATAATGTAATTAGATAAATTTCTATGTATGGAAAAGTTCAGTAATTTGATTTCATGTTATAATGTAAAGAGCTTGAACATAGAACTGATTAGTTTTCCATAAATAACAAAAAAAATCTTCATATAATATCACGTGTCAAAATTTTGAAAATGCTCTCGCGTTCTTTAAAACAAAATTTATCTGCTTTTTTTAAAATATTTCATACAACATAAACATTCTTCACTATACTGCATTAATAGTTTGTTTATCTTAACATAAAAATATACTATCGGAAGAAAATTTATATTCCTGATAGTAACATTTAGTATGAATAAAAATGTAATTAGATAAATTTCTATGTATGGAAACGTGTAGTAATTTGATTTCATGATATAATGTAAAGAGCTTGAACATAGAACTGATTAGCTTTCCATAAATAACAAAAAAATTCTTCATATGATATCACCTGTCAAAATTTGAAAAATGCTCTCGCGTTCTTTAAAACAAAATTTATCTGCTTTTTTTAAAATATTTCATACAACATAAGCATACTTCACTATACTGCATTAATAGTTTGTCTATCTTAACATAAAAATATACTATCGGAAGAAAATTTATATTCCTGATAGTAACATTTAGTATGAATAATAATGTAATTAGATAAATTTCTATGTATGGAAAAGTTCAGTAATTTGATTTCATGTTATAATGTAAAGAGCTTGAACATAGAACTGATTAGCTTTCCATAAATAACAAAAAAAATCTTCATATGATATCACCTGTCAAAATTTGGAAAATGCTCTCGCGTTCTTTAGAACAAAATTTATCTGCTTTTTTTAAAATATTTCATACAACATAAGCATTCTACACCATACTGCATTAAAAGTTTGTCTATCTTATCATAAAAATATACTATCGGAAGAAAATTTATATTCCTGATAGTAACATTTAGTATGAATAATAATGTAATTAGATAAATTTCTATGTATGGAAAAGTTCAGTAATTTGATTTCATGTTATAATGTAAAGAGCTTGAACATAGAACTGATTAGTTTTCCATAAATAACAAAAAAAATCTTCATATAATATCACGTGTTAAAATTTTGAAAATGCTCTCGCGTTCTTTAAAACAAAATTTATCTGCTTTTTTTAAAATATTTCATACAACATAAACATTCTTCACTATACTGCATTAATAGTTTGTTTATCTTAACATAAAAATATACTATCGGAAGAAAATTTATATTCCTGATAGTAACATTTAGTATGAATAAAAATGTAATTAGATAAATTTCTATGTATGGAAACGTGTAGTAATTTGATTTCATGATATAATGTAAAGAGCTTGAACATAGAACTGATTAGCTTTCCATAAATAACAAAAAAATTCTTCATATGATATCACCTGTCAAAATTTGAAAAATGCTCTCGCGTTCTTTAAAACAAAATTTATCTGCTTTTTTTAAAATATTTCATACAACATAAGCATACTTCACTATACTGCATTAATAGTTTGTCTTTCTTAACATAAAAATATACTATCGGAAGAAAATTTATATTCCTGGTAGTAACATTTAGTATGAATAAAAATGTAATTAGATAAATTTCTATGTATGGAAAAGTTCAGTAATTTGATTTCATGTTATAATGTAAAGAGCTTGAACATAGAACTGATTAGCTTTCCATAAATAACAAAAAAAATCTTCATATGATATCACCTGTCAAAATTTGGAAAATGCTCTCGCGTTCTTTAGAACAAAATTTATCTGCTTTTTTTAAAATATTTCATACAACATAAGCATTCTTCACTATACTGCATTAATAGTTTGTCTATCTTAACATAAAAATATACTATCGGAAGAAAATTTATATTCCTGATAGTAACATTTAGTATGAATAATAATGTAATTAGATAAATTTCTATGTATGGAAAAGTTCAGTAATTTGGTTTTAATGTTATAATGTAAAGAGCTTGAACATAGAACTGATTAGCTTTCCATAAATAACAAAAAAAATCTTCATATAATATCACGTGTCTAAATTTTGAAAATGCTCTCGCGTTCTTTAAAACAAAATTTATCTGCTTTTTTTAAAATATTTCATACAACATAAGCATTCTTCACTATACTGCATTAATAGTTTGTTTATCTTAACATAAAAATATACTATCGGAAGAAAATTTATATTCCTGATAGTAACATTTAGTATGAATAAAAATGTAATTAGATAAATTTCTATGTATGGAAACGTGTAGTAATTTGATTTCATGATATAATGTAAAGAGCTTGAACATAGAACTGATTAGCTTTCCATAAATAACAAAAAAATTCTTCATATGATATCACCTGTCAAAATTTGAAAAATGCTCTCGCGTTCTTTAAAACAAAATTTATCTGCTTTTTTAAAAATATTTCATACAACATAAGCATTCTTCACTATACTGCATTAATAGTTTGTCTATCTTAACATAAAAATATACTATCGGAAGAAAATTTATATTCCTGGTAGTAACATTTAGTATGAATAAAAATGTAATTAGATAAATTTCTATGTATGGAAAAGTTCAGTAATTTGATTTCATGTTATAATGTAAAGAGCTTGAACATAGAACTGATTAGCTTTCCATAAATAACAAAAAATTTCTTCATATGATATCACCTGTCAAAATTTGGAAAATGCTTTCGCGTCCTTTAAAACAAAATTTATCTGCTTTTATTAAAATATTTCATACAACATAAGCATTCTGCACCATACTGCAATAATAGTTTGTCTATCTTAACATAAAAATATACTGTCGATAGAAAATTTATTTTCCTGGTAGTAAAATTTAGTATGAATAAAAATGTATATAATAAGATAAATTTCTTATGTATGGAAAAGTTCAGTAATTTGATTTCATGTTATAATGTAAAGAGCTTGAACATCGAACTGATTAGCTTTCCATAAATAACAAAAAAAATCTTCATATGATATCACCTGTCAAAATTTGGAAAATGCTCTCGCGTTCTTTAGAACAAAATTTATCTGCTTTTTTTAAAATATTTCATACAACATAAGCATTCTACACCATACTGCATTAAAAGTTTGTCTATCTTATCATAAAAATATACTATCGGAAGAAAATTTATATTCCTGATAGTAACATTTAGTATGAATAATAATGTAATTAGATAAATTTCTATGTATGGAAAAGTTCAGTAATTTGATTTCATGTTATAATGTAAAGAGCTTGAACATAGAACTGATTAGTTTTCCATAAATAACAAAAAAAATCTTCATATAATATCACGTGTCAAAATTTTGAAAATGCTCTCGCGTTCTTTAAAACAAAATTTATCTGCTTTTTTTAAAATATTTCATACAACATAAGCATTCTTCACTATACTGCATTAATAGTTTGTTTATCTTAACATAAAAATATACTATCGGAAGAAAATTTATATTCCTGATAGTAACATTTAGTATGAATAAAAATGTAATTAGATAAATTTCTATGTATGGAAACGTGTAGTAATTTGATTTCATGATATAATGTAAAGAGCTTGAACATAGAACTGATTAGCTTTCCATAAATAACAAAAAAATTCTTCATATGATATCACCTGTCAAAATTTGAAAAATGCTCTCGCGTTCTTTAAAACAAAATTTATCTGCTTTTTTTAAAATATTTCATACAACATAAGCATTCTTCACTATACTGCATTAATAGTTTGTCTATCTTAACATAAAAATATACTATCGGAAGAAAATTTATATTCCTGGTAGTAACATTTAGTATGAATAAAAATGTAATTAGATAAATTTCTATGTATGGAAAAGTTCAGTAATTTGATTTCATGTTATAATGTAAAGAGCTTGAACATAGAACTGATTAGCTTTCCATAAATAACAAAAAAAATCTTCATATGATATCACCTGTCAAAATTTGGAAAATGCTCTCGTGTTCTTTAGAACAAAATTTATCTGCTTTTTTTAAAATATTTCATACAACATAAGCATTCTACACCATACTGCATTAAAAGTTTGTCTATCTTATCATAAAAATATACTATCGGAAGAAAATTTATATTCCTGATAGTAACATTTAGTATGAATAATAATGTAATTAGATAAATTTCTATGTATGGAAAAGTTCAGTAATTTGATTTCATGTTATAATGTAAAGAGCTTGAACATAGAACTGATTAGTTTTCCATAAATAACAAAAAAAATCTTCATATAATATCACGTGTCAAAATTTTGAAAATGCTCTCGCGTTCTTTAAAACAAAATTTATCTGCTTTTTTTAAAATATTTCATACAACATAAGCATTCTTCACTATACTGCATTAATAGTTTGTCTATCTTAACATAAAAATATACTATCGGAAGAAAATTTATATTCCTGGTAGTAACATTTAGTATGAATAAAAATGTAATTAGATAAATTTCTATGTATGGAAAAGTTCAGTAATTTGATTTCATGTTATAATGTAAAGAGCTTGAACATAGAACTGATTAGCTTTCCATAAATAACAAAAAAAATCTTCATATGATATCACCTGTCAAAATTTGGAAAATGCTCTCGTGTTCTTTAGAACAAAATTTATCTGCTTTTTTTAAAATATTTCATACAACATAAGCATTCTACACCATACTGCATTAAAAGTTTGTCTATCTTATCATAAAAATATACTATCGGAAGAAAATTTATATTCCTGATAGTAACATTTAGTATGAATAATAATGTAATTAGATAAATTTCTATGTATGGAAAAGTTCAGTAATTTGATTTCATGTTATAATGTAAAGAGCTTGAACATAGAACTGATTAGTTTTCCATAAATAACAAAAAAAATCTTCATATAATATCACGTGTCATAATTTTGAAAATGCTCTCGCGTTCTTTAAAACAAAATTTATCTGCTTTTTTTAAAATATTTCATACAACATAAGCATTCTTCACTATACTGCATTAATAGTTTGTTTATCTTAACATAAAAATATACTATCGGAAGAAAATTTATATTCCTGATAGTAACATTTAGTATGAATAAAAATGTAATTAGATAAATTTCTATGTATGGAAACGTGTAGTAATTTGATTTCATGATATAATGTAAAGAGCTTGAATATAGAACTGATTAGCTTTCCATAAATAACAAAAAAATTCTTCATATGATATCACCTGTCAAAATTTGAAAAATGCTCTCGCGTTCTTTAAAACAAAATTTATCTGCTTTTTTTAAAATATTTCATACAACATAAGCATTCTTCACTATACTGCATTAATAGTTTGTCTATCTTAACATAAAAATATACTATCGGAAGAAAATTTATATTCCTGATAGTAACATTTAGTATGAATAATAATGTAATTAGATAAATTTCTATGTATGGAAAAGTTCAGTAATTTGGTTTTAATGTTATAATGTAAAGAGCTTGAACATAGAACTGATTAGCTTTCCATAAATAACAAAAAAAATCTTCATATAATATCACGTGTCAAAATTTTGAAAATGCTCTCGCGTTCTTTAAAACAAAATTTATCTGCTTTTTTTAAAATATTTCATACAACATAAGCATTCTTCACTATACTGCATTAATAGTTTGTTTATCTTAACATAAAAATATACTATCGGAAGAAAATTTATATTCCTGATAGTAACATTTAGTATGAATAAAAATGTAATTAGATAAATTTCTATGTATGGAAACGTGTAGTAATTTGATTTCATGATATAATGTAAAGAGCTTGAACATAGAACTGATTAGCTTTCCATAAATAACAAAAAAATTCTTCATATGATATCACCTGTCAAAATTTGAAAAATGCTCTCGCGTTCTTTAAAACAAAATTTATCTGCTTTTTTAAAATATTTCATACAACATAAGCATTCTTCACTATACTGCATTAATAGTTTGTCTATCTTAACATAAAAATATACTATCGGAAGAAAATTTATATTCCTGGTAGTAACATTTAGTATGAATAAAAATGTAATTAGATAAATTTCTATGTATGGAAAAGTTCAGTAATTTGATTTCATGTTATAATGTAAAGAGCTTGAACATAGAACTGATTAGCTTTCCATAAATAACAAAAAATTTCTTCATATGATATCACCTATCAAAATTTGGAAAATGCTTTCGCGTCCTTTAAAACAAAATTTATCTGCTTTTATTAAAATATTTCATACAACATAAGCATTCTACACCATACTGCAATAATAGTTTGTCTATCTTAACATAAAAATACACTGTCGATAGAAAATTTATTTTCCTGGTAGTAAAATTTAGTATGAATAAAAATGTATATAATAAGATAAATTTCTTATGTATGGAAAAGTTCAGTAATTTGATTTCATGTTATAATGTAAAGAGCTTGAACATCGAACTGATTAGCTTTTCATAAATAACAAAAATTTCTTCATATGATATTTCGTGTCAAAATTGTCAAAATGCTCTAACGTCCTTTAAAACAAAATTTATCTGCTTTTATTAAAATATTTCATACAACATTAGAATTCTTCACCATACTGCATTAATAGTTTGTCTATCTTAACATGAAAATATACTATCGTTAGAAAATTTATATTCTTGGTAGTAAAATTTAGAATGAATAAAATATTTCATTGTCAATATTTGTGGTGTGGAGAGTTTAGTGTTGGCCACAACCCCCTCGTTTTGTATATATTTATTGTTTATTTATAACGAGGTCTACTTTATTTATATGCAGATTTACATGACACTGCTACTTCTGTTATTTTTTGTATTCATAATACTTTTTTCTTTAATGTTTTGGTTTAAATTGAGTCCATTTGTATATCTTTTTTTATGTTTGCTTATATCTATTATTTTTTTTACTCTGTAATGTATTGTTTAACTGTTTAGGTACATTTTTTTCTTATTATATATATTTTTATCATCAATATATGTTTTTATGTATGTATCTAAAAGGCAATTTATGCCGTTTATATAAATGAATAAATAGACATACTTCCTGAATGATATTAGAGTTTCTATTTTTTAATCGGACCTTATCAACATTTAATTCGGTTTATTTGATATTTTAAATATTAAATACACATTAAGAATTGCATATTTGTATTATTTGGGCTAGGTTAGTACGAGTATATTGAAATTCAATAAACAAACAAATATTCAAATAATGTAAGATTTATAAAAAATATTGTTTGTAATTAATCAATTTTACAGGTATCTTGCTTATTTTCAGTGAAAATACTTTATTTGGTTAGTCGAAATGAGATTTTATCACTTTACAGTCAGAAGAGATTCCTATGTCTACATAATATATAACTACTATGTATGTACCGACACCGAAGGAGCTCGATCTACATAAGGTATTAGTTTAATAAGTTAGGTTACCTTATATATAAGGGAGATATTCACCAAAATTTGATTTAGCTTGAGATGAAATGACAATAATTTTCTTTATAAATATTCCTACTATTACACTTCGTTTTATTTGAATCATTTTTATTACAATATACCTAGGTATATACCCCAAATTGCATAATTGCATATACGCAAACATTGGATTTTTTTCCCTTTCGGGAGTCAAATGATATTTTTATTGACAAACATTTTTTCAACATTTCAATAGAGACGAAGCAGGGATATTGTAGAAGAACCAGGAACTCGAGGCACCTACAAGGCTTACGACCTGTCATCGGCTGGTTTACGTGATCACTTTATGCGCTTGCGCAACGTTTACCAAATATGCATTATTATTGAGTTTCCTTATCAATGTAATTTTTGAAAGTTCTATATGTATATTTGAATAATTTGAAACAATTCACCTGAAAATAATACATTATTACTATTGCCATCTATGAAGTAACTAAGAAACCTTTTTGTAACGCCATCTTTTGAGAAAATGGTTATGGTTCTTGGTAATATGAGTTCCTGGTTCTTCTATGATATCCCAACTTCGTCTCCATTGTCTTATCGTTAAAGGATAGGTTTCGATCAATTAATTCACAAATTCACGCGCATATTATGGTACAATACATACAATTTTTCACACCTATTCATAGTTAACTGTTCACAATAAAGGTAAATTTTAAGTATGTTTGCTTTCAGTGACATTTCACCATGGTAGTTTGTTTATCTGGGAATAATCAATTCATTTTGTGCAAGTTGTCTGGAAATATTTTGATTTTTACGGGTATTTTATGTTCATTAAGGAAGTAATGAATTCATACATTGGTGGTGTCATTAGAAATTTACGCACTTTTGAATATTTCATTGAAAATCATGTGTACCTATAGTGTGGTCTGTTCTTCATCCACCACCACCCGTTCTGCTTATGGGACTAATAACGGCCCCTTGCAAAACTATGAAAGAACACATAAAGAACATTCGAAGAGTACGGAGAACTCTTGTGAAAAAAGAAATTGATATCTCCTGTGAAGATAATAGTGCACCGAATTTAAGACAGAAAGTCTTGAAAGCCCTAAAGTTGCTCTACAATATTGTGGTCTATCAAATGAATGCATACTTAAGTCTACAAAGTTGGGTTTATTACCTACCATAAAACAATTAATATCTTCAACCAACCCGAACGTGAAGTCTCAAAAGTAAATTCGGTACTTAGGAAAAAAATACATCAATAAATCGGCTGATTAACAACAACAACGAGGAAAGGCAAGACATACATACCATCACGCCATGTCCCTTACAGGGTAGGCAGAGAGAACCGAACGCCACTTACCGCTGTGAGACTGGTGTGCGTTTGCTGTGAGACAATGACTTACTGGTATACATCGATCTATTACAGATTCTTCTTAGCGATCTCATTTCAAGGCAAGACAGAATTGAAGATTATTATTTTTACTCCTCACTAATCCAAGGGGATATAATGGGGAGTTATAATTTTATCTATTTTTTATTGCAGATTATCAACTAAAATCATGCTGAGATTGTATTCTAAAAATTTCATCACAACGTATCTGTGTGTATGTGCTGTGTGCTATGTACGGCGTGTTTATTTTACTTTATCAATTATACATAGACTAAAGTACCCATTCGATTATTTTCAAATTTTGTAAATATGTGTATCTTATACTCACTTAGACCCCATTAGATTTTAAGGATATCTGAATAGTGCTTCTTAATTTTTTTATACGTCAGATATTTTAATGTGACCCCAAGCTCAGGGACTTGAAATTTATATTTGCAAATTGGTAAAAGGACTCACCCTTGTCATAAAATGGCATTGAAGAATTATCAAGTTTACATAATAAAATATTTAAATAAAAAAATAATTTAACAAACTCATTTCATGAACATGCTGAAAATTTTCCATACAAAATTTTAATACTTTATGGAGTGACTTGTTAGTTAGGAGTTTAGCGTTGGCCATAAGCCACTTGTTTTATATATATTTTCTTTTTTACACAAAAAAAAAAACAATAAAAAACGTACAAATATTATTGTAACATAGAAAGTCTAGATACATGTTGATTTAAAGTTTCAAATCAAGTATTTGTGTCGTGATTATATTTTTAACAGTGCTCAAAGAGATATGTATAATTAAATATTTACTTTGCAATAAAATTATATTCATAAAAATTAAAACGTTTAATGTCAAAAGATTCAATCATTCATAAATATCATTCATCACATTTCACATATATTTGAAATTTTGATACCCTATAATTCAGCGTTGACACATTACATCAACATGATATGTTTTGTATGCGAACAAATAATATTTCCTTTGTTATTCATTTCCTGTCATGAATGATAATATTATTTTCTCTGTTATAATATTGTATTGGATAATAGTAGATATGATAATAATTTACTGAATTGTGACTCAAGTATAAATATAGAAAATACAGTTATAAATTATATATTTTCGACATTATTATAGAAGAAATGCTACGAGAAAGTGATCTCAAGAATGTCTGATTAGGTTTTTACAAATCAAATATCTACTTGAATCAATGAATTGGATGAATTCCGACAAAGCGTCTTAAATATTAAAACGAACTTCTTCTTCTACAGACCTCTTTCGTTCAGTAATGGACATAGGCACCCCCTGAGACAATACACATCTTCCTATCCTGGGCAGACCGCATCCATCCGCCTACAGTAACTCGTCTAATATCATCAGACCGCCTTGTTTGAGGTGTTCTAACACTTATTTTGCCCGGTCTAGGTCGCCATTCTAGCACATTCTTAGTCCATCAGGGGGGCAAATCTGGTCAACAGGCGGAATCAAAACCATCCATGTGTTTACCCATATCACGGAAATAATCATCTTTTCGCTACTTTCACCACCACCCGCTCCGCATACGGGGACTGTCAACGGCCCCTTCGCAGAAAGCTAGAATGAACAACACTGAAAGTCACTGAAAGTCACCCCCACCGCTTACCCAGGTATCTCAGGCGCGTTAGCACCTCTTTACCCGCACTTACTTGCAAATCTTTTTACGCAGGCGGGCTCGGGGTTTGCCGGATGGGCTCCCCCCAACAAACCCCGCCTGCTAAATTAATTAGAATGAACAACAACAAAAAAACACGAAGAGTAGCTCACGGAGCCCTCTAGATTAGCAATATCAGCACCATGGTGCAAAAAGAACAATCGGCAAGTGCAAGTGGAGATTCACACTTGCGGACTGTCGACGACTTCAGATCCATATATATATAGGGCAACAGAGATGTGACCAAGATCTCTGGAAACAAACAAGTCAGTGGGAATCTTCGGATAATAAGGCACCGTATCAATGGCAAAATCGTTTGAAGGCTTTATTATTGTTCTTCGAGATCACTAAATCCGCATGCTCAATGGGACCTTGAAAAATAATTATCTTATGGAGTGCTATCACATCTTTAGTTATATAACTCCATAAGATAATTATATCCATGATATGGGTAAACATGGATGTCTTTGATTCCACCGGTTGACCAGACATGCCCCCCTGGAGTCTGTGGTTCGGGCGACATGCCCTGCTCAGCTCAGCAACATTTTGGACAACTTCGGTTATTTTGGTTTTCTCTCTTATTCACAAGTTGGCTTTTCTCTTAACGAAATACCCAGCATTCACCTTTTCGTGGCTCTTTGTGTTACTGCTAAATTATGTAGCATTTTGTTTGTAAACACAAGTTTCACAGCCATACGTCAGTATCAGGAGAACGCAAGCTTCAAAGATTCACAATGATCTTAAATTTTTAGTTTAATGATATTATTTTATTTATTTATTTCCATAATAATCCAATAATTAGGTACAATATAAATATTACAATGGAATTTATTACCTCGCTATGCGAATCTTGTTCTAAGGTTATACTAACAATAATTAACTTCATGGTATAAAAATATAACATGTATAAAAGCATAATATCCAAATCTATAATATATTCAAATTTGACGCCAGCGCGCGTCCTAGGGTACAAAACTATGTGTTACAAATCATTATGAAGATTTCTATTTTTTTTTAATAATAATTTCAAAATAAAACTGTTTGCTAAAAGGTTTTCGGACGTGAACCTCCTTTCTTTGGTAACAATATGTATCTGAGAATTTAAATTTATTTCATGGTTTCTAAAAATAATTTTAATACATAATTATCTTTTTTATTATTTCTTGCCAAATACACATAAACTTTTATTTGTAAACAGGAACGTGATTGTTTGTGATGAAGCAAAAACGGTCTCTCCAAGTTGATCAATTGAAAAGAAAATCAACAGCCGAAATTATCGTCTTGAATAAGTAAATATATTATGTTTGTGGAACGTTAAAACTAATGTATTCATTGTAAAGTTTCATTTTCGGGATTGTGATTTCTGTTGGCCCCCCGATACGTATGATCCCCGTGTCACAAAAACCTATTATTATTTACCAACTTTCATTATTCAGAAATATACCTGACAATTGGTAGTTTGAGTATGTTCTTAATAATACGGTACCATTAGGAAAATAAAAGTTAGGGGATTGACTTGTCCCACCAAATAGAATCGCGGTCTCCTTTGCCATACGATTTTCTCCCTCCCATAAAATACGAATAGGTACACGTTAAATGTGCCACTGAATGTAGCGTGTTTTAAATAACGTAATGATCGAACGACTGATATTTTTTTGCCATTAACATAATTACCGATAACCTTGACATTTTTTAAACATTCTTTTTTACCGTTTCATAAAATTTTTAATGATTATTCGTTCAATTTTATCAACAGCATTTTATTTTATTTCGTTGTCTGTTTAAATAAATATAATATTGATTTTACTAATTCGTGTCGTATTCCAAATTAAAATCGAGAAAGAAAGATGAATTCTTCTGAATTCTCATCTCGATAACGAGTTCATATCGCACCAGTATTTTCATAGTGACACTATACAAAATTGTAAATTTTTAATTTTTATAACCAGCTATGTATTTTTGATGAGCACTATCTATTGAATACAGAAACACTAGATCACTCATTCAAGTATTTACCACCAATTGGTATTCTTGCGATTTGTATTTTTTCAAATTAAATAAAAAATTCAAACTTTAATCCCTGATGGTAAATTATTTTTTTGTTTAGTGTCACTATGAAAATAAAGGTGCGTATGTTAACTTCGACAATTAGCAAATTTATGTAGGTACTTGTTATTGTAAAAGATATTATAGTTATTTTGACCCGAGATACAAGTAGTGCTTGGGGCAGTCGACCCAACAACTCGAAGAAGTCTGCGAGCAGTCGGTTCAACTGTAGCACGACTGCTTCAAACTGCCAACGTTCATTCAGTTTTTCATTCATTTATTCATTTATTCATTTACTTTTACATAAAAAATATTTAATATACATACAGCGCAAGTGACAACAATAAGAAAAATTTTAGAACATATAAAATTTCAAAATTACATTACATTTTACAGTAGGTATATCATACATTTTAATAATGAAAATACAATTTACAGAGGGAATGTAATTTTTCCAAACTACTACGCTGCATTAAATATATTGTCTCATTGGACGCCCAACTAGGTAAACCTGTTTTAGGACGTCTGATAAGTAGTAGTACTTGTCAATTAGTATCAATAACCAGTATCAGCACATACATAATGGTACAAAATATGTAGGCTTTACAAAGTTAATAATCTGAATATACTAGAGTGCAGTCAATATATTATTTGACTCCTCTATACCAATGGATATAAGCCAAGCAATTATTGTTTTTTTTAGCACAACTCTTTTCATCATTTTCCAATCATCAGGCAGTATGTTAAACATTTTGGGGCCAAGAAAGTTAAAATTACGTTGAGCGAATGTGGTTTTTGTTTTTTTCTTTATAATAATGGACTTTTGAGAATTACGAGTGGGGTATGAGTGGGTAGCTATCGGATATTCCTGTCTATGTTTGTGAGTATGTAGAATTATTTTGCTAATGTATAGTTGTCTAACATTTAGGACTTTAAAATCAGTAAATAATTGATTACTGGGATATCTGAATGGTTTATTAAGTATTATTCGTATTATTGATTTTTGAACTTTTAAAAGTGGATCCATAACGGTCATACTACATCCCCCCCATCCAATACATCCATACTGCATCACTGAATTACATAGTGCATAGTAAATTTGTCTTAGATCCTGAATTTCAAGGATATTTTTGGTGTTGACAAATATAAATATGAGTTTTTTCAACTTTTTGCAAATATAATCTACATGTACATTCCATTTAAGAAATTTATCTATGTATATGCCCAAATATTTCACACTTTCGACTGAATCAATAGTTTTACAATCGCATATATTTAAAGTACTTGGAGATATACATTGGTGTATTTTTATCAGTTGTGGGTTTTTTGGTTGACCGGTTTCAGTTGGACTGAAACATATCGTTTTTGTTTTTTCCACATTTAATGTTAGCAAATTACAGTTTAGCCATTCTTTAACCTCGTTGATATCCTTTTCAGCTTTCCCGTGTACATTAGACCAATTGCTATCTTCATATAATAACACTGTGTCATCCGCAAATGTAATTATATGTCCCGTTCTTTTGCTATTGCATAGCTCGTTGATGTAGATTGTAAATAGAATCGGTCCCAGTGTACTACCTTGAGGCACTCCAAATCGCAGTTCTTCACATTCACTGAATGTATCATCAACTCTTACTTTTTGGGTTCGTCCTGTAATATAGCTTTTCATCCAATTAAGTAGGTTATTTTTGATACCAATATTAGATAGTCTTTTGATTAGAATTTGGTGTGAGATAGTGTCAAACGCTTTAGCTAAATCTAAGAATATAGCAATACATTTTTTTCCATTGTCGACCTGATGCGTAATAATATCAGTAAGTCTGGCAATTGCGTCATCAGCTCCTAAATCGTTTCGAAAGCCGAATTGATTCTGTGAGAGAATATTGTATTTATTAAAATATGTTGTTAGGCGACTTTTAACAATTTTTTCGATTATTTTCGCACTTGTATTAAGTAAAGATATAGGTCTGTAATTTTCAATTTGGGTTTTAGAGCCATTTTTGTGAATCGGGATTACAGTGGATTCTTTTAAATGGTTAGGGAATATTCCTTGTGAAAAACTTAAATTAAATATATGCGCTAGTGGAATAGATACTTGATGTTTTAGTGTTTTTAGTAATTTTGAGCTAATGTCATCTGGACCCATCGCATGCGTGTTCTTCAATTCATCGATAAACTTAACAATTTCCGTTGGTGAAGTTTTAATATCCGTTATTTGATAGGGGACTGATATTTCATTGATATTTTGTTGTATAGAATTTTCTGTTTGTTTATTAGTATATTTTAGAATATCATTAGCTAATCTAGATCCAACTGAGGTGAAATGTTTGTTTGCAAGGTTAGCAATTGTTTTTTTATCTTCAATTGTTATGTTATCGATTACTATTCGTTGGAATTGAGATGATATATTTGTTTTTGTTTTAGTTATTTCGCGCATTATGTTCCACATAGTTTTGGGTGATTTTGAATTATCCTCATATAATATTTTCTTGTAGTAATTTATTTTAGCCGTATTCAGGACAGCTTTGCATATATTTCTATATGTTTTGTATTCATGTTGTAATAAAAAATTTTCAGCGTTTTTATTTGCTTTGCTATGTAATTTATTTCTTTTATGTATACATTTAACGATACTGTCTGTTATCCAAGGAGTAAATCTCATTTTAGCATTTGATATAAATTTATTACATGTATGTTTATCAATATATATTTTTAATATTTTTATAAATTTATTCATGGCTGTATCTGTATCATGTATGTTTAGGATAGTTTGCCAGTTTTCATCATGTAATTCTTTTATAAGCTCAACATAATTAGTTTCCTTGAAGTATCTTTGTTTCGTTATATTAGATTTACCTTTTATGCAAAGTGCTGTTACGTAGTGGTCAGATACAGTGGTTTTAAAAATATACGAGTCAAAGTTCAAAATATTTTTAATATTTATATGATCAATGCAGGAATTACTTCCTTTGAATTCTCTGGTTGGTGAAGTTATCGTTAGGTGGAAACCATTTTCTGTTAATAAACAGGTATAGTCTATAGAGTTAGAATTCCTAGTAGCCAGAGTGTTGATGTTTAAATCACCAATAATTATCTGTCGATTACCTTTTGATTCAATCAAGATCTGTTGCAAAGCTTGGAGAAATGGTTCTATATTCTGAAATGAAGGAGATCTATACATAGCCAGTATGTCTAAATCCTTAATTGTTATTTTAAGACAGTTAGCTTGTGGTAAGTGTACTTCTGTAACAAGTGCTAGTAGAGTATTATGAATATATATAACAATTCCGCTGCTTTTATTTAAAATATTATTTGTATGATATTCTTTATAGTTTGGTAGAGATTTTGTAATATAATTTTCGTTCAGCCAGCACTCTGTTAATATTATAATGTCAAAATGGTTGTTGAATTTGTCTAAGAAAATCAAAAAGTCATCAATATTATTTATGCTTCTAATATTTTGGTGAATAATTTTAAATTGACAATTGTCCCAATTGATATTTTTAATAATGTTTAAATCATCCAAAATAATGTTCTTTTTGTCGAATTGTAATTTGTCGAGAATATCTATTTTATTGTAAGACATTTTTATTTCTGTAACACACACAGTACATGTCATTCATACTAGTTGCAGCACTTTTGTATTTCAGAAACTTAAGTTTGGATTTCTTATAAATATTAAAATTAGCAGATAGGCTAAATAAAGGATTCTTGTAATTTAGATGTACTTGTGAGATGACAATTAACGAGTAGGTACATAATATATATAGATACAGTAATACAATATCCAGTATGAGGTGCTTTTTGTTATGTATAATGATTGCAAGGAGTTACGACATATATAATTATTTTTCATGAAATTATACGAAAAATGTATTTTTGTATGTGTGAGACAAATAGAGTTGCAATATAGAGTTGCGGCAGCTTGAAGCAGTCGGTTAAACTGTAGAACGACTGATTCGAGCTGCCAACGTTAATTCAATTGCAATATGGAGTCGCGGTAGCTTGAAGCAGTCGTGCTACAGTTTAACCGACTGCTTCAAGCTTCCGCGACTCCATTGCCAACGTTCATTCAGTTGTAATATGGAGTTGCTGTAGCTTGAAGCAGTCGTGTTGTAGTTGAACCGACTGCTCTAAGCAGTCGGCGAATTTCTTGAATACACATTGATAATTTATTTACTTATTTATTAATAAAAAACCTTTTAGATATCCGTCTAATTCATTATTTTCTGAATTTGAAGTTTCGTCATTCGTTTGAATATTCGTCAGCTATACCTCAAGAAATTAATCATTTACTCACATAAGTTCAATATTACACAATATACTCGAGTTGAAAATTCCTACAATATTAGACACAGAATTTTACCCATCCCCAGAGCTCATACCACGTTTGCTCAAAAACATTTTGATTTTATTTTACCTCGTATTTTAAACATATTTTTACAAAGGAATTAATTGGTTCTGAGATATATAATATAAAATCACTAAGTGCTATGAAAAATAAACTATCTTCTTGGATTCTCAACAAAGGTAGAATGAACATTGAAGATATATTTTTTAAAATTATGAAATGATTATAAAACCGGGATGTTATAGCTTATATTATAATTTGTATGTTTGATTTTTTTTTTGATATGTTATTATTATGTGTTAGACATAAATAGGTTACATAAGTAAAGACTGTGTCAGTTAAAATGAATGTAAAGCTATTCCGACACAAGCACTGCTTAGTGGAATAGTTTTTTTTTTTGCTTTATATGGCAATTCACCCTATTTAGAGTGCTATATGCCTTGGATGAAAATAGATATAAAAATGGAGAGTTAGGAGCAGTTTTAGGAGAATATAAAAAGTTCAAGATTAAGTTACAGTTCGATGTTGTGAGATTTTAGAAATTTTAACAACAAGACATAAATTTTTGAATCATTAAGAGATAACAGGTAGGAGATATTAATTGGAGATGTATGAACAGTGTCCTTATCCACTGGATGTTGGTACTGATAGATTGTATTCATTTTTTCAGTGCCAACATATTATACTAAATTGTCAATTTAGTTAATTTTTGTTGTGCTATGTTTCACTGTTGTATTGTTGTAATTTTTTTTGTATGGTTATTGTGGATTTAAAATAAATAAAATAAAATAAAAATAAACATATACGGCCTCTGGGCTATTACAAAAAAAAAGGTAAAAATAAAACATAAAACTCGTATTAAACAACACAACAATTAAAAAGAAAAACTACACAATAATTCATTAAAACACAAAATCTATCACACAAATCGAAATATTCATAATGCCGTATCGACCTGACACTACAACAGGTACCTACAGAGTTGGTGTCCCGCTCACACAGCACCACAGACACAGTGCGAGAAAGAGACACCAACTTCCACAATACCGCCGTTACAATTATTACAAGTTGCCAGGTCGATATCAAATTAAAACATTTTTTCTTTTACAAATTTAAAATAATAAAATAATCGTAATATAAATTCACAATTACAATAAATAGTAAACACTAAACAATTCAATTAATTATTTTACCGCCAAGTATCAGAATACCGCCTTATCTTCTAATTCGAATCTTGCCTCGACAAACAGACATTTTTTTATGACGAGGATGTAAATATTAGAGTTCACCTAACAATTCTAAAGCAGAATAAAATACTTTACTTAAAGATTAATTCGATTAAAATTAATTCATCATAGTGGGAATATTAGCAACAATATAGCTTACAGAAGAGGCAGCTTTATCGACACCAAAAAAATACATAAATATTTGCATCTCCAGATAATAAAAGTTTAAAAATACTATTGCTTAGGGAGGAACCTCTACAATCAATAAACATAGCAAAGAAATTGACAATTAAAATAATACCAAAAAAGAAACTGCCCAACCTTTTTTTTCAAAATTTAAAGTAAAAGTTTAAAGTTTCAAAGTAAAGATTTATCGCAACATAGCCTTTGCTTCAGATATTCAAAGAAAATATTGATAAAGAAAACATTTTGAAAAAAAACATAGATTTTCTGTTTTAGTGTATAAAATTGTAAAATATAACAAATTTAATGTCCTTTTGTTAGAATTAGTTTAGAAATAAGTTTTACTTTTTCCTACTACATTTTCGTTACAATTTTTAAATGTTATTCTTGCCATATACACAAGTGTCTATACTTCCAATGGGGCAATAATATTGAATAATTTTATTTTGTATTTTTAATCTTTATATGTACTTTATTTATTTTCCTGAAAAAAATAAGAAATTTGTAAAAAAAATATAATTATATAAAATTTTCACTTTGTTAATTTTTCAAACGACCATGATAAATATATGTACGATATGTATGTGTGTATGTGTTTCAAAATGTTTAAGTTAAAGTATGAAAAAAAATAAGGACTGTTGTATGTAGTTAGATTTTTTCTATAAAATATAGTACAGTACAGTATGAATACAACAACAATTCTAGATTTTTCTTTGTTTCACTTCGTTTTATCTTGAGAGTCATCGTTGATATTGCCTCACGCTGCATAAAACCCCTAGCTGATGTATCATAAAGAAAGTTAAGTGAAGTGAGTGGGGTCGGCCCGTCTCTCTTTGAAGGCCGCGGCTCACGATCGATATATGTAATATAAAAGATCAGTGATCAAACGAAAAGTGGTTACAAATCAGGTACGTCTACCTGGTGTTAGTTTACACAAATACACACACACACATCCACTATACTATATTACTTTAGATAAGTATGTAGTGTGGGTACCTACTTTCACCTCACTACATAAGAATAAACTTATACCTTCCAACTCAATACTGAGGTTCATTATAAAGGTACCTAAAAAGAAATCACAAACTTCGCATGTATAACTTAAAGGCGTCAATTTATTATTATTAAGACTGTATAATAAAATTTAGCTCTGGGTCTCCGGCTTAGAATAGTGCTTCCACTCTTTTCTTTTAACATCGTTCTCGGGTGTCCCGTAAGAGCCGGGTATTCGAAAATACAAATTTACTAGTGTAAAAATAGTATATGGACATACAAGCACATGGCGTGCTTCCTTTATAAGGTAATGCACCCGATTACTTGTCGCCAGTTACACTACACTGTCAGGTGTGCCGTAAATTAGTTCTCTTAAGATTGTCGTTCAGGGGGGAAAGTCTGGTCCAACCGGCGAAATCGAAACCCTTAATTAAAATCACTCACCAATCTTCACTTAATATCCAACATCTTTTGTCTCTTAATAATTCACGTGTACTGTCCGTTATTTCAAAATTCCCTTCATTGAATGACATAAATTTATAATAAAATTAACTTTTCTCCTCTGACATGAAGTAATTGGCACATAGCACTCTTTACAGGGTGAATTGCCTTACACTAAAAAAAATCTATAATTTACTACTTTGATAAACTGTTACAGATTACCAATTTCCGGCATCATTCAGATATATGATTAGGAAACGTAAATTAAGAGAGCTTTTAATATATTATATATTCTGCTAAATCATTGGTTTATGCTTAAATCACATACTTAGTCAAAATACAACGGAATGTCTATTTAAATTAAATTTTGTGTATCGATATTATCCTGGAATGTTACCTATTAATAATATCATCCAAAGTTTCCAAAGTACGTATGTATCTGTATGTTGTATGTATATAATATATGCTGAAATACTTGAGGACGAGGCGTCGCGACGGTCGCTTTACCTTTTCCGGAGTATCCTTAATAATGTCAGATATCTTCTACATAATAGGTTAGACAGATAAGGCACGAGATGATGGTATAGAGATTTCATTAGGTACATAATATCTCTAGTACTTCATATACGACTTTTCAATAGATAAACAGCTTACTGTCTTATTTGGATTATATTTTAATAAAGCTCTCAATTATACCTAATTCTTATTTATTGAATTGTCTTCGGAAAAGGCTCTCTTCAATGAAGCAAATTTGATATTCTCGACCACTAAACTCTTCGCAATGCTTATAATCAATCAATTTTTTACCACTCTCCATACTCACACACTTGTTTCCGGTGTAAGACAAAATAAATTAGCTATTAATACTTACAATATAATATAAAGAGGGGATCGTGGTCAACACTAAACTCTTGACAATATTTGTATTCAATAAAATTAAAACCACTTTGCAAAGTTCGATCTCTCTACGAATGAGCTGTGGCCAACACTACAATATTCAACGTTAAATCAAGTTTATAATCACTTCCCATAGTCCAATGTCGCAATTTCATATTCATGCTTGCTTCCGATGACAGCAAAAAACTAGTGGGTTGTGGCCAACACCAGACACCTTACAATGCATTTGTTCAATTAAATTTTCACCATTTATCATCATCCAATATTGTTAAAATTTTCTATACGTACCTACTTTCTTTCGATGACAATATATAAAAATGTGTGACTCATGGCCAACACTAAACTATGTGCATCGCTTCTATTTAATCAAATTTGAAACCATTTTCCACAGTATAATTTTGCAGAATTTATTACATATCTACTATATGAACACTTAATCAAAAAAACTTAATCACGATAAAGGGTTAGCAATAAGTGAAAACAAAACACAACTTCTGCATATCCATTCCTGTAACAACAAGACCACGCACAAATTACAAATTCTATCACATAATCATCAATATTTGCATAGTAACTCTCAGAATAATTGTAACTGAAGTCACATCATATAGGTATTTAGGACTTATCATTGACAAACACTTAAACTACAAAGAACACATTGACTATGTTTGCAGTAAACTAAGAACTATGACAGCAATTTTCAACATAATAAGACCTAGATTAAACTTCTGCTCGGCCAGATTGCTGTACCTATGTATATGGCCCTCTGTGATTCAGTAATATCATATGGAATATCGTCATATGGATTGGCATATAAAACTACTCTAAATAAGATTGAAAAGATACAAAGAAGACTCCTAAAAATTATTATTACTAAAAATATAGCTAAAAAGTTAAAAAGGAAAAATAAATGCCTTTTCGACCGATCTAAAGTATTGTCTCTTCTGGTTGAGCATTTTTTGAGACCTAAAGACAGACTACTAATAACACACGACAGACAAACTAGATCAGTGACCAACAATCTTTTACGTACAAACAAATCCAACAATGACTATGGACGTAGGACCGAAGATGTGCTGCTGCCCAAGGTCTGGAACCCCATGCCTGCCAGCTTGAAGCAGTGTGGATCCATCGAGGAATTCAAAAAGAAAGCCAAAGGATATATATTACACAAAAATCCTCGATGGTTGATCTAAGTGAGCGCGGGTTGTTCCGGACTTTGTAGGAAAAATGTAGTATATATGTACATACATGTACAATATTAGTTTTTAATTGTAGTTTATATGTATATATGTATGTATGTGTATATATACGTATATGCATATTTTTATATTTTTTGCATATTATAAAATTGTTACTATTAAGATCACAGCCAAAAATCCCCTTAAGGGATTAGGCAAAATAACATGGTAATTGTAATTATATTTTTTATTAATAAAATAAATAAAAAATAAAAAAATAAAAAAAACAAATTTAATGACGCCAATACTAGATTCTTTACAGTGTCTTTATTCAATCAAATTTCAAACTATTTCCCCATCATCAAATGTCGCTAAAATTTTCTATACATCCTTGGTTCTGATGACAATATATAAAAATGGAGTTTGTGTCCAACACCAAACGCTTTATAACGTTTTTAGTCAATCAATTTAGATGGGTCGATGGCAGAGCGGTTATCACGCTGGGCTAGTAATCCAGTGGTCTCGAGTTCGAATCCTGCCTCGACCGATTTCGTTCACCTATAGCATAAGCATTTATGCTTATTTTAGGGAACGTAGGAAGATGTATATGTACTTATTTAACAAGGACATATTCATTTAAAAAATATATAAATTTAAAACTATTATTACCCATGCTTGTTATTAGGTGCGTGTTAAATTAATATTTGATAATATAGTTCCTGTTAGTAACCGAAGAAGCAATACAAAATAAAATTATATAAAAATGAAAGAGTTGCAATGCCAACCCAAACCTCTTTACAACGCTTGAATTCAATCAAATTTAAAACCACGCCATAGTCTGATCTTGCAGAAATTTTGTATACTCTATGGCCCGGTATTACAGTCTCAGTTTAAGAGCTAAACTCAAGTTTTACAAAGATATAGCGTATTACAGTGACCGTTTAGGCCTGGCGGATTAAGTACTTAACGGTGAGTCTGTCATTTGCTAGGCTACGCGTGTAGTTTCAGTTTCTATCACTAGAGGAGTTAGTTGTATCGACGGTGGCGCCACACAACAAAACAAACTGACAGCCATATTGAAACGAACATGGGCATTTAATAGCATTATTTTGGTGAAAAAAAAAATTACCATGTTGGATAATAAAACAATAGTATTTCAAGTCGTAGCGTCCCGTTTTGTAGTTCGTATTATTTGAGGTTATTCAAAATTTGACAGATAATAATCACAGAAAAAGTAAAATATGTCTATAGTTGAAGAATTAGTAACTGACATGTCATATTGCACTGTAATACGGAAATGGATTAAATCTCCCCTTAACATTAATCTTGAGTTTAACAAACTCAATGAGTTGAGGGCCGACTGTAATACCGGGCCTATGATAGAAAGGAGTGGGTTGGCCAACACTTAATTATTTACAATGCTCATAATCAATCAAATTTTAAACAACTCCCCATCCTATTGAAATTTTGTATTCATACTTCCTTTCGATGACAATATTATAAAAACGATTGCTTGTTCCTTCATATTTACATACGCCAACGGCGTGGCATAAACTAGTTTATAGTAATAAGATATTTAGATACCTACTTGTAGAATAACTAGTTTTTTTTTATAAAAATACTCAGGAATCAATATATTTCAATGATAATTATAAAATGGAAAAATTTAGAATGATATTAGTTTTCCTTTGATAGTGTCTGGATGAATTATTTCCATTCGAAATTATGCCGTTGAATTTCATCATCATCAACATCATCATTTCCTGCCCCTCTATCCCAGTTCATCCGGGGTCGGGCCTGTGGGACACCTTGTGCCGTCAGCTCCCTCTCGATACTCTTCCACCATGTCGCTGGGGGTCTGCCTCTTCCTCGTGGTTTTGAGGGGATACCGAGCACAGTTTTGACGGAGTAGATGACATTGAATTGGAAGGCTTTTATTTTGTTATTTAAAAAAGACAAATTTGATTCTTTTATTTACTATTGAAGTCTTTTTCTGATCGCTTGTCTATTGTTTATAAAAATCTTGAATTATTATTTCATGTTTTCTAGTAAGTAGGTATATATGGCCAATATTTTATAACTTGAGTTGTTTTGATTGGGTCAAGTTATTGATGTTATCATTCAATTTCTGATATACAAGAGAATTACTATTTTCGTATTTCGATAATTATTGATGAAAATATAAATGGAATATAGTTTTATAACGGAAGTTGCTTATATGATCCGTATCATAATCAAAGTTAATCGGGTCATAAACTCAATCTAGGTAGGATACCTTAATATCTTATTAAGCTTACAAAGTACAGTGGCACGAAAACTTAGTGAACGGTATCAAGACCTACATTTGAATTGTTTTAAATCGTCTCAAATAGATGAAACTAGCATATAAAGTGTTTATTTTATAAATAATAAATAATAATAAACACTTTCTTTCGCGAGTGGCGAGTTTATTGCCATATGCAATTTTTTTTAATAACTAACCAGTGTTTCTAGTTCAGAGAAGCTATGATTGCGCGAGAAACTAATTAAAATATTTTATTCCTTAAGAAACAATCAATTACTAAAACAACTTGGTACGGGAACTAAAATATTATAAACGTATGACGGGCTTTGCAGCTAGAATTAAAGAAATTTTATTATGGAATTAAAGAAATTGCGTGGAAAAGAGATGAAGTCGAGAATGCATTAGAGGTTATAATTTTTGATTTGCTCTTAAATAAAATATATGTTTTAGTTAGTGATTTTTTTTAAAGATTTTTCCCAACCCTTTGATAGACTTGTATAAAAATCAGATGGTGGCTTTCCATTCATTTTTACAACATTTATTGTCTCTGGTTTTTATCATATTATCCAACAATTGAAAGTGGCTAGTTGATCGCCAAATTTGATTATAACTTTAAAATAAATATAAAAACCAGAATTTTACTTAAAATGGTATCAATTTTCTTGATTTTTATATCGATACTGGTTTTATTTAATTTTTCTCGTATCTATATATATATATATATATATATATATATATATATATATATATATATATATATATATATATATATATATATATATATATATATATATATATATATATATATATATATATATATATATATATATATATATATATATATATATATATATATATATATATATATATATATATATATATATATATATATATATATATATATATATATATATATATATATATACATATATATATATATATATATATATATATATATATATATATATATATATATATATATATATATATATATATATATATATATATATATATATATATATATATATATATATATATATATATATATATATATATATATATATATATATATATATATATATATATATAAAATTGGATGTACCTATATTTGTTTGTTTGTATGTTTGCGGTGAACTCCCAAACCAACCAACCGATTGCGATGAAACTTTGGGAATTTATTTAGCTCATACAGGAGAAGGATAATGCATAGTAAATTATTTATTTATTTATTCGATATCTCACAAAAGCTATTTAAAAAAAATGTTTTGTATTGGAATGAAACTAAGTGGGTTTGTTCAGTGCGCACACGAGAAGGTTTATGAATTAAAATTTATTTATTTATTTAATATCTCACACATGAATTTACAAAAATTATCAATTTGGGATTGTCATTGAATTTTAGGGATTCGTTCTGCGCCTAGCAGAAAACGTATTTGAAGTTTAATTCAATTATTTAATTTCTCGCACAAAAGTTTTTGAAAAATGATCTATTTGGTTATGCAAGAAAATTTTAATACAAAAACAATACATATAAATAAATCAAATAATGGGCGAATCTAGAAAATAATGTCAAATAATAAAAAGAAAACATACCGATCAACCATTTTAATATATTTGAAGGTAAATAATTAACCCTTTCTTAACCGATGATTCCAATTGGAATCATTGATGAATTTTACGTATATCTCAATGAAAATTGATATCAGCTGTGATATTTCTCTTCTAAATTATTAATTATAATATTTTTGATCGCTTACAATACTAAGAATGATGGAAACTTGCTTTAGTGACCGAATTTTGACAGTTGAAAACTCGGTTATTGCTGGTTATTGCGAAATGTGATTTTCTTGCTAAACACGGTTATTCAAAATTTAATAAATGTGAGTATTTTTTTTTTTTTTCTAGCATGCTATATTTTTTTTAATTAGGTAATTATATTTCCTTCAATCTCTAATAATAATTAAAAATAAAAAATAAATATTTTAGGAAAAGTATATAGTTTTATATATGAATAATGACAATTGGAATCGTTAAAATTTCCAAAATAAGGAAAAAAAATTATAAAAATTATCAAAATCTCTTTATAATCACATATTTTCCCTATTTTTTATGAAACATATTTATTTTCATAATGTTTTCATAATTCGGTTAAGAAAGGGTTAAACAGGCAGGACAACGTCTGCCGGGTTTTAAGTACTCGTTTTTTTCTTTAATTAATTTCTGGCGTTCAACCCGATAGGGTTTAACTAGTTATATTATATATATTTTGTCCCGCATTCAAAAGTGTCGAAAGTGTACATTTCTCTCTTTTTTTTCTCTTAATAAAAAATGAATATGTCCTTGTTAAACAAGTACATATACATCTTCCTACGTTCCCTAAAATAAGCAAATAAATGCTTGTGCTTAGGTGAACGAAATCGGTCGAGGCAGGATTCGAACTCGCGACCACTGGATTACTAGCCCAGCGCGCTAACCGCTCTGCCACCGACCCATCTTCATAAACATTTTGTGTAAAGCACATAAATAATACCATCAAACTTGATAGTTCCCATTTTGTTACATCAATACCAAAGTGAAAAGTTGAAAACAGTGTTTGGCTATTCCGAAAGATTTAACGATGAATGATTGCCAATAGAAACACCCGGGGAAAAAAAAATAATGTATTACCTCTGTTTTTGAGGGTTGTGTGGAAGAAATCGACTAAGAAAGTGTAGGCGTGACTTGCAAACAAGTCAAAAATATAAAAGTAAGTGGTTCCTTAGTAGTCCAAGGGGCACAGCGAAGCTTTGGAATTTCTTCGGTGTGTATTATGAGCTCAAACAAACTGACAGAATGCTCTAACGACTAGAATACTTATACTATATAGGTTCCTAATATATTGTAAAGTATGATTAAAACTAACAGTCGAGACGAGGTTGAAATATTATATGAGAACAGGGAAATCAAGGCACCTATGGGACTACGACCTGTCATCGGCTAATTTACGTGATCACTTTAAGGGCTTGCGCAACGTTCGTCAATTATACCATTTTATTAAAAACCATAATCGTAATTGTGCCTTGATATCCCGGTTCTCATACAATATTCCAACTTAGCGTTATTTATTTAAGATTGAGAAATAAATTTGTTAAAAATATCATTAGCTCCCAAACTGGGAAAAAATCCGATGTATGCGTACCTATATATTACGTATGCAATCATAAAAGAATATTGGTAGAGTTCACGAAAAAAAAAATATTCTAAGAGACTTCTTTGAATACACTTATTCATAATACACTAAAATGAAAAAATGAATTATTTTTTTTTATTTTTGTATCTTCTTGTACACATAATTTGTACACTGGCGTGTTTATTACTAAAGTGTACTATGACCTACTTCAAATGAAGAGCTAAAAAATTCAGTACTGTGAATTGGAATAGATAGTAAAGAACGTTCAACTGATCGGAGTGGACGCCCATGGCTTGAAAGATATGTTAATTTATCATTGAGATACTGAGGTAAGTTTGGATTAGAAAGTACATACATTGTATAACAATGACAGGATATGTATCTTGGGCCAATGAAGAAAATTACGGTAATAAGAAATGTGAAAAATCAATTTGTCAAACGGATATCATAAAATAAATCACGGGTTTCATGCAAAGCGGATTGTCAATTTAGTTTATTTATTTGTGATTACCTTGACCTAGACCTTATGAAATAGGCAACTTTATTGTAAAATGATAATCAATAGATTGGTGTTTCCAGCTCAGGGAATCAATTTTCGCGCAATGATTAATTTCAAATATGTGTATCCAGAAGTAACCGAGATCTAAAGCAAACTACAAGATGGAGATTTCACTGTTCAATAATAGTGAATTTATGCACTAAAAATAAAACATAATATTTTAAACCATTGGTACTTGTACTCGTTCATAATACACATGCATATATTTATTAAATTAACTTAGAAACAGTAGTTACATAAATATTTCTTATTATCGACTGCAATTAGGTTATCCTGTATTAGATCCAGTTGAGCGTCAATACATGTAACAAAATCATTTACAAAATTAATATCTTATGAGATGATTCATCAATTCCAAAGTAAACAAACCAGATACTTACTATCTTCTTCAGCGAAACCATTCCATGCTTCAGGTAACATATTAAACACTTTTTTATTAAGAAAATCATAATTGCGTTGCGCGAATGATGTATTGATCTTTTTCTTTATAATAGTCGACTTATAACAAAATAAATCTTAAGGTGCCTACTCAATCGCGACGCCAAAATCCCATATTCACGCTAAAACAAGTATCCACTAATTATCGACAAAATTCATTTCTTTGGTGTGTTTGTAACAATATAAATAATTCAATACTTAACTCACCAGAATTTGACGTATTCCAGTGTAGTATTACAGGGGCGAGAAATGTTATTAGTGCTAAGTTCTTTAATGATATATGATTTGTTTGTGAATATTTTACTTTTTTAATGTAATCTAATATTTTCAAGTAATATTATGTTTACCTCGGCTGCAGGATGAAACTTTATCTATTGCAGAAACACATTATACTGTGATGTTGTATTTTCATCCTGCAACTGATGGTATGGCCTAACAGCGGAGACTTATAATTGGCTGTTTTATTATTATTTTAATTGTTAAACTGAAATTCATAGCTATTAGTCTCCCAAAAAATTGAAAATAAATAAATAAATAAATAAAATAAATAAATAACAAATAGTAATAATTAACAGTTGTAAGAAACAATAAGCTACATCATACTTGTATAATAATTTAAGCAAGAAATTGGGTAAATTATGTAGGCTGATATTAAGTTAATGCAATATGGAAAAGAAAATTAGAGTAATTGGAAATGATATCTGAAATGATTATATTATACTTTGGGATCATCATCTGTAAACAATACAATACAATCCCGAGGTAAACTGTTCCCTCGTAGAAGTTTATCGTATTAATCTGACCCAATTTCCCTCCTAACTGAAACCAGCGATGAAAGATAACTCAGACCTGTTTCATATCGTGAAAAGATTTCACCTTCATTCAAGTGGCCCACGCTTTGGGAAGTGACTATTATGAGTAGATGGGTATCTACTTAATTCTAATTATATGCGATCAGAATGAGATGAATGGAAATGGGAAATGTCTCAAGAGCATTGATCGGCCAGAAGGACATATTTAAAGGGAAGAACATTTTTTATTCGTCTTCTTTTTTCTTTTCGTGAACTATTTTACTCAAAAACCATAAACTTTGCGGGCATTGGTATCTACGTTTTATTTAAGGTCTATATTTTGATTAACGTTTCGTATATTTCACATAAATTTATAAATGATATATTATTTATTTATGTACTTTTAAGAGATGCACAGATTTAATGTCCCGCCGTTCGCCAAGAATGTGCATTTGTGTAGGAATAAACAATCGTTTTTATAATATTGTCGCACAAAATTCGGGCTATGAATTATTTGTGTAAATAAGTATTTCTAACTTTTAAATTAACAGATAATTGGTTGCAAAAAATACACTTTTTCAACTAATTTGGTTTAGAAAATGATGTATGAAAAAAAATATTATTGAAATATATTTAATAATTCATTTTTATCACATTTTTTAGGGTGTCACTGCGTCAGGTATACTGGTACACGCACATAAATTAGATTTTTTATATTTTCCATATTACCTAAGATAACACTTCCTTACAAACTTTGCAAGTGTAGTACTTGCAAAAAATACTCGAGTCCTACGGATCGGGATACTAAAGTGCGAGAGGAGTGATAATTTGACAACATTTATTTGAATAAAAATTAGAAAAACCAATACATACCTAATTAAGTATGAATTTTATGATCTCAATTTTTTTATATATTTATTAAATTTATAGTACATAAAAAAAACGATTAAAAATACAGAAGAGATGCACATTAAAAAAACATATTTCCCTTTACCATTATATTTTGTTGATTCATGGATATATTATTAAGATTACTATCTCCGATAAAATATACAAACTAGAAATAAGAAGGCGAATAACGACAGGTAACAAAGGATCTCTCTATATTTTCAGTGCTCAGGTCTAAAATTGTCCACAGAAGGACAAATATAACCCTGTATAAAACAGTCATCAGGACTGTTGCATCATATGGGTGTGAGCCTTGTACACTGGCATCAATGTCTGCGGTGTGCTGGACATCTTTGGAAGGAGAGTGCTGTATTATATATCCTGGGATCCGTGAATAATGGACAAACATGGAAGATTTGATTAATCTATGAGTTTTACAATATATAATATGTATAAAGCTCCGAAACATTCTGAAGATATAAGACTAAGTAGGTCGAGATGGACTATATGGATGGAGTATATGGGCCGTAGAGCCATTGAAGAAGAAGATAAAATATACAAAACGAAAAACAGGCGAAGAATTAATTGCAATAAGTATAATTCTATTTGTTGAATGATTATTTTTAATATTGTGTGGAAGTTACATAATTCACTGCAGTACCAGCGCAAATTATGTAGATACGTATCTAAAAGGTCAGTCATTTAACGATTTCATTAGAGGTAGTACATTAATAGAAAAATCATTAAAATTAACTTTTCCTTCTGTCTACAAATCAATAACTTGACACTTTAATTTTCTCTCTTATGGTTGGTTTATTTTTGTTTTCACATTTTGTGAACTCCTTTCTTTACATTTCTTACATTAATTAAAAATATGTATCATGTCTTTGAATGAATTCAATTAGTATGCCTTTTCAATTTCCTTTGCTGTTAATTATGAAGGATTTAGTAAATATTATGTAATACGACAACATAGTAATACGACATCCATGTCATCGATAAATCTTTTTATCAACATATTCACGGGAAATGATTCAGATAACAAAAATTAATTTGTTGGCTAACAGAATATTAATTTATGGTTAAAATATCAAAATAGATATCATGTTGATGAAATTGATGTCATTTTCGAGGCATGTTTATTTATTTATTTGTATATTTATTTATTAGTTTATTTATTTATTAATTAGTTAATTAATGAATTTATTTATTAATTTATTAAATATATTTTATTTATTTATTTATTTGTCATTCATTCATTTATTCATTTATTCATTTATTCATTTATTCATTTAATCATTTATTCATTTATTCATTTATTCATTTATTCATTTATTCATTTATTCATTTATTCATTTATTCATTTATTCATTTATTCATTTATTCATTTATTCATTTATTCATTTATTCATTTATTCATTTATTCATTTATTCATTTATTCATTTATTCATTTATTCATTTATTCATTTATTCATTTATTCATTTATTCATTTATTCATTTATTCATTTATTCATTTATTCATTTATTATTCACATATAGCGATATTTATTATTGAGCTATAATTAAATATTTCTCGTATTGAATAAATGTCCTTTTATTCAATACGAGAAATATTTAATTTAAAAATTAACCAATAAATTATATAATAAATTTCAACCAATTTTGTATTACAACTCTTTTCATATGGAATACATTTGAATCAAGGTCAGCATTTTGCTAGGTATAACTTTTTAGGACATGCCTTCCCACGGGTTAAGCAATTATTTCGTCAGAAAAGACCTTCGAAGAGATGGAATAACAGTTGGATGTCCTCCCTCCAGGATATTCCACCTTCACAGTCAGGTGAAATGACCTAATGCACGACGAAGAAGAAGAAGAAGATTTTGATTATAATTTGTTTAGTTGAAACTACGAACGAGCTTTATATACTACTCAGATTGTTATCCTTGAGAAAATAATGGTCACATTGTAAACGGTTATATAAAATAGATCATTCGTAGTTTGACTAGTGAGAGATAAAGCAGGTTATTCAGTCTTGGTCTTGCGAGACTTACAAGAGCATTGTCTTTCTTTTAATTTTTTTCTTGAAGAAAATCTTTTCTTTTTCGTATATAGCTTTTAAAAACGATAATATAATATTACCTACTTTAAAAAAAAAACGAGTGTAATGCGCTACCTGGAAACGCAATTATGTTTATGCATCATAAAGCAAGTTTGTATCATAAAGGTAAGTTATCCACGATATAGCAAATCTAAAATCAAGAAACAAATATCAGCTCACTCTATTGGCCATCTTTTAAGTATTTACAATGCTTATAATCAAACAAATTTAAATGAAGCCCCCTCTCTTCTTAATGAGATTTTGTATACACTCAATATTAAACAATTGCTTATTCCTTCGTGTAGATTCGCCAACGGCGCGGCGGGGCATTAAGCTAGTGAATATACATAATATATCGATCAACTTAATTTATTTATATTTATTTAAAATAACTTAACCTGACGACAGCTGCAAAATGTGATTTATCAAATGGATTTGAAGGTATTTTATCCAAATGTACCAACTACATTATACAAACTAGATTCACCATCTGGTACTAAGCTCATTTTCTACCTTATTTGGTTGCACCACAAACACCATTCACCTCTCTTACAAATTGATATCAATCTATCTAGACCAGCTGTTTGCAAAAGCTACTCCAAATGGAGGCAATTTCACAAGGGGTGTTTCTAACACAGGACATATTCTTGGTACATATGTATTTCCAGTAAACAACTCATATGATTTCAACATTTTGAATTATACAAGGTCACTTAAGGGAACATTTGAGATCGTTATAACGTTCTTCTTTGCCTATTCCCGTCTTATTCGGGGTTGACCCTCTTGGTACGTCATCGCAAGTCCTGGATTGTCAAGGTATATATCCTTTAGAATGCCATAAGTTCCTTTAGAATGCTGGACCACGAAGTTGCCGGCGGAAGAACCGTTCCTCGCTCAATAGAAACGTTTAAAAGAAAGAATACAGAGTTATTAGCCAATAGATTTAGAAGAAATGTTCCAATAGCAATTGTCCAACTGTCGATTTGTTCGGGAGAATTTCATTCTCTTAACATATCAACAAAGTATCAAGCTAAGACACGCGAAATTTGTATGCAGGGTCTATATTTATCACGATTTTACAACTTTGAAGTCAAATAGCACCAACTTAGAGGTTTCGCAGCATATATATGTTCTGTATATGGATTTACTCTAGATTCGGAGTAGATCATTTAGTGTGTCTTGTGTCCGCGCCCCCCCCCCCTTTATAACTTTTGATCCGCTCAATTTACAGAATCCAAAATTTCAGAATATATTATTATTATTATTTATTTCCATCAACGGCTAAATAGCCTTTTACAAGTACATACAAAATAAATTAGTACAAACACGTTTAATACATACAATAATATTTAAAGTAATAAAGCAATCAAAATGTTAGTGTCTGTGTGTGTGTGTATGTGTGTGTGTGTGTGTGTTTGTCTCACGCCTTCTGTAAAACCAAGAGCATCAAAAAATCTAATTTATGTGCGAACGTGTACCTGTATACCTGATGCAGTGTCACCCTAAAAATAATGCGATAAAAATGCTGAATTTTAAAAATATTTCAATAATTATTTTTTTCATACAAAATTTTCCAAGTCGTATCTGTCAAAAAAGTGCACATTTTGCACGCAAATATCTGTTAGTTTAAAAGTTAGAAGTACGTATTTACACGAAAAAAATATATTTTCAAGTATAACTTAAGCTCATTTCTCACTGTCGAATATAACGTATATTATATTCCTTAATATATCTTATGTCCCACAATTGGTGTTCACACTGTGAGATATAATATTTAGGGCCTGTTCAGACATGGCGCGTTTGCTACATATTGTAGGGCCTGTTCAGACATGGCGCGTTTGCGGTATCCGCGAAGTAACTAACGAATACTAAGGCGTTAATGTAAGGGCAATAAATTTGCATCCTTGTGATTTTCGCAAAATTGAACAGGGCCTTAACCAAACCAATTCAGTTGCGATCGCCATTGCATCATAACATCAACTCGTCCGTCAAGTTAAAATTGGATATTGTTTTGCTAAAAAGCCTCGATAGTTCATCAGACGAAGATGATAAAGAATTCGATTTACGTGTGTTACTGTTAAGTAAAAATATAAGCGTAGATACTGGATATCAAATCATATAAAGTGTAGAGAGGAATATTTATTTATTTATTTATTTGTTCATAACAGAAATATAGCAATAATAACATCATTATAAAAAAAACAAAAAACATTTCATATTAACGTTGGCCTCTCCCACTAGGAATGTCCTGTGTCGGGAGAAGCAAACTCACATATTTATATTACACAAACATAAAATCACAAAACAATTTTTTTTATTTATTAACTGTGTTTGCCAATTACATGATGTAATCAAAATATACAAAATAAAGTAGGTACATAATGTGTGAAAATACATAAAAAAACAAACATATCCTATTTATAAACAATGAAAATAAAGCAAGAAGAAATATAAAAATAGTTCTGGAAAAAATAAATTATAAAATAAATTCTATAATTACGAAATCTCAACATGGTTTTGTTACTAATAGATCTACTTTAACAAATCTGTTTTTATATGAAAATTTTATTGTAAATGCTTTTGCTGAAAGAAGTCAGGGAGATTCTATCTACACTGACTTCAGTAAGGCCTTTGATAGGATTTGTCATGGTATATTAATAAATAAATTGGAGAAAATGGGTGTAACAGGCATTTTTTTGAGATGGGTCGAGAGTTATTTATCTAAAAGAAAGCTATTTATAAAATTAAATGATGTACACTCTGTGGCTTTTACAGCTACAAGTGGTGTACCACAGGGCTCTCATTTGGGACCGGTTTTGTTTATATTATTTATAAATGATAATGTCGATATATTTTCAGGGGTAGAATATGTAATATTTGCGGATGATTTAAAGATATTTAAAAGAATAAAAAGTCATGATGATTGCCTTATATTGCAGGAAAATTTGAACAAGCTATTTGAATGGTGTCAGTGTAACAAACTTTCTCTCAATGCAAATAAGTGTCAAGTAATAAGGTTTTATAAAATAAAAAATCCCCTGGTTTATGATTATGATATAGACTTGATACAATTAACTTCAGTAGATGAAATAAACGATTTAGGTGTCATTTTTGATTCGAAACTTTCTTTTACTTGTCATATTACTAACATAGTAAACAGAGCTGTAAAGATCTTAGGGTTTATAATACGTATCACAAAAAAGTTTACAGATACATATAGTATTCGCTTGTTATACATATCACTTGTAAGGAGCATTTTGGAATATAATTCAACAATTTGGTCACCATATTATAATAATCAAGTTCAACTAATTGAAAAAGTACAACGCAAATTTCTTAGGTATATAAATTTTAAAATGAACATACCCAGAGAACTAATGGATTATAATCTCACTATGCATTGGACTAATTTAACAAAGTTATCTGACCGTAGAATAATTTTTGATTTAATTACATTACACAAAATGGTACATTCGAGTTTTGATAGCCCTGCTCTTATTGAACAAATTACATACCATGTGCCAAATCGTTCTAACAGGCAAACAGTACCTTTTTACTATTCTAACACACGTACACTGCAACAATATTACTCGCCAATAGCACGGCTTCATTATTTGGGTAATGCATACTCTGGTCTAGGCGATATTTATTACTTGTTATTGACAAAATATAGAAACTTATTGCATCAATATTTCTTGATGCAAAATGTCAATTTTATTTCCCTATAAGATGTTATTATTATTTTATCAATTACTCTTTTATTTTGAATTTATATTTAGTTTCATGGCTTATTTTTCAACTGTTTTTATGTTTCATTCTTTTTTAATGACACTTTTGAATTAACTTTATACCTAGGTATATAATTTATATATGCTATTTTTGTTTCTTTTTGTTTTTGATATTTGTTTCTTAAAAATAATAATATGCAAAAAATGTTCTGGTAGATATTTCGTACATTTATACATCTCTTTTTGTTTTATTTTATAATATTATTATATGTATGTATTAAACGTGTTTATACTAGTTTATTTTGTATGTACTTGTAAAAGGCTATTTAGCCGTTGATGAAAATAATAAATAAATAAATAAATAAATAAAGAAAAACTTATACAAAATAAAAATAAAATACATATAAAATATGGTGAATTCAGACTTTTTAATGAATTGGATGAAGAAAAGTTTTTTAATTATTACCGGATGACTTAAATCAAATTCATCGAACTTAATTCTATGATTGAAGATGACATTATGAAGCAAAACACGCATTTATGAAAAAGTATTCCTTCCACGGAGAGACTAGCGATGACTTTAAGGTTGGTTTCAAAATAATACATAATTATTTATTCTTCTGTTTTAGTTTTTATTTAGTACTTACTTACAAATAATTGATATTACAAAAAATTATCTCATAAATACAAATTAACAATAAACGCTCGTGGTCACTCACAGAAATGAACTGTGGGCAAATTGACGCGTGTAAAACGGCGTGCGAAGACGCGGGCAAAATAACCATTTTGAAATCATTCGATCGCCGAAAAAATATTGTTGCAGTTATTCAAGTAAACAGTTCTATTCAGTACGGACTTTACATCAAAACATCTATATATATATATATATATATAAAAATTGATGTTGGTATATATGTACATATGTATTTATGTATGTTTGAATGTACGTTGCCAGAAGAGACGGAAGGGACTAGTGATGAGTAAAAGTCTTGCGAGACTTCCAAGACCATGACGGCATGAGTCGCCGCAAGACCAAGACCAAGATCGGGAGGTGCAAGCATAAGACCAATACTAAGACCAGGCTTTGCAAGAGTCTTGCAGTCTCGCAAAAATTTATGAACTAATTTATTTTTAATTAAAATAATATTTACTACATACTATCGACATAATACTACAAATTGGTGTTTTTTTCTCATATTTCATTATAATTACTGAATTTTAACAGCAAAATAAAAAATGATTCTTTGAATAAGTTGCAAGACTAAGACTCGATTGAGTATGCAAGACCAGGACTGGGTATCCAAGACCAAAACTCGATTGAGTATGCAAGACGAAGATCAAGAACAAGACGACATCTGTATTCAAGACCAAGACCACCTCGGTCATGGTCTTGCATTTGATCATCACTTGGAGGTGACTGATGAGACGGAAGGGACTGAAGGGACGGAACGGACTGTAGGGACGGAAGGGACTGAAAGGACGGAATGGAATGAAGGGACAGATCAATTAGAGATTCTAGATAACAATATTAAAAAAATAAATAAAACATATAAATCTACCATTTTTATGTATAAAAAGAGTTCTAAACAGAAAATTGATAGAATTTAAAATATATTTTGTAAATATATAATATATAAATCGTACGGAAGCCAAAATTCTATTTCTGATGTGCAAAATCATCAAAAAATTCCACAACTGGAGATAAGAAGAACAATCAACGACGCAATTTTTTTGTATAAAATCTTAAACAATATGATATACTGCTCTTATCTACTAGAAATTATAAATATTCATGTTCCCCGCGAAATACCTGAACCAATAATACATTCGAAATCACTAAGTGTAACACTAATACAAGAAAAAATGACTTCATTGATAGATCATGCTGTATTTTTAATACAAAACTTAATAACGTTGATATATTTAACATCTCGCACAAAAATTTCACTAACATTCTACGAAATAAAATTACGTTTTGATTATTACTTTACATTCATAATATAATAATAAATAATTAATAATTAAGCCTGTTATTATTCCATTTCATTTACAATATTTTTTTGTAAGCATAATATATAAGTATTTTATTTAATTAGTAGTTTGTTAAATTAATGTATAATATTTAAACTTATTTCTACTTTCTTTTTTTTATGTATATATGTATGTTTTTCATGAAATGGATCCCTCTTGGGTATAGGCCTCCTCCAATAGTTTCCATATAGTTCTATCTTTGCCCTTTTCTTTCCAGTCCATTCCCCCCGTTGTTATTATATCATCGATCCACCTTTTGTACGGCCTGCCAACATTCCTTTTTCCTTTGGGTCCCGTCCATATCGTGGTTAGTAAAGTCCATCTATCATCTGTGAAACGCGATAAGTGTCCAGCCCATTGCCACTTTAATTTTAAAGCTCGTTTTAGCGCATCTGTTAATTTTGTCTTTTTCCTAATAGTTTCACTATTAATCTTATGTATTTTCCGCAATTTTAACATGCTTCTTTCCATTGCTCTTTGACATGATCTGATTGCTGTTTTTGTCTTGTTTGTAAAAGTCCAAATTTGGCATGCATATAACAAACTGGGATTAATACAGGTCTCCATTACTATTTTTTTCATTTCGGAATTGAAGTCTCCTTTTAGTATTTCTTTCTGCGTCCAAAACTTTTTCCATGCTATATTCACTCTTCTATTTATTTCTTCTTCGTTTCTAGTGTTTTTGAAAGATATTAGTTTCCCGAGGTAAATGTATTCATCTTACGAAGTCAATTCTCTGAGTATCTATATTTATCTGTTTTTTGTATCCATTTGTCATTATTTTTGTCTTATTCGCGTTCATTCCTAATCCTACTTCCATACTTGCTTGGTTTAATTCATTCAGCATAGTTTCTAATGCTCTTGGGTTTTCGTTGAAGATGACAATATCATCCGCAAATCTGAGATGGCTCAAAAAGTTGTCTTTAATGTTAATGCCCTTATTCTTCCAGTTTAGGCCTTTAAAAATTTCCTCTAGCACGGCGATAAATAATTTAGGAGATAAAGGGTCCCCTTGTCTAACACCTCTTTCTATTTTTATATCGTCTCCTATTTTTTCAAGTTTAACGTTACTTATACTGTTCTTGTAAATATTTTCAATTATGTTTTTGTATTTATTGTTGATATTGAGTGCATTTAATGATTTCCATATTGCTTTGTGGCTTATACTATCGAATGCTTTGCTGTAGTCAATAAACGCTATGTATTATATTTTATTAAACTCTTTATATTCTTACAATATTCAATCGTTGGAGGGTATTGGTCTAATTCCCCACGACGACCACTCGAGTTGGGGAATGTTTTGATTGCGTTATAGTTAGTTACAGGTTTTTTTGTATTTCTTTTGCGGTGGCCGATGACTATTTCCTATTTTCTTTCTTCTGATGTCAAGGAGTTGCGTGAGAAGGAATTTGATCTTTGTCTCATAAGATCAAAAGCGTTGATACGGTTTTGTCCGATGGTGGTGTTGTCTATGAAGTTACCTTGTTTGCGGCTCTGTATCACAGCCTCTGGTGATTCTGACACATCTCTCTTTCGTTTCTCTTTGTTTCCTTCTCTTATGATTAATTTATCGTATTTTATTATAGCATAGTTTCCTTTCTTCCTTTCTTCTATTAGTTTTTCTTGTAGTTGTTTTCTCGTAGCCAACACCTCCCTCGTGTAGTCTTCCGTGATGTATGCGTATACATACTGAGAAGGTGTGTGATAGTATAACAGATTTTGATATGCTTCAACACTCCCTTCCACCAACAGTCAGCGATAGAGGCAATGAGACTCGTGAAAATTTTAATCTCAGGGTCATGTTTTAATCGTGAATATGTATGAGGACAGAATGAATTCAAACAATTAAATTAAATTAAATAAAAATATCAACTGAATACGAGAGATAATGATGTACTGCATTAGGAGAATAGAGAGACAACGCACTTTGAGATATTTACATTTTTATTGTATAAGTAAAAATATAATACATGACTCTAAAATATCAATCTTGGTTTGGATAGTGCTAAACATTTCCTATAAGAGGAAAAATGTAATTGAATACAAAAGTGAAATATTAAATATTTGTTATAAAAAATAATGTTAAAAATTGAAATTTACATACATCATGAAATTTACCACGTAATCAAACCTAATCAAATTTCTTTCATATCATACACAAAATCATGATTCTAATTTATATTAGGTTCAAACATACTGGATTCACATTCATATATACAGACAGTAAATCATAAAGACAAAATCATTAAACAGCTATGGAGTAAACATTTTGAACAATATCGACTCGCAGCATGAATAAGGAGATTCCCTCGATGACCAATATCTTCAAATGAATCCGGTTGTAGAAGATGTATTTAAATTTATAAATTCTCGTGACTATTTGTATCTTGATCCCTCAATGTTACAATAAAAATCCAAGTGAAGAAATTTGTTTGTGTCCAAGTAAAAAATCCAAGTGAAGAAATTGTCTCCGACAATTTCCTATATGTGACTCCTTTGTCGTCAGTTATAAAATTTTAGGTTAGGCAGAATTAAATGTCGAACATATCATCGTCGTGTATATGCAGGCATGGTAATTGCAAAATAATATCCAAAAAAAAAAATATTTCCAATGGCAAAATAAATGGAATAACATTCGAGTAATCCATTTGTAGAATTAAATAAAAATTATGTTCATCAGAATGGGTGCGCAATATCAGGGTAGGATTGAATTTGGGATGACTGACATTTATATCAGCATCTAGATTATAGAAAAGAAAACAGGATTATTGGTTTGAAAAATGATCTCTTGCAAAAATATCTTGACATACGAACACATAAAACAAACTTACCCCAAATTCAGTAATTTAAAGTTATATCAGCCGCCATTTTTCCTACGCTGGCCGACCCGCTTCGATGGATGTAGGCAAAAGGAAAGAATTTGACATAAGCTTTGCTAATCATAAAAAATATTGCCACTTGACAAAAATCAATTTAGTGTGTTCGCACAAAAAAAACTATTAATTCCCAATTATTAATTTTTCCCTATACATAATTTTCTATAACATAACAATACTTTCATACTTCTGCCAGCTATTTATGAGCAATTCACATTCATAATATACAATAATATAAATTTTATTTTTATTTTAATGCAACATATAAAATTAATAAAAATATACGTAGACCTATAACACAGCTACATGATTTTGTTGTGTATTTACAATGGTTTGTGGTGCTAAACTTCGGTGCATACTACTTGTAACAATATTATAAATTACCTACATAGGCATTGTACTCTGTATACGTATACTGTATAGTATAGGTATACTGACTAGTGAACACAATACTGACTGGTCGGTCAGTATTGGCTTGTTTTTGTTGCGGATGCAGATGGCTTAATAGTTAATACTCTTCCTACTTACCTACTCCTTATACTTACTCTTCATAACTCTTTTCTTTTTTATATTTTAATATAACTGTTGGGTCATTTTGATAATACCTACCTACTATTGTGGGTGTAGATGGTTTTTTTTTGTTACATATCTCATTCGATTTCAAACATCAGTGGGAGCAACATCAGTTGCCATTTTTTTCGCATTGTTACATCAGTAACCATTATAATTTGTTTAAAAAAGTTCTCATTCATTTTGTACCATATTTGTATCATTAGAAATCTGTGATAGTGAATTTGGGTGTAAGTTCGCAAAAAGAAGCCTATCCTAATTTCTCTTCCAACTCCAATTCCCGAATTCCTTTCTCCAAGGCTTCGGTGGATTGGGATCTGCAAGAAGGGTAAGTGCTACCAAACTGTAGTTCTGATTTGTCCGTAGTTTTGATTCATTTATTTGCAATACAGTCCACCATTTAACATACAATAACTGTGTTAAAAAAATATATATTTGCAATTGTTAAATAATTTACATACTTAGTTAAAACTATTTAAAAGAACCTTTAAAAGATTTATAACCTGTTACATATAATTATACCTATTGTAATTTCATATTGAAAACTGTTGGTTCTAAAAAAATCAATAAAAATAAATAAAAATAAAAACAGGCTGGACAACGCCGGCGAAGTTTTCTAGTAAAATAGTGAAAATATATTCGCTCGATCGACCGACAAAATACCTATATTGTTGTAATGTAATATTTATTCTGTCTCAGTGTGAACAGTCCCATTTAAAAGTACGGTGAGCGATATCATTTTATGACTTTGAATGTAATATATATTCCGTAGTGAGAAAGCCCCTTTAGCGTTTAAGTGAAAAACATGGTGAATATTTTGTATAATTATAATGTTTAACTTATTTTTAAAGTAAGCGTTTTGTACATAAATGCCGCCATTTTAATATCTTTTCATACAATATTTCATTTTCCTACCGAATGAATATGTTCTTGAAAATAATAAACCTTTGAAATAAATATAATTATGAAATAATAAAATGAAACACAAGACATTACAGCAAGTTTTAAGACGTATATTGTAAAAGTCTGTTAATTATTAGTAAAGATATAGGCATAATAAAATTGCATAATTTGTATATAATATTTGATATTTCGGACAATTTTCATTTTTATGGCATCGAACAAACCAATGTAGGTACCTACATATTATTCAAAAAATGTCTACAAACCATTTGATATTTTTTACATGTTCTATGGTTACTATGGTAACGGACACATTCTGATGTTCAAATAAAATTTGTTATAAATCGAATTCGAATTAATTTAGAACATCATTGTAGGTAGGTACCTACATACCTAATACTACTTAAAAACCAACAATATACTAATTTCGTATAGGAAAATTATTAAACTATCTTAGGTTAACTACAATACACATGTCATTCAATCTACAAACTATTTCCTATAGTGAAATTCTTCTTTTATTTAAGTAGACCTTTGGGTGATTTTTTATACAAACTATTTCTTGGAGTTTAATTCTTCTTCCTCTTCTTTTGTGAAGTCATTTGGGACAGTTCATAAATAAACTATTTCCTATAGTCTAATTTTTCTTTTTCTTAATTTATGTAGACCATGGGTGAGTTTTTATACAAACTATTTCCTATAGTCTAATTCATCTTCTTTCTCTTCTTTTATGTAGCCCTTTGGGTGAGTTTTTATACAAACTTATTCCTATTATCTAATTCTTTTTCTTCTTATTTTATGTAGACCTCTGGGCCAGTTTTGATACCAACTATTTCTTTTAACGTATTTCTTCTTTTTCTAATTTTATGTAGACCTTTGTTGAATTTTGTATAAACTAACTTCCTATAGTCTAATTTTTCCTCTTTTATGTAGACCAAGGGAGAGTATTCATGCAAACTTTTCCTTTAGTCTAATTCTTCTTCGTCTTCTTTTATGTTGACCTTTGCGTTAGTTTTTATACAATCTATTTCCTGACGTATAATTATTCTTCTAATATGTAGACCTTTGGGTCAGTTTTTATATTAACTACTTTCTATAGTCTAATTCTTCTTTTTCTTATTTTTTGTTGATCTTTTGGTTAGTTTTTATGCAAACTATTTCCTTTAGTCTAATTCTTCGTTTTCTTATTTAATGTAGACGTTGGGTGAATTTTATATAAAATATTTCCTATAGTTCAATTTATCTTCTTCTTCTTTTATGAAGACCATTTGGTCAGTTTTTTATATAATACATTTACTATTGTGTAATTCTTCTATTGTATCTTTTATGTAGACCATTGGGTCAGTTTTTATTACAAACTATTTGTTATAGTCTTATACGTATTCTTTTTTTTTATTTAGTCTTTTGGGTTAGTTTTAAGTCTTATAGTCTATTGTATAGAAATATTATAAACAACATGCACACTTGACGAAAATACATAAAACGAATGGGATGTGACCATCACTAGAATCTTCTCAATACTTTTTTCAATCGAAATTTACACCATTTATTATATCATCATATATTGCTTAATTTTCAATAACTACATATTTGATTTTGATGACAATATAATAAAAAATCGGGGTTGTGGCCATTACTGGACTCTTAACAACGTTTATATTCAAATTAAAAACTATTTAAGTCTTCTTCTGTAATGTAGATCAGTTTTATTGTGCAAAAATATAATAATCTATAGGTATGCACACTTGACGAAAAATATAAAAACGAATGGGATGTGACCAACACTAGAATCTTTTCAGTACTTTTGTTTATTTCATTTTTAAGCCATTTCCCATCATCCAAAATTACTAAATATTTAAAACACATTTGCGTTCGATGACAATATATAAAAATAGGGGTTGTGGCCAAATCCAAACTCTTTACAACGTTGTCTCTTTATAATCAGTCATATTTAAAACCATTTACCATAGTCCATGCGTGCAGAAATTGTATGTACCTACTTATATATAAAAACAAATGGGTTGTGGCCATCACTTGAACATTTTACATCGCTTAAACTCAATTAAATTTCAAACTACTTTTAATACTACGAATTAGCAAATATTTTGTGTGACAATATTATATAAACGATTGCTTATTCCTTCACTAATTTACATTCTTGGCCAACGGCGGGACATAAAAGCTAGTTATAAAATAAAACAAAAAAGATGTATAAATGTACGAAATATCTACCAGAATATTTTTTGCATATTATATCTAATATTTTTTAAAGAAATAAATACCAAAAACAAAAAGAAACAAAAATAAATAGCATATATAAATTATATACCTAGGCATAAAGTAAATTCAAAAGTGTCATCAAAAAAGAATGAAACATATCACGACATCGTTTCATACTTGTCAGGCAGCATACATACACTACACAATATCTACGGGGACTCAATAGTTTGATACTTAATCTCCAAACGTACATACATACCATCATCCTGTTTTCATATTCTGGGTAAGAAAAAAGACTGACCTCCATACTTTCCTATCCTGACATACATACATAGGTACGATGTTTTTATATAGAAAACAAAATATCTTTAAGTTTAAGTTTTGTACGTATTCTTCAATTATACATACTATCGCCATCGACAGTTGGATCTCATATTATGTTACATGCAACTAGTATATAGAATACAAAATATCTAAAAATATTTTTTAATTTGTGTTTAAGTGTTTATAGTTTGGTATGTATTCTTCAATTATACATAGGTAGGTACTATCGCCATCGACAGTTGGATCTTATGTGTTACATGCAAGTTCTAATAAAATATATCAACTAGAAAAGCAAATTTTATAATTATTACATTGTCTGAAGGCAAAACAGGCGTCCTCAATAAAATTTATAGAATTCTTAATTTGTTTTGATTTCTTATATACCTAAAGGTATATGAGGAAGTATTCAAAACAATATTGCGTTAGTGAATTCATATATTGATAATTGATTTGTTTGCAATTTCGAATCATCAAGTTAATTTGGAAAGATATCGTCTCTTCTAACCCAATTTGAAATACCCATATATTATATAAGAAAGGTCACACCTTCCGTACAAAAATAATGTGTTAAATTAATGTTCACTATCTCTGCAAGTTCTTTTTACAGTGAAAAGAAGCATTCTTAGATTTATAAATTACACGTTTAAGACGAATTTTTTTTTTAATAATTCAGAGTGGAAAGATTCCGTAAAAATCTGTAAGCTGCTTACAAATAAATTAGATTTACATTTTATACCTTTCACAATCCGGCTAAATCCTTGCGCTTATACGATTAGTCTTAGCTTCAAAATATCTCTAAACACTTTACGCTATAACAATATATTTTACAAATTCGTTTTCCAAACGGTAAAACTACGCCGGAATTCATCAATAAAAATTTAAAATAAAATAGGTAGGTATTGAGTTTTGCTATTTTTTAAAATATACAAGCGGACCAAATAATTTGAAATCATAATAGATACCTATAGGAATTTATTCTATAGAAAATTTGTTTTGCTGTGCGAAGTCGAGGATATATGGGGACGACAGAGAAAAAGGTTTAGGAACAAACACATGTCGACAATGGCAGATTCGAGAACCGTTGATCATCATCATCATTGGCGTTACAGCCCTATGTGGGCCCTGGCCTTCTACAGAATCATTCTCCAAGAGTCCCTGTCCTTCTCCGCTCTCCTCCAGTTTGTTATTCCGATCACCCTTATGTCGTCTTCCTTGTCATCCAGCCATCTTAGTTTGGTGCTGCCTCTGGGTTGGTATTAAGAACTTTTTTGGGGATACGATAATCATTCATCCGGTTGACATGTCCCAACCACTGCAGTCTACGTACTTTTATGACTTGTACAATGTTGTGTTCGTCATATTATGCCTGTACTTCGTGATTGTACCGTATTCTCCAAAGTTCATTATCATTTGCTGGGCTAAAAATCTTTCTCAGAATTTTCCTTTCAAATATCAAGAGGCTATTTTCGACACTTTTTGTTGAGACCCAGCATTAAGCTTCATATACTACGACAGGTCTGAGAAGAAATTTATTTATCAGGATTAATATTTTCCTAGACCTCTGGCATTTTGGACCTCTTGTGCTCAAAATATCACCTTTTGCCAGCGGCCAGTCTTGCCTTAATTTCAGTGCTGCAATTATTTTCATGAGTTTCGATAGCGCCTAGATGGCAAAAATAGTCAACCGATTCCACTGTATTTGTCCACATCAATATGACGCAGGTTATCATTATGTGGAAGTTTTTTTGCTATCATATTTTTTGTTTTGTTGTGTTAATTTTAAGGTCCATATTTTTCGTGAAGTTTTCAGGCCTGCCAAAGTCATCCTTCATCCTAGGAAGAGTTCTTTAGATTAGGTCTAATTCGTCTGCATATCACAATATTTGACTACACTTTCTGAATAAAGTCCCAGATGTCTCTATTTCCGCCTCTGTAATAACTTTTTCCAGGGCAATATTAAATAAGAGACAAGCCAGGGCATCACCTTGTCTTAGTCCATTGTACGTCATGAAGGGATCTCATATACTGTTCTGAATTTTTACCCGATATTGTGTATTAGACATGGATATCATTTGTATGTCGGATTGGTATTGTGGGATATTTAGTTATCTCTTGGCCTCATATAATTTGTGTCTGGAGATAGTCTTCAAACATATGGTGAGTCTCTATATAAAATTCTAACGTTTTATCCAGCACCATTCTCAGAGTGAAAAAATACGTTTAACGATTGAATCGATAAAATGGCCAGGGTCAATTTTCCCCAGGAAAACAAACTTCCAGGACGTCCTCCGAAGATATGGAAGGAAAGCTGGAAATCCAAGTCTCATGAGGAAAGTTGATGCAGGACTATAACAGGCTAACAAACATCAAAATGGAGAACGAAGATGAAGGAGGTTGAGAGTATAAACGCACAAATATTGTTTTCAAGACTCAAATTGTTAGATTACAAAGAATAATCGTGTTTATAACAGTTGTTTGGTATTAATGTCTATTATACCTTCATAGTATTATACCTTCATAGAACTGATAACCCCACTTACATACTTAATTAACTTATGTATTATCGAAGGCACTTTTCCCAAATCAATGAAACAAGCTCAAATAGTACCAATTTTTAAAGATGGGAATAGGGATGATATAAATAATTACAGACCTATCAGTATATTAAACTCCCTCTCTAAATTAATCGAAAGAATAATAAAAAAACAACTCATAATCTATCTTGAATTAAATTCCCTTCTGTCTGAAAATCAATACGGTTTTCGAGAGAAAAAATCGACCTCCGATGCAATTTCTGAGGTAACAAAATACATAGTGCAGAATGTGGACAAGGGGAATAAAACTTTAGGACTATTCCTTGATATAAAAAAAGCCTTTGATACTATTTCCCATGATAAACTATTTCATAAAATGGAACAAATTGGAATAACGGGTACAGAATTGAAAATTCTTAAAAGCTATATGACAGACCGAACACAACAAGTTAAAATACAAAATAAACTTAGTCAACCATCTAAAATCAGCTACGGAGTACCCCAAGGAAGCATTTTGGGGCCGGTACTGTTTCTATTATATATAAATGAACTGTGCAATATCCAAATACCCGGAACCATAATTAGTTTTGCAGATGACACCATTCTTCTATTCAGTGACAGATCATGGCACCACACATACAAAAAAGCAGAAAATGGGATGGCGCTGGTCCAAAAGTGGTTAAATAATAACACGCTTACGTTGAACTATGATAAAACAGTCTTCATCACCTTCACAAAAACCATCCAAGGACAACCAAGTGAAAATACACCACTTAAAATACACAATTGTAGTACCCTTACCGCGGATTGTTCTTGTATCTCAATTAAAAAAAAACAATTCACAAAATACCTAGGTGTACAAATTGACCAATGCTTAAAATGGAACCATCACATCTCACTCATTGCTTCCAAACTTAAAAAAATTAATTTCACATTCCGTACTGTAAGGAACTTCCTACCTTTACCCGTCATTAAAATAATGTATTTCTCTTTGTTTCAATCCATATTAGAATATGCAATTATATCATGGGGAGGCGCTTACCATGTTACAATAGACCTTTGATAAAACTACAAAAATCCGTTTTAAAGATAATCTACAAGGTACCAATCCGCACTCCATCCGACGCATTATTTAATGACTTTAATATAATAAACATATCACAATTATATGCAAAGAACGCTTGTACATACATATATAAAAACATAGACAAACTTGACTCTACGCAAACATATAGACCAACTAGACAGACCGAACAGGCTAAACTCCTAATACCTAGACTCAAGACAACTTTTGGACAAAGAAATTTCCTGTATTTTGGAGTCAAATTATACAACGAACTTCCTTTAACACTTAGACAAAACAGTAACCTGAAAATATTTAAGCGAGACATTAAAATTTGGATTAAAAAAAAGGGCAGAGACTATATTAAAAATAAATTAATCACCTGAACTCATAAAATACTCCCATAGTTACTAACCAAAACTGAAAACTAATAAGACATCTATACACTGTCTCAGAACAGGTTTCACCTAGTGAGGTTTCAGTTTATGACAATAGTAAAATATCTGGTAACTATTATGTAACCTAAGTTAAATATATTATATTGTATTAAAAAAAAAATTTCTTTGTTACTAGATTTAAGGAAAATTGTATTTTATATAATAAATGAATAATAAAAAAAGTATTAATAAAGGATTTTTTTAAAAATACAAACAACACATGAAGATGTATTTATGTATTTAGCGAACGAATCAGTTGATACAATGAATAAGATAATAAATAAAGTTCGCGATTGTTTCCACAGCCATTAGTTTCCCCTTCGTGATGAGTTTATCTTATTAATGATGCTCCATAAAAGACACAAAAGTATTTTTATATAACCTAACCTAACTTGGAGATGTATATTATAATAATGGTATATTATTATGTAGATAATACCTACATACTTTTTACTCATCACTACTCCATATAGTGGGGAGTTATGATTTCGCAATATTTAAGGCTATTTTTTTATTGCAGATTATGAATCATGCTTATATTGTCTCATGAAAGTTTCATTACAATGTATCTGTGTGTGTGTGTGTGTGTGTGTGTGTGTGTGTGTGTGTGTGTGTGTGTGTGTGTGTGTGTGTGTGTGTGTGTTTGCGTGTGTGTGTATGCTATTTACGGCGTGTTTATTATACTTTATCGATTATAAACTAACGTATTCATTCGTTTCTTATCAAATTTTGCAATTTTGTATATGTAATACTCGCTTAGACCCCGTAAGACAATGAAGGATATCTGATCGGTGCGTCACAATTTTTTTAACCGTCAATTAACGCAACTTGACCCTCGTGCTCAGGAAACATGAAATTTTATATTCTTCTTTTCAAATTATTAAATAGGCACATACACCACTTTCATAAAATAGCAATGAAGAACTATCAAGTTTTCATAATGAAATATATATTCAAAAATAATTAAACAATTTCATTTCATGAAAATGCTGAAAATTTCCGTACAATATTTGAATAATTTGTAGTGTCTTGGTAGTGAGGAGTATAGCGTTGGTCACAACCAACTTCTTTATAATGCATTATAGAGTGATACCGTAAAATAAATTACGCAACAAACTGTGTTTGAATGCTTTTTTTTATCCAATGCATTGATTAATTTTGATATTTTATTAACTTTTTCATACGAACGGAAAATTGTGTAATGTATGTAACGTGGAATGATATTTTTACATGATATTTTTATAATAAAAATGTAGGTATGACAAAAATATCGAATGATGTAAGAAATGCAATAAAAGTGTACAAATCGTATAATTTCATTTATTTATTTATTTATTATTATTTACGGTTTATCACACCATATGTATAATGACAACAATAAGTAGATTACTGCTGCCCAACTAGGAAACCCTGTTATAGGGCTAGCAGTTTACAATTTTATTGACAATTATATGCAATTATGATTATTATGAACCAGGTGATTGTTCCCGTTCCACAAAATCACAACTTTCTGCAATCACAATTATTAGCTCAACAAACATGTAGGCTCACACAAAACAGATCAACCAGATCCCAATGTCCAATATCAATCTGATAGTTTGAAATTCCGCTGATAGGTTTAAGAAAAATAAAATTCTACATTTGTACAGGTACTCTACATTTTAACACGAATATGAAAATGCAATGCGTGTATCAATAAAAAATGCACAATTAATATTAAGGCCACACAGGCACTGAAAAATTTTAGCGAGTTGTGACCCACTTTTCTTACTGAAGTAGAAGCGGTGGGGTTCGACCCGCCATGCATTTTGTACGACTCGACTAGCGCGAAACAAGAATGACGTGAGCGACAATATGAATTAATTTTTTACTTAATCGAGACTTAGTTTAAAAATCTAAAAGAGTAAAAGTGTTTACATCACATTTAACAATATTTTTGATAAATCACAGTTTGACATCTAACAAATTAAAAGGATTACGAGGGAATCCCGAAAATTTCAGGATACCTACTTTCAAAATTATTTTTTATCGATAGAATTTTCAATTATAATAATTCTGGAACTGTCCAGATGTAGATATTACTAAAATTTATTCCTGTATTTAGTTTCGAGACGTTAATATAAATATTGCCTGAGGAAATTAAGGAACGCTAATGCGGCTTATCTCATTTGAGTACCTGTATGGCCTTAAATAGATATAAATAATTTTAATATTTCATACCTGCATAAATTTCATCACGGCATATCCCATATTGTAGGGTATCCAGCGACAGGTGTGCGGGTGTATATTACTAACCTATTTATTTGTTTATTTAGTACAACAATATTCTAAAGAAAATATACTAATGATAACTGCTACACTAGGCAAAGTCTCAACCTTAACAATAAAAAAATCACAGTTAAAATATTAATGTATATGGACACTCACTAATTTTACAATTAGTGAGTGTTCATATTTTTTATTGACACTCACCTATAAAGGTACCTTCTATTTTTATAATGGGTTGTGAACCTTATTACTGAACTATGTGAAATGTTATTTTGCCTGTTGTGTTCATTTTCTATTGCCCGGCTATTATGGGACACCCAAAAACCGTGATTATATAAAAGAGCTATTTAAACAATTCTGTTCGTTCAATTTGTTGAAATATTTCTGTTCATTTATCTAGATTCTGCGTATATCAATTTTGGGTTTAAAATTCTCCGAAATAAATTTACCTTAATAGGTATGTAATCTTTATCGCTATAAGCATTACTTCTTTTCGAATTCTCAAAAGTTATTTATAGGAACACATAATATGAAGAAAAAAAACTTAGAAGTCTAATCTTAAAATACCTCCATTATGAAAATATGATAAATTGTGGAAAATTATATAAAAATATGAATTTTTATTTTATTAATAATTTAAAAATAGACACTACACGAAATGTGAATACATAGATCATTTCTTTGTCTTCTGAAGCCGGAATGCAGGGGTGAGAATTTTGCAATTTCTGTATGGAAACGTATAAAAAATAAGAAATCCAATAAAGCTAAAAACGTATGTCAGCATAGAGGAGTCTGACGTTCGGTTCTCTCTTCCTACCCTGAGTAGATAAACGGCGTTATGGAACTGTGCCGACCGCCGTGGTACAGTTGGTAAGCCGTTCGGTTTCAGTGCGGGCGTCCTGGGTTCGATTCCCAGCAGAGGAGAAATTTATTTAAGTTTATTTCTCACGCAAATATTGCTTCTCTGGGCTGGAAACACTGGTTAGTTGGAGGAAATTGCCATACGGCAATAAACTCGCCACTTGCGCAGGGTGCAAGGAAGTGTTCATTATTATTTATTATTATGAATGTGTTTAATAGTTAGTGATATTTTTAATTTTGTATTTTACGACAGGTAAAAAAAAATATTTCATTTGAATTCTGTGGTGATATCCTTGTTTCGAATCCCAGCAGTAGATAACTAAATTAAGAATTATTTCTCACCTAATTATTTCTTCTCTGGGTTGGTAAGTTGGAAGAAATTGCCATTTTGGCAATAACTGTTTATAAATAAATACTCAAATATTATAAACTTTTTTGCGTAATTGGGTGTGCGTAGCTGAAACAATGATAGGTACCTATATCAGAAAATAAAGTACCTACCTCAATCAATTTCTTACAGACAGGCACATGAGAAATCCAAGTCAATAATATATTATACAAGTGATCTCACAGAGGTCAAATTCGATCGTAAATCATTGAATTTATAAGTTTTAAAAAACATTGAACCTGATACCTTCTTCCCCCACCACCAACCTGATTATAGGGACTAACAACGGCCCCTTGCAAAACTCTGAAAAAACATAAGAAGTGTCCGGGGAACTCTAAAACTTTACAGAAACTGCACTTAAAGTACCAAAGAGAGCTGTTATGTGGAAAAAACTGACTGTTATGTGGAGAAGCTGTTATGTGGAGAGAAAAAAGCTGTTATGTGGAGAAGTTAGAAGTCTCTTCAAGTTTATCACAAAGGTGACATGAGGACGAATCGCATAAGTAAAAATGAAATGGATAACTTTTAAACTGCAATGACCAGTAAGGAATTGCGTGGTCCAATGGAGTCACTTAACATGTTAAGATATTATAGAACTCCATAAGATAATTATATCCATAATATGGGTAAGCATAGATGGTTTTGATTCCGCTGGTTGACCAGACCTGCCCCCCCATATCTTTGAAAAAAAAATATCATGTACCTATTCATCAAGTTTCACCTACAAAGATATTTCATTCACATAATATTTATTTATTTAAAAAAACGGATACAAAAAACACAATATTTACAGATTATACAATTATTAGGTACATATTTATATATGGCAACTTAAAAAAAGGATTTCTCGTGTTTAGTTAGTTTATATGTTTTGTTTGTTTGTAAGTGGATCACATTTCACAAAACATACAAACTAACTTAAAACTATATAAATCTTAACCTTAAACATTGATATAAACACAAAAAGTAAGCAAAAACTTGAAAACCCAATCAAAATGAACCTTATGTATAAAATCATAAAAAAATAAACAAAATAAAAAAAAAATCACAAATCCTAACGAATAAAAATAAAACAAAACAAAAATTCAAATATTACTAAGATAGGTACTCTTTTAATTTTATCAAGAATTTATTGAATTTGATATCTGCTAATTTTTTAAACTGTACTGGTAAATCATTGTCACAACTTAACCCACAGTATGAATAATGATTTATGTATTTTTTTTGATATTGCAAAGTTTAATTGTTTTTGTACCATTTATATTGTTTCACAGTAAATTATTATTATGTATTTTTCTTTAATACACTATGAATTAAAATTTAATACAACTGGGTTTGAAATTGGCAGTAACCAAGTAAACAATCTATGGTTTGGCGTTAATTTACCTACAAAACTAAAGGTATTTGTAACAAACAGGTATGATGTATAAATTTTAGCTTTCTGCACTCCTCCGTATAAACTTTATACTTACCGAATCTTTAACTAAGCTATGCGCGATTAACTTAAAAAGGATTCCGAAGTATTCGCTTCGTTTATTAATACAAACATAGATTTGACAAAGCCACATACTCTGGTAACATATTTCGTGGGGATAAATATTCCCATCTACAACTCATAGTAGACAAAATTAAGCGACGACAAATATCATATTTCGGTCACATTCTGCGAGGTGAAAAGTACAGGCTGCTCCAAGTAATTTGGAAGGTCAAAATAGAGGGACACTGAGGAATAGGAAGACGTCAGATGTCATGACTCAACAACATTCGTGAGTGGACCGGCATTAGAGATGTTGGCGAATTGTTCCGTACGGCGGCGGATAGAGATGTCTTCTCAGCAGTGATCGGGGGGACCTGATATGGCACGAAGAAGAAAAAGACAACTCATAGTGGAGGTAAAGATAGAGGCAAGAAAGGGAATGGGTCGTAAAAGAACTTCATGGCTTAAAATTCTAAGGTTCAAGAACCGGATGAGGCTTCACTCATCTTCACAAAGTCGCAGTCACCTACCCCACTCCGTTGGGAACGTTATAGAAACAAGCGTTCTGTTCATCCCCGGAGCGGCTGCTCTCCGGACGAAATAAGAACTACTATCATGCATATTTCATACCACTAAGAGTCCAATCACAATCGTGGAGGCCCGTCAATCTCGGCGAGGGTTACCCCCCCGACAGCGCCACGGTACACTAGCTAGACTATCACAGGGAGCCTTAGCTACGCCTTTAGTACTTTCATTTCTTCGATTTCTACGCCAGGCGCAGCGTCGGCCACACCTATCTCATCATCATGGCGGGCTACCGCCGAGTGGGTCGTGCCCATCAATCATCACGGGGTGCTCCTCCACCCCTTAGTACTCGTGTTGGCGAATTACAGGTACACCACCGAACAGTACTTTCAGTTCTTCGATTTCCATGGCTCAGTGATGAAGACTGAGTCATCGCCACGTTTGACGAGTCACCGCCGAGCGAGGCATTAAGGCGTCTGCCCTGCTCTTCCATAGGTAAGAATTGAAGGGGGCACCGACCTGTTGCCCAGAATCCTAGGGTAGGGCTGCGGCCACTCCCAACTTTACTGGCTAGGCCCCTATGGCCACAACCTAGCCCCAAAAGGTTAGACTTGGACCTAGGTTGGACTTAGGTTGGGCCAAGTTCATGATGAGGGATCGGCACAAGATGAAGATCGACACATGATAAGGATCAGAACAAGATGAAGAGCGGCACAAGAAAATCATATGTATTTATTCATCTTTTTGTATACAGTATAAACCAATTTACCTACATTAAAGTACACTGGCAGGATTAATGATTGAAAAGATATATGGATATGAATGAGACAAAAATTGAATACCTACATAGCTATCGGTGTTCCTGTCTACGCCAAATAGAGAAATGTCACAAGATATATATGAATACATAAATATGCATGTCAGGAAAATTACTTTTTTATTAGAAACACAAAAGTAATTTTACTTACAACACTTATCTTCAATTCAGTATTTTTTAATGAATACCTATTAATAAATGTCTGTTAATTTTAACTCCGATGAGAGACGGGTCATAAAATATTATTTTTAATTAAAATTCAAAATGACTATTAAACATTACAATAAAAAAAGCATAGAAAGGAATACTTCATTATTTTTTGTATGTATATCATTTACCTTCTGCTGTGTGATAGTGCAACTATAAAATTGTAATTGAATTTCCTTATTGTCAGTACTTAAGTTTTATGTTCACTTCAATTGATTTCAATTGTTCACTTCAATGACCAGAAAGTATTTATATATGATTAAATGAATTTCAATGAGACTTCAGGGGGGAGTAGTAACACTGAATAATAATTATCAAAAATATACAAATACCTATAAATAAACTTCGCTTTACAAGATAGTTTCAAGATTTTTTTATATTTCAAAAACAATTGAAAATACTTTATGGATATTCATTACTCGCGCAATTTCATTTGGACGAATTTTCAACATCTCAAAAGAGACGAAGTTGGAATATTATAGAAGAACCAAGAACTCTAGGCACCTACAGGGATTACGACCTGTCATCGACTGGTTTACGTGATCACTTATGCGCTTTCCCAACGTTCGTCAATTATGCCTTATGTATATCATTATTAGAATATTATATAGAACTTTCAAAATTGCATTGATAAGGGAACTAAATAAGAAGGCATCATTGGTGAACGTTGCGAAAGCACATAAAGTGATCATGTAAACCAGCCGATGACAGATGCATTGAGTTTGGTTCTTCTATAATTTTTCAACTTCGTCTCTATTGAAAATTTGTCAAAAATATCATTGATTCCCATTAGATAAATAAGTAAAATGCAATATTTTTAATAAATTATTTTGAACGTTGACGGCTGTCATCAACATACAGCATATGCTAATATTATTTGTACCAGGAATACCTACATTAAAATGTGGTGTCGGTTCACCACAGAGAAGAAGTTATTATAAAATTTGTCAAAAATATCATTGATTCCCATTAGATAAATAAGTAAAATGCAATATTTTTAATAAATTATTTTGAACGTTGACGGCTGTCATCAACATACAGCATATGCTAATATTATTTGTATCAGGAATACCTACATTAAAATGTGGTGTCGGTTCACCACAGAGAAGAAGTTATTATAAAATTTGTCAAAAATATCATTGATTCCCATTAGATAAATAAGTAAAATGCAATATTTTTAATAAATTATTTTGAACGTTGACGGCTGTCATCAACATACAGCATATGCTAATATTATTTGTACCAGGAATACCTACATTAAAATGTGGTGTCGGTTCACCACAGAGAAGAAGTTATTATATTCGCGGAAGTACAAAAAATATAAAATTTAAAATCCAGTTTCGTAACTTTGGCGTTAGGCATATTGTATTTGTCCATCAATCATCCAAAAATGGGGAAAACAGGCCCAGATCTGATGTTTTTTTGTTCCACAGTAATGACAAAACTTTTTAGAAAATTTAAGTTGATGGATTTTCGATCAATAAAAATTATATTCTTTTATTTCCCTAAAATAAAGTAAACAGATTATTTTTGGAAGTATTATTGAAGCATAGTCAATGTTGTTTCAATATATGTAATCTTTGTTATTTTTTTTGGAACTGTCAATTTTATCTATCGAGACAGCGCATATATACTGCAGGGATGTGTTCGACGTCGGGCATCGAATGTTCCTGAAGTTGCAGATTATGGCGTTTTTCACACCAATCTTACCTGAACGCTATCGAGGGGTGTTTCAATATGAACGCTGCATCGGGTGTTTTAAATTTCAAATTTGATCGGTGCGTTTGTTGCATTTTAATTTAATCTGTTAAATAATTTACAATTTACGCATTGGTCTGTTGATTCTTTTGAGGAAGTTTATATAATAGTAGTATTCATAATTGTAGTACATAAGTATTTCACAATCAATATTGATATTATATGTACTATAATTTATACCACTATTCAGAGTGAGTGTAATTTAACAACCATTATCATTATGTTATTATTCTATTTCTAAATGTGTGACCTTTATAAGGGAGAACCCCTTCTGAGAGAGACAGGTACCGTCCAATTTATTTTCTTAGGATACCCTATAATAGTAGTGATGCAGCAAGTTTTGTATATTATACCTTATCAAGGAATATTGTAGAAAAATCTTGGATTCAGCAAAGGTCCGTCTCGTGCTGTTAAGTTAAGGAAAATGAATATTTTCATTTACTTTTATTTGTTTTTTTTAGCTTATACTAGATTATTGAAGTTTGCATACACGCAACCTTTTATTTTTTTTTTTTAATAAAAAAAATGTTCTATTAAATACAGACTTTGATATGGCAATTTTATTTATTCAAATAGCATGAAAATGGCATACCACCCTTTACAGGGCAATGTAAACTGGTATGGGATAAAAATAGTGAAGAGATGAACTATTTTTCAAGTCTAAATTCCAGATGTTATTTACTTTTTGCGTAGCAATAATAAAAATAATTTATTTATTTAACATTCTTTTATGTTAACAATATTATAAATAAATTTTTAAAATTAATGATAATTACTATGGAAAAATTGTTGCATTACCTCATCATAAAGATTAAAACTTTGATGAGGGAATTATTTGATTTTAGGTTATAAAGTAAATACATACATAGTTATTTAATGGTGAAAAAACAAAGCTATGCACAAACAAAAAAATATACATAAAAAAAACAATAGAAAAAAGGGAATTCGAAACAATTTTGGTCATATCAATACATACACCACATTTAGATTGTTTGAACCCTTTAAAATCATTTATCTGTTTTATTTCATCTGGGAGTCAATTGAAATTCTTTATTCCCATATAAATGTAGTTGTTTTGCATTTGTCTAGTATACATGTATGAATTTTAAAATAGTTTCGGAATCGTAGTGACATATTTTTTTCTAACTTTTTCAATAAATTACCTTAAAAAAATTGTAAATTTGTCTATTTTTTATAAATATCCTCTATTTTAGGAACTTTGAATATATTAAAAAATGTTTTTGTGGGAAATGTATTGTGTTGTGATTTTACCTCATGTTAAACTTCCGGAAAATTCGAGAGATCTAATTTTACTTTGTGTTTTAAAACGAAAGATTCTAGTAATATATAACTGAAAATTTTAAATATTTTTATAACAAACCTGTTGTTGAAAAAAATATTCGATGAAGAGAAAAGAAAAGGGAACAGCATTTAGGGATTTTTTTTTAGAAAAAAGTAAACACACGATAGAGACTTATAAGATACTCCATGATCACTGTGACTGTCCCAAGTTGGGGACAATATTCTGTCGCGATCGAAATACTGACCTAAGAAGTCGTAGATTGAAGTTGGAAAGGCAAAAGTTTAAGATGAACCCATGGAAACATTGTTTGTTCAATAGGGTTGTTGAGGAGAGGAATGGTTTGCCTTCGGAACTGGGTACTCACCGGATTACTCAATTAAGAACTTGTATGACATTTTCCATGGCAGGAACGAGTGATCGTTGTTGGTGGCGTTGCTAGTCCTGACAATTGAAATTGGTGCAATATAAAGTTTAAAGACCAAACATATCAGCTTCGCTGTCGGTCTGATAATAATAATAATTATTATTTCAACTGTACACAAAAACGCATTAAAAAATATTATCGTTTAAATAACCATAAAAAAAGTTTATTCCAGTTAGGTATTTTCATTACTTGCCATTCAAAAAAATAGGTTGTGGTAAACACAGAGTTCAGAGTAGCTATCTACAGTTTAGTACCCTACATTTATTATGCTAATACACGACATGGGAAGGGCAAAATAAACGCATTTGTGATGTTTGCTCATCTGTCCTGTGGTTGTTTTGCTTGTATCCCTTTTGATAATTTCTTCCACAGTCATCTGAATCGATATACATTTTGTAAATGTTTCAATGTCAGCAAAAATACTGCTAGGTACTTACTATAGTTTTTTTTGGACTGCAACAAGTATGTAAAAAGATATGTTGATCTTTTGATTGAGACAGCGTTTAGATTGTAAAACTCTGTAAGTTGTATGTTTTTAAAGTCAAACATGGTTTAATATTCTAAGAAATTTCAATTATTTTTTAAAAGGATGACCATAGAGGTCGAGGCCACCTGAGGAAGGGATGGCACGCCCATGTGAACGGTATGTTGAAAGGCGGAAATGTTAGAAGCGTGAACAACAGACGAACATGTATAAGGCGATGTATGAATGTTGACGAGGCGATGAATGTATGTCAAGATAGAAATAAGTGGCGTTCGTTCTCTCTGCCTACCCCGTGAGGGACATGGCGTGATGGTATGTATGTATGTGCCATAGAGTTTTAAAAAAAAATAAACCAGGCAAAACGATTGGCTTGTTAGAAAGTAAATAAAATTTCGTTGAAAATTCAAATCTAGTTTGATTTCACCAATAAAAAGTAAAAGGTTTATAAGGTGATATTTGTTATATTTTTTTTTAGTTTAATATCTTGCCGATACATTTGCTATATGGTTGTGAGAAATGGTGCATGGGTGATAGAGACAGTAGAAGATTGGAGGCCTTCCAGATGTGAACCAACCGATGACCTGTACTTCCAGAGTGGTGATCCCGACGTGATCTGAACACGCAACCTTCTGATCTGGCGTGCAAATTGGATAAGACATGTATTGTGACACGAGGATCTTCTACACAACATCTTGAAGGGAATGGTTGAGGAAACAACTGGCAGAGGGCGTCCCCGCCGGGAGGATCTAGAATAGGTGTGCCACAACATGAAGTGTACCTCCTACACAGAGTTGAAGAGAGTAGCTAAAGACAGAGATGAATCGCTTTATTGTCAACCATTCCCCAATATTGAAACCATAAAGAAAAAGATATACATGCTCCACACATTTTGAGATAATCGTACATTCAATGTGTTAATAGTAAATAGTCGTTACACTACTAAATTTTTGCCACCGTAAACAAAATTAGTATTTTTTAACTCTGGTGCGTGTACGATAAATACCAATGCCCAGATTTGGACATGTTTGTATTATTCAAACGAAGCAATTACACCGCTGGTAGAGATGTTTGCTATTATATTAGATATGCTAAACCCCTACTTTGCAAAGGAATTCATTCATGCAAGCATGGAAAATCATTATAACCACCCCAACGATTATAAGCACGCAAAGTTAGCACGCACGTTCTAAGATTATAATTTTAATAATAATCATACCGAATATGAAAACCTTATTAAAATGTCTAGGCAATTTTCAAGTCGTAATCTGATTACAATCTAATTACAAGTCTTTTTGTATCCAGAACAATGTTTACTAATACGATATATGTATCATATTTCTTTGATAATACTTACCTATATGTATCTAAAGCATTTTTGATGGCACTTAAACATTTAATAATATGGACGTAGACGCGGTATAGTTAAGATGTCACAGCAATATTTTTTTCTTTAAATATTCTTAAAATCCATGTAAGTACGGAGAATAAAAACAAAGATGCACTAGTTGTTTATTGAGTAATCTTCTCTTCTCTTCAGCCAAAAAATGTGAAATCCTATAAATAACCATTTGCCAAGTTGTAGCATATCACAATTTTTTGTGACAAGCTATATCACAATTCGCTCACACTAGACTCCCTAGTAAGTCGAGCAATCAAGTTAATATGCATATATATATATATATATATATATATATATATATATATATATATATATATATATATATATATATATATATATATATATATATATATATATATATATATATATATATATATATATATATATATATATATATATATATATATATATATATATATATATATATATATATATATATATATATATATATATATATATATATATATATATATATATATATATATATATATATATATATATATATATATATATATATATATATATATATATATATATATATATATATATGTTATAATATTTTTATCTCGGTTTTCCCGTGGTCTTCCAAAAATTCATAAGAAAGATATTCCTCTCAGACCAATTGTTAGTTCCATTGGTTCGCCGTTACAAATGCTTTCTAAATTCCTCGCGAATATGTTGCAGCCCTATGTAGAATCCGCAGACTCCTATGTCAAAAACTCAGAACATTTCATATCACTCATCACTGACTTAGAACTGGAAAGTACAGATATTCTTGTGAGTTTTGACGTTGTTTCTTTATTTACAAATATTCCAATTAACGAGACACTAGACATAATCAAAGAAACACTCAATACCACAGACGATATTTTAAATTTATTTTATCACTGTTTAAATAACACATTTTTTTATTACAACAATAAGACATACAAACAAATAAAAGGAGCACCTATGGGTTTGTCATTGTCACCAGCAGTCGCCAACTTATTTATGACGAGGTTTGAAGAAGAAGTCTTAAAGAAAGTAATACTCAAACCAAAGAAATGGCTAAGATATGTGGATGACACATTCGTAGTATGGTCTCACGGAGAAGAAGAATTAAATAATTTTTTGAACACTATTAACAGCATTCATAAAGATATAAAGTTTACAATGGAGAAGGAAAATAACAGACAAATACCTTTCTTAGACGTTTTAGTGTTAAAAAAAGCAAACGGTAACTGGGGCACACAGTATATAGAAAGCCCACACACACCGATAGATACCTACACGCAACGTCCAATCATCACCCCGCACAAATATGCT